>MU826842.1:1146563-1359222 GCA_029204205.1 Desmophyllum pertusum | reverse complement strand
GGAATTTTTTTAAAAAAATTTTTTAAACCCCCCCCAAAAATTTTTTGATTAAATTTTTTTTTTTTAAAAAAAAACCCCAAAAAACCCCCTTTTTTTTTTTAAAAAAAAAAAAAATTTTTTTTTTTTAAAAATTTTTTTTTTTCCAACCAAAAAAAAATTTTTTGGGGAAAAAAAAATTTAAAAAAATTTTTTTAAAAAAAAAAAGGGGGGAAAAAAATTTTTTTCCAAATTTTAAAAATTTTTTTTTTAAAAAAAAAAAATTCCCCAAAATTTAAAAAAGGGGGGAAAAAAACCCGGGAAAAAAAACCCCCCTTTTCCCCCCCAAAAAAAAACCCAAAAAAAAAAACCCCCTTTTTTTGGGGAAAAAAGGGGGGAAAAAAAAAAACAAAAAAGGGCCCTTTTTTTTTCCCCAAAAAAAATTTTTTGGGGGTTTTTTGGGGGAAAAAAAAAAAAACCCGGTTTTTTTAAAATTTTTGGGTTTTTAAAAAAAAACAAATTTTTTGGGGGAAAATTGGGTTTCCGGGCCAAATTTTTTTTAAAGGTTTTTAAAAAGGAAACCTTTTAAATTTTTTTAAAGGTTTTAAATTTTAAAAAGGGGGAATTTTTTTTATTAAAAAAAAATTTTTTTTTTTTTCCCCCTTTTTTTTTTCCCCCCGGGGGGAAATTTTTTTGTTTTGTTTAGGAAAAAAAAAACTTAATTTCCCCTTTTTCCCAAAAAGGTTTCTTTTTAAAGGGGGGTTTTTTAAATTTTTTTTTTTTTTTTTGGTGAAAAAAAATTTTAAAAAATTTTTTTTCCAAAAAGGGAAAAAAAAAAAAAATTTTAAAATTTTTTTTTAAAAACCCTTTTTTTTCCCCCCCTTTCAAATTTTTCCAAAATTTTTCCCCCCCCCTTTTTTCCAAAAAAAACCCCCTTTCCCTTTTTTTTAAAAGGGGGGAAAAAAAAAAAGGTTTAAAAAAATTTTTTAAAAATTTGGGGGGGTTTTTTTTTTTTTTTTTTTTAAAAAAAAAAAAAAAAGGGTTTTTTTTTTTTCCCAATTTTCCCAAAAATTTTAAAACCCCCTTTTTTCCCCCCGGGGGGCCCCCCCTTTTTTTGGGGGGGGGAAAAAAGCATTCCCCCCCTTTTTTTAAAAAAGGGGGGGGGGCCCCCCCCAAAAATTTTAATTTGGGGGCCTTTTTAAAAAAAATTTAATTTTAAAAATTTTTTTTAAAAAACCCACCCCCCCTTTTTTAAATTTTTTTTTTAAAAAAAAAATTTAAAATTTTAAAAAAAACCCCCCCCAAAAAAAAACCCGGGGGGTTTTAAAAAAAATTTTTAAAAAAAAAAGGGGGTTTTTTTTTAAAAAAAATTTTTAAAAAATTTAAAAGAAAAAAATTTTTTAAAAACCAAAATTTTTTTTTTTTTTTTAACCCCCCCCCAAAAAAACCCCCAAAAAATTTTATTTTTTAAAAAAAAAAAATTTAAAAAAAAAAAATTTTTTTTAAAAACTTTAAAAAAATTTTTTTTCCCAAATTTTCAGAAAAGGGGGGTTTTTTTTTTAAAAATTTTTAAAAAAAAAACCCCAAAAATTAAAAGGGGGGCCCCCCCTTTTAAAGGGTTTTGGGGGAAAAGGGGGGGCAATTTAAAAAAAAATTTTTTTAAAAAAAAATTTTTTAAAACCTTTTAAAAAAATTTTTTTAAAATTTTTTTTCCCCAAAAAAAAGGGGTTTTTTTAAAAAATTTTAAAAAATTTTTTTTAAAAAATTTTTTAAAAAAAATTTTTTTTTTTTTTTAAAAAAATTTTTTTTTTTAAAAAATTTTAAAATTTTTGGGCCCGGGGGGGTTTTAAAATTTTAAAAAAAAAGGGGGGAAAATTTTTTTTAAAAATTTTTTTTTCCAAAAATTTTTAAAAAAAAATTTTAAATTTTAAAAAAAATTTTTAAAAAAAAAACCCAAAAAAAAACCCCCGGTTTTTTTTGGGGGGGTTTTGGGGGGAAAAAAAAAATTTTTTTAAAAAATTTTTTCAAAAATTTTTTTAAAAAAAAAAAAACCCCCTTTTTTTTTTTTTTTCCGGGGGAAAAAAAGGAAAAGGGCCTTAAAATTTGGGGAAGGCCCGGGGGGGTTTTTTTTTAAAAAAAATTTTTTTAAAAATTTTTTTTTAATTTTTAATATCTTTCCTCAACAGGGCTGCAGCATTAGGCTTGCAGTGAAATAGTTCCTTCTTATCAACCATCTTGGGGAATGTCAAATTATGCCGCTGAAAAAACTAAATCCAAATGTTTCGAAGAAAATTTGTCAGCATTATATGGAGATGTAAGTTACAAAAATACATGTAAAGCATTAAATTGAATTAAATCTAATAACCGCATTGATCAATTCCACAGCTGTTACCATCCCCCGGGCATACCCTCATGGATTTGTAAGGACCTATGTTCCTGAGGGTTGGGGGTGGAGACAACGGAACTCAGAACGCCAGATCCTATGCGGGCCGCCAGATGAGCATAAACAATGGAATAATTCGCAGGTAAACGGACTACTTTTGTTGATTTTCCGTTGCCTAAAGAAACATTATATGTTCCAATTCCAAAGCAAGACTTATCCACTAGAACTTACATGTAAAATTCAACCCAGGCATGCAACTTCGTTTTAGTGATACCACTGATGCTTTTATAAAAATGCTTTTTTAAATAGATTACTGGATCTTCTGACTAACATTCATATGTGAATGCTTAAGAAGTCTGTTAGCTAAGCTAACTTTAAATTAACCCTTATATGTAATCTTATCAAAGCTAATTCAAACTTAGCTTAGCTAGCAGACTTCTTAAGCATTCAAATATGAATGTTAGCAGAAGATCCAGTATCTAATTTTAAAAGCATTTTTATAAAAGCAGATCAGTGTATCACTGAAACGAAGTTTGCTACCTGGGGTGAATTTTACATGTAAGTTCTAATGGATATTCTTGCTTGGAATTGGAACATATAATGTTTCTTTAGGCAACGGAAAATCAACAAAAGTAGTCGGTTTTTACCTGCGAATTATTCCATTGTGTTTTAATGCTCATCTGGCGGCCCGCATAGGATCTGGCGTTCTGAGTTCAAGTTGTCTCCCACCCCCAACCCTCAGGACATAGGGCCTTACAAATCCATGAGGGTATGCCCGGGGGATGGTAACAGCTGGAATTGATCAATGCGGTATTTGCTATATTTATTTCAATTTAATGCTTTACATGTATTTTGTAACTTATACATCTCCATATAATGCTAGACAAATTTTCTCGAAACATTTTGAATTAGTTTTTTCAGCGGCATGATTTGACATTCCCCAAGATGGTAGATAGAAGGAAGCTATTTCACTGCAAGCCTAATGCTGCAGCCCTGTTGATGGAAAAGATATTACCTATCTTTTGACAAATAGAAAGTAAGCTTTACTTAGTCGGGGTATTTTGTCTCAAGGAAAAAAAAAATAAACAAAAAATAATGGCATATATTTACAATGATCTTGGTTGTTCTTTGGAAGTCAATTGACAGGCTACGTACATGTACCTGTACAGTAAAAAATTCCTGTCTTGTCTTATTTTAATACAGTCAACTCTCTCTTAAACGGACACCTCTATAAAACGGGACACCTTGGTGTGTTGGTCCCCTGCGCACCGTTTTTTTCAGCTCATTTTTACTGTATCTAAGCTCTCTATAACTTAGCCAGACACCTCTCTAAGATGAACAGTTGGTGTCGTGTCCCGACTGGTGTCCGTCTTAGAGGGGAGTTTGACTGTAGTAGTTAAGATATAAAAGCCACACTCAAGGCTGACAAATGGCACCACCATGTCCGGAGCTTATTCCTGGTTTCCATAGCATGACAACCGAGCCAGGAGTATTGGCTACTCCCACTCGGATTGGATGCTAGGTCCATTGCAGGTTATCCCCCCAGCATTTTGTCATCAGTACCCATTTATACTCCTGCGGTGGAGGAGAGGCACTGTGAGAGTCAAAGTGTCTTTACCAAAGAACAATATATACGAATATACGTGTACTGGTACCTTATTCTCACTTATTTTCGCTTGAGTGTTAATTTTCGCGATGCAGCAAAAAAGGCGAAAATAAAGACGCTTATTTTTTGCAAAATTTTGAAAGCCTTTGGGCCCTTTTTTCCTCTGAACATCGCGTGAAAATAAAGCTTTCGGCGAAATACGGATCTCTCGATTTCGCGAATTAAAGTACGCGCCGAAAAATTAGTAGAATAAACTAGTTTGTTTTATAATTTGCATCTGGAAGTAAGGTGATACGTATTCGGAAGCAAGTTGTTGATGCCAAAAGTGACAGGCTGTTCCTGTTTATTTGTTTTGCTTTTCTTTTTTGGAAAAATAACAAATTTTTTTATTTATATAGAATCAAGAGTTCACCAGTAGAAGAAGAGTATAACTTCACTGATAGCAACTATCAAGAACAACTTCCAGCTCATGCAAGATCGACAGCATCAATGGTAAATTACATGATAGTTTATTTGAATATATTTTGTACCTAAAGCACCCGCATACACTAGGCGATTTTATACCCTCGTTGCGGCAATTGGCGAAAATCGCCAGTGATTTTGATCGCCGCAACCTGATATCTGTCATGTCAGATATCGGCAATAAAATTCACCAGCAATCGCCAAGTGTGCCCACTCAATCAGCAACTCATTCAACCAAGCAGATCTCGCGATTTCCGAGAATGCCTTTGGACCGAATCGTCATAGAGAAATTACCAGAAAAATCGCCAAGTGTGCTGCAGCGCACAGCAACGAAATTCGCTGGCAAAATTTTGCTGGTGAAATTCACTGCGACGAGCGTATAAAATCACCTGGTGTGTCAGGGGCTTTAGGAAATGTAATGATTAATATTCATTTGATGTTATGTAAAACAATGTTCTGAGGTAATTCGCATTCTTTTGTGCACAATATACTATCCAATTGGATGCCGAGGATAGCTACATGTATTGTTTGTCTTCTGATTGGATAGTCTGCACACACAAGAGATTTTTATTTGTCCACTTGCCAAAAATTAGCTCTCCGTTGCAATTTGCGGCTGAGATGTGGGCACTTCAGGTTTAATTTCTCCATACAAACTCTTCTAATTTTGGATCAGTTCCTTCAGTTTAGAACAGACGCAAAATTAGAGATGTTTGTATGGGATGGTACCAAACTTTGAACCTCTATATCTTCTGTTCTATTTGTACTAACAAGTTGAAATTTTGTGGCTGATTATACAGCAGCAATCTTTATCTAATGGTGGGATTTTGAGGCTTGATAAAAATAATTTGAAAATTTGTGACGCCGCACTTTACCACGCAAAACCCAGTCTCGACCTACAAAAGATTCAGACTGGACTTGCTTCTTACTCCTATATCTTATTGAAGATGTTCAAGAAAATAAATATGATGTGTCAGTCTTTGCATTTTTGCATTTTGTAGGAACGGCCTTCCAAGAAAAATAATTATTCTTGGAAACCCATTACTGCAAAATGCAAACATTGTCAGATTTCTTCAAACCAAGGACTTCTGTTTCTTTTTTATTGGCATATAATTTCTTGAAACTGCCTTTAAAAAAAACTGCCTTTTGTGTACAGCTGTTTCGAGAAAGGTTGTCGGAAAAAAGCGCATGTGACAATCCCGAAAGGTATTGTGGGTAGTTTTAATATTCCAGATTACCTTTCGGGATTGTCGCGTGCGCTTTTTCTGACAACGTTTCTCGAAACAGCTGTATATTTAATCCATTTTTATAGTGTTTTTAGTGATGTAGAATTAATTTTAGAGTTTTTAGTGTATTTTTAGCAAAATTTTTATCTTAAGGTGGCTGGTAACGGTTTACAGCCCTTGCGCTTTGATTGATCGATACTACCATCTTATATCAGTTGATGTTAATATAAAGGTGTCAAACGATTGCCTAATCATCGGTGAACAAGTTATGATAATATTTGTGACATAATAGGTTACCATAGCAACAGTATTACCTGTCAAAAACACCGTTATTTTTAGCTTTAAGTGCTTATAACTCAAAAACGAGCCCGGTGACCCCCATTTTTATAATTAAATAATGATCAGCATGTTAAGATACAACTTTTTGCAAAGTTTAAAAAAATTCTGCGGAGGAAATTCAGAGCCTCCTCACCGATGATTAGGCAATCGTTTGACACCTTTATTTTACATCAACTGATATAAGATGGTAGTATCGATCAATCAAAGCGCAAGGGCTGTAAACCGTTACCAGCCACCTTAAATAGTTTGTAGTTTTAACAATTTTAGATTAAGTAATTCTTAACAAATCGTTATCTTAAATAATTATTAGTAGTTTGTAGTTTTTAACAATACATGACCCCACAAGCTGTAAACGTTTATAACTAATCGTGTTTTAAATAAAGGTTATCTATTTTCTATCTATCTTACAGTGTATACATACACATCAAAGTGATCATTTCCTTGATTATAACATTTTGCAACATTTTATTAATTTAGGCCATCAAAAACAATATTGCAAATACAGAGTTGTCAACTGATCCAGATCGCATCCTTTGTAGACAAAAGGTAAGAGAAATATTTCTGCCCTGTACTCTGCCTTGTAATGTTAAAAATACATGTAATTCATTTCTACTTTACAGTGAAGATGACGCTACCGTTGCCACTTGACAAAGTTTTTGATTAATTTTTGACATCTTTTGACAAGTGAGAACTTTGATGGGTTCCGTTTCAGTGGCGCCACATTTGAACTAGACTAGAAACTAAACCATTCAAATTTCACGCCTCCGCCTCCAACACTCCTTGGATTTTGATTGGTCAATTCGAACAGAACCCATCCAAAAGTTGTCAAAAGATGTCAAAAATTAATCAAAAACTTTGTCGAGTGGCAACGTTAGCGTTGTCTTCACTGTAATATTGACTCAGAGTATGACAACAGTAATAAATTGATATCATATTAATCCTTCAACTGATAACCATTTGATATCTGACCACCAACATCTCAGGTCATATGATTAACCCTTACACTCCCAAGATTGTCAAAGCTCAAAACTGAAAAAATCTCAAATTTCATTTTGGAAGATATGAAAAAACAAACAGTTCCACATGAAAGTACTGTTCATAAGCTTTCATTTGAATGGTCACACACTAGGGTTTTATCTGAGGTGATCGTAACTTAGGTAGAGTTCTATTATACTGTACTTGGAATTCATAAGAGTGATTTTGTTTTCAGGCTCAATCTATTATAAACGTTCATTTAGAGCATAGGAGACAGGAAAGAGTTGAAGATCCACGTAAGTAGAACAAACTTTAATTTGTTAAAAGTTTTATTCACATTCGAACTGACGAAGGTCACTGAAATGAGCGAAACGTTTTCTTAAATCTTTTTAATCAGTGTCAACTCCAGTTTTTATATAGAACAAACTTAGGTTGTATATAACTATTTATCAAGGGTCCCCTATTCTTGTATGTACTTTTTACAGGACATGTGATTTGGATAGTTTATTTTTCTGTGATATATGATTGAGTCTTTTATAAATTCGTGATTTCCATGTCATGTGAACAAAAAATGTGATAATTATGTTATGTACAGTATTTGCTACTTGCAGCATGTGCCATCCCTGAGATTGTTGCATGCAGTGTTGTGTGCACCGAATGCTGAATGCGTCAGCATAAATTATTACAATTCAGGAAGTAGAACAATGTTAGACTGTTTAGTAAAATTTGTGGGTTGTTTATATATTCCAGGTCGTTTTGGTATTCGACCAACACTTGGCCAGCTATGTCCCAGGAAAGTTCCTCCGCCAAACTACAATGAATCTTTACAAAGACACCAGAGAGATATAACAGGACAAAATGGTGAGTAGACAGCTGCCGCACTCCAGTTTGAAACAAGTCTGACAGGTCATGTCAGATCTGTGGTGGCTGTAAGTAGACCTGAAGCACTCCAGCTTGAAACAGGACTGACAGGTCATTTCAGATCTGTGGTGACTGTAAGTAGACCAAGCAATCCAGTTTGAAACAGGTCTGACAGGTCATTTCAGATCTGTGGTAACTGTACACACCTTTGACAGGTCAGGTGACTGTAAGTAGTTGCTAGTTTGCATCGTGGCTTCTTGAGATACAAGCCAAGTGAACTTATCTACACAGCCTTCTTCAATTGACTTCATGTAGTTTCAGTTCTGCTCTGTTCAAGAAAATATAAACGGGATTACAGTTGAACTTCACTATCTTGAGCTCGGTTATAATATCTCGAACACCCCGCTATCTCATTCCCATTTCCCTTGCCCTTGTATTTCCAAAACATTGAAGATCTAAAAGTATGTACAACCAAAATTATCATTTACAAATGTGGGACAAGGAGATTTTGTAATAAATGGCCAAGGAAGTTTTTCTAAAAAACGTAGAATTACTTGATGCGGTGACTAACTAATGAGTGACTAAAGATTGGATCTTATTTAACTTTCAGATGATAGCGTTGAAGGTAACCAGCCACACCAATACACAGAGATACAAGTCAACCAACTCACAGACGGAAGTGAAGGCTTCCACACCACTGGAATGTACTCTATGGTACATTAACAATAGCAGCCACAAAAACATTGATTACACTTCAGCGATAATAAATTATCCTTAAATATTAATTATAGTACCTTACATTCTCCACTCTTTACAGTCAGTGTTGTATGGATTTTGTCATTTGATAGTGGTTTATCGTCAAATTTACATTCATTTCCAAATGTGATAGAATGGTCTCAGGAAGAACCATTTTGTGACTGGTTAATCAGTAAACATGTGTGGAACTCAGATTTTATAGATTCATGTTAAAGAAATAACTTTAATTTATAACTTTCATAACTTGTTAATTTTGGTCAGCATAATTTCTCTTGTATAAATCTATAGGTCATATTTCTTTTCCTGCTCATATTAAATGGGAGGTTATGTACAGTGCCACCATTTCATTTGGTGTTCCTGTGCTGTAAGTTCCATGAAACTATTAAGTTACAGGCGAGGTACATGTAGATGGGTTTTTTTCTTATTTTATTTTTTGTTATATTGTAAATAAAATTGAACATTGCTATGCATACCGTGGCTAATCAAGCTTGTCAAATATTCATTGTCCAGAAATGTCCGAGTAGCTATATATGACGATATATAAAGTCACTTTTGTGATGTTCAAAATCACCTTCAAATCGAAGGAAACCTCAAAATAATAGTTTACTAAGGTAGAAAAATGCCAACAGAATCATAATAAACCAACTTGGAACGAGGATGGTTAAGATAGGAGAAGATTTAGACGGATTGCAAACGACAAACTTGAAACTGAAATTTAGGCTAAATTTTTTAATCATGACATAACTCCTTTAACATCATAATGTAATGACACCTCTAAATAATTATGTTCATCTTTTATATTATACAAGGTGAAAATAATTATTCAGAAGTGTCAGTTCACAAAGATTGCGTTGGAAGGTCACTGTAGTTTTCTTAGCATCCTCTCCAGCCGCCTTCTCGTACCCAGATCTTTTCTCATTTCGGGAGAAAGCATCGTTTTCTCCCAAGGAGTGAGGAGATCTGGGTACAAGATAATTGACCACGGTAGCAGCTTTCGTAAAGTCCAACACTATTGGTGGAACGAACAATAGGACAGGTCATAGAATATAAACAATGCCAATAGCCCTAACAACGATTACGATAGACTGTGAGATGAACTGAATTAAGGAGCACGACCGGGATATTCGACTCGCCCGTATCCAGACTTCGCTGTTTCTAAGCACGCCCACAAGACCGGCCACAACCCGCTTTGGAGCGAGAATGTAGCTTGGAAGGTTTGTATTAACAGCTTTGTCATTTTTTTTTAGTAGCCTAGATGTAATATTTTTGGACAGGTAATGGAATACATCTCTAGAGAACTTACAGTCCTTACATGCACTGCAATAGCGGGCTTATAATAGGGTGAAGTTCTTTTGGCCGCGTTGATATACGGTCGAAGCTCTCTGGGCAGACAGTCTCGTAATAAGCGGACAGCTCTACTTACGGCCGCCTTGACAAAACTCCGTTTGAACTCTAGCTCATACAAACTCTGTATTTACACTGACATTCCCGTAAGCGGCCAGCTCTAGTTGCGGACACTTTTTCTGCTTCCTGAGGGTTTCCGCTTACGGGATCGATATACGCGCCGGCCTTAAAAGCCTTTACCTACGTAAGCCAAACTGAAGAGAACAGAAATTGGCTTCTGTGTGAGCTCAAAGAGGTTAATGAAATGGGCATCTTTAAGATGCAAGCTTCGTTAGTCTCATTGAGCTCAAACAGGATCATGCAGATGCCCATTTCTTTTCTTTTGGCTTACGTTGGAAGTGAAGAAAAGGCTTAGCGAGGCTTGTAAGGCCACGCTTGTCTCCTTGGAGCAGTCACAACTTACATTGCGAATGTGAACTAGCGTAAAAGAAGTGTAAATGCAAGCAGGTCAGTCTCGGTCTCGCCTTTCTCCTTACAAAGCGCTCTGCGTCCATCTTTCCGTTACGCTGGCGTTGTCCTCGTCGGCAATCGCGGCCGCAGCTATATCGCAGCCAGTTCGCGTTGAAAACGTTTTACAGCCAGAATACTGTGTGGACCCCTGGGTTAATCTGTGATTCCGGCACATGCTCTCAGTATGTGGTGGTGGGGGGGGGGGGGGGGGGGTTCTGAACTTCCCGCATCTTGTACTCACGGTTCCCGCCCCTTTGTGCTTTTCTATTGCAAAATATTACGCAATGTTGCGAACAAATTTTCCTATTTCTCTTAGGTCCCGTCACCTTGTGAATCCTGCTTCCCCCACCCCCACCCCCCCCCCCCCCCCAGCTCCTTCCCGCCTCCCGTAGACTTAATACCCGACTGCTCCCTCCCCGACCAGTATTCCGGCCCTTGCAGTGCCTGCCACGACATCGCATGCATCCCAGAGGCATATTAGAAACCACAGTCCTTTGGCGTTCTCCATCTCTCTCGAGCGTAAGGACCTGGGAATGGGCGGTGTCATTCGGTGACGTCATGAAATTTCGCGCCAAATCGAGTAAGCGGGAAGCGAACGCCTGGGTACTAGGCTGGGGGACCGCTGGGGTGAACATGGTGCTTGCTTTTATACACGACAACATGATTACAGCCATCTTGAATATCATTTTTATTAAATTCAAAGAATATACACTAAAAATAAGACATTCCGAGGATCAAAATCCTTACTAATCCATTTATCTATTTTACTTATAATACTAGGTTTTGTACAAAAATAACAAAAAATATGGCCAGTCATATCTATTCAAACGAATAACTTGTACGGTTTTAAACAATGTATCACCAAAAATAAAACATGGTAAATACGGCAATTTAGGCAATTTCCGAGTTGCCTTTTGCATCTGTTTCAAAACGAGTCCTGGTGCACAACCTGCACGTGCATTGTCATGCAAATTACACTAATTTCCATAACAAAGGTTGTGCACCAGGACTCGTTTTGAAACAGGCAAATGACAACTCGGAAATGTTCAATTGTATTCCAAGACTATCCTGTGTTAGAGCGGTTTTCAATTGAGTGTCGAAAGTAATCACTGAATTGCTTTGGTTTTGCTTTACTACGCTCTGTGATTGGTTTAAAAAACTCGCGCCACCTATTCAACCAATCATGCAAAACTAAAACCACGCACGCGTTTCCCGCGCTTGGCACTGGTCACGTGTATTTTCTTCGAGTTCTCATTGGTTCGTTGTGTTGTTTACGTTTGTTGGGATTTTGGTTTTTACGACACTCAAATGGAAACGGCTCTAAAGGGCCAGATATCATTTTAATGCATTTTACAACATAAAAAAATTATTTTCCGATCAAAACAACATTTCAAAATAAAATCTTAGTAAAGTAGAGTAATACCAGGAGCATAATATTTTCTTATAAAGCAGCACGGATAGTAAAAGTTGAATTTACAAACTTTTGCTCTTTTAGATAAAAGTCAACTTTAAGCTATTTTTTGCACACACAAAAACTGAGTTTTCACACTCGGAAACCAAGTTTTTGTATTACCGTCGAACCTCCACTAACGGCCACCTCTCTATAACGGCCACCTCTCTACAACGGCCAGGATTTTTCGTCCAGACCGTACGCCGATCCATACATACACTTTACTCTTGTTGAAACCTCTCTACAATGGCCAGATAATTCTGCAACAGGGTGGCCGTTGTGGAGAGGTTCAACTGTATTAATTCAAAGTGTAAACGTCTTTCATGTTTGATGTTTTCTGGAGAGCTTCACAACAGTTTAAAATTAAAAAATGTTGCAAAATGACTTCAAAGCATGACACGGCCACTTTACATCGAAAATAAATCTTCCAACAACATACCCTACACTATTAGATTATTATTATTGCCGTTGCTACATGGTTTTCTAGCCTGGCAAAATAGGCCAAAAGCGTACTTATAAATGGAATCCTCATGGAGCCACTAAGACCACTAACGATAAACGTGGTCTCTACGAGATGATTATGGTAGATTTGCCAAAGTAAGATATTCCGTTTTTGCGTTTATTTCACGTTTTTTTTTCAGACTGTTACGGGTCGTCCTCGTTCACACGAAGCAAATAAAGAAAAGTAGTACATCCTAGGCGAAATATCAAGTGTAAACCTAACTTCTACACAACATAGACATGCAACGCGTGCAAAGTGTGAAGTACTCATATCCAGCTTTCTAATAATTCTTATCTTTTAATGCATGCTTCATGCTTGTTTTGTGAAAACAAGCAGAAACCTTTTATTATTTATTCTGATATTTTTCCAATCAGCTCCATCTTGTTGTCATAATTAATTATTGTTATTATTAATGTGTCGCGATAAAAACAGAATGTTTTACCATTACACATCGCTGTGGCATTACACAATAGACCCTTCCACGGTTTTTTTTTTTCAACTTTTGATATTGTCCAGTTAGCAAAAATCTATCGACACTGCTGGAAAGAGCAACTTGAAATTAGTAAATTGGACAAATTTTAGATTCATATCTTGTAAAATCACAAAGATATAGTTCCGCAAACTCGGGAAATTTTACAGACGCTTGTATGCTGGGGGCACAAACCTCCCCCCCCCCCCCCCCCCCTGCCCCCATCATACAAACGTCTGTACAATTTCCCGACTTTGTAGAACCATGTTTTAGCTATTTTGCAAGATATCACTCTAAAACTTGCACGGTTTACTAATTTCAAGGTGCTCTTTCCAGCAGTGTCGATAGATTTTTGCTAACTGGACTATATCAAAAGTTGAAAAAACCGTGGAAGGGTCTATTCTCAGCTGCCAATTCGTTCTACAGGCAAAGTTCTTTGCATTGTAATCTATTTTTAATAACTATTTTTTACACTTTTTACTTTCTATTTTTATTAAGCAACATACAAAAACAGTTAACGTATCCTTTGGGGTTCACGTTTGCGGGCCTCTATCAGCAGGGCGTTTTAAGGACTTCTGTTTAACTCTGAGCTCTTCCATGATGTGATTCGAGGAGCCTTTTCGTCGAAGGTAGACCGACTGTTGATATAAAGCGACATATTAGTGAGCCATAACGTACCCTGGGTGCCAGAGGCTTTTCTTGCGCGGTTTCCGGTTTCAAATCTCTCTTATGGCCCGCGCGAAAAGCCTCTGGAGCAGGGCGCTATTGCTTTGATAACGCCGAGCCAATGGCAAGCCTGCTTAAATCGATTTAGTCCAGAATTTGGACTAGATTGCTGATTGGCTCCTAACGACTCCCTAAGGTATTTTGAATCTAATAGTCTCTGTGATTGGTTGACAAGAATAGTACGCTGCGGGGAAAAAGCCTGCGAATGTATATTAATTTAGTAACTAAACGAACAACAGCCGTGAACTCAGCTTGAACGAAACTCGTACGATTTATCATTTTCAAGGAAATTTTCGCCATTTAATCAGCATTTAATATATCATTAGATTTATCAATGCAAAAGCTATGAGAAAAAACTCATCACACAGAGGAATCGGCTTTACGTAGGTTAAGTAACAGACCTGTCTCCCGAGATATACGGGTAATTCGTCTGTCTGTGTGTCCTGTTAAATAACAAAACAAGCCTCATCAGTACTTCTCAAACTCATTAATAATTCATAACCGTGACGGGCTAAAAAAATTTCAAGATGGCGGCCATTTACATTTTGTATTTTTTTAAGCGACTAAATATTGTTTCGGGTTTATCAACAGTTTAGAATTTGAATTTAGCCAACGTTTTACTGTTTGGGGTTAAAAAATGGTTTAAATTTTGATGTTAAGTAGCGATTTTATGATTCGTTCGTAGCAAACCGGTTAGTATTGGTCAGTTTTGACGTATGTTACGGGAGCACGTTATTGCCTTAAAAATTAGTGTTTCGGGCAACTAGCGGCTTGATTGTGTTGTGCTAGGGAATAAGGTTATTGTGGGTTAGAATCAACTCAATTCATGAACTGTGTTCCCTTTTTTGTGGAAAAAGTCTTAACGCCGCCATCTTGCCGCCATCTTGAAGTGGGCGTAAAAAAAAATTGCCCGTGACGGTAGTTTGGATATCTGACCTTAATCAGCATAGATTTTTACGATTTTATTTTTACGTTCACTCCTTAGTTTCAGTGTCGATTTAGAAGATATATCAAACCAGGGGGGGGCTAGCAGCGAGGCCTGGGACCTAGTATACGTGATTGCACATTTAAGAAATTTGGCCGAGCGAGACTAAGTACTGGTTTGTTTAAAATAAACATGGCGGACGATGGCGGACATGACGTGCGTTTGTGTTCGTTCAGAAATATTTTGGCGATTCCACGTTCAAACATCTATGGGAATGATTCGGTCGCTGTTTAACTGAACTTTGGTCATTGCGGGACACCATGGATGAAAATTCCACAGCAAACTCCCGTAGAGGTACGTTTCTCGAATGATTGACAGATTTCTTTACTTGTGCGATCATGTATAGCGAAAAGCGGCAAGATCAAAGGGCGCTGCCTGCCCCCGCCCCCCGCCCCTGTATCAAACACTCGAGACAGTGTTTCATCCGATTTCCAAACACCTCAAAATGTCGTCAAAGATACTCCGATACGCGTCGTATTCTCAATTCTCTTCTCGGTGTTTGGAAATGTGATGAAACACTCTCTCACCAGTTTGATATATTACTTTTCGCTCAGGGAAAATTCACGATAGGTACAGGAATACGTAATTCAATGAGTGTAAACTGCCTAGCTCACACTAAATCAATGCAAAACTGTGACAAATAATTGGGAAGGCGAAACAGAATTATTGATTCAACCAAACAATGAAAGATACGAAAATCTCTAACAATGGGATATTGCAGGCAGCGATTCTCGAGGGCGTGAAGCAGATTGCAATGAATAAAGAGTATATATTACCCTTGGTTCAACCATGGAGTACCGAGCCATAGCATCTCTCTGTGAAGGATCAGACCAGATTCCTTCGGGATGCTACAATACAACAAGGTTCAAGTTAGCAGCGGGGTTTCAGTTTGATGTCTTTTTATCTCTTGCATGGGTTTCGCGCGAGCGAATCAGGGAATATCGGTCGGCTCGTAAACTAGCGACTTCGTAATCTCCTTCGCTGCCGTTATTTGTGTCGTCACGCAACGCTTCAAATAACGTGACGTGACGCTGTGAAGGAGACTGCGACTTCGCCGCTTACCCGAAACCCAAGCAAGAGAGCCTGCTCGCAGGCTTATGTCTTTTGGAAGCAGCAACATAGATATTACATGGCTTTGCGTTTACAATAACATTGCTGGACCAATCAGATTAGAGTCCTGGTAATCGCAATATTAACAATCAAAACGCAGGTAAGAATCCACGTGTCGTTGCAGCTGATCTGTCCAGAGAAACTCTGGGCTTGGTAATCGTTTCACCGTATGTCCTTCACTGCTACACTTTTCCAGCGCAAAGAGACAGTTACCAGCAATTTTTTTTTCCTGGTACTATTTGTCTGTGGCACTGCCACGACCCAACGCAGCTCTGCGATAAACAACATGAACGTACTTTCCAGACCCTCAAGCAATCGAATAAGAGAAGAGAGAATAATAATCTCGAAGTCGCGTATGCATGTAACAAAAATGATTCTCTTGTACTAGACTGTTTGCAACGAAAAACACGTGAAAACTAGACTGCGAGCTGGCAGTCCCTCTTTCTCTCAGTCCGTCGAGCGAGAGTAAAAAAAGCCGCGTGAAATCTGGAGAAGAGTCTCGTCCCCAAATTTCGCGCGGCCATTTTTTTCCCTCTCGCCTTATTTCTCTTCTCACTCGATGAACTTAGGGAAAGAGGGACTACTCGTAGTCTTCGAGAAAAATGGCCGCGTGGCTATTTTCACTATGGAGTTTTTCCCGCTCGATGATCCAGAAGGAAACATAAGGACAGTCCGCAATCTCCTTTTAGACTATGAGCTGTAAATAAAAACAAACACCAACCACCTTGCATACCTTCATGTTTAGTATCGCTGCCAACCATCGATTCCTATCGCCTTTGTCCTTTACACACATATACCTGTTAACACAATCAATAGAATTTGTGTTAACATAGTAAATGGTTTGAACCCAGGAGTATCAGCAGTTCGTTTAGTGTGATATCTGGCTGAGTGTAGTCCTGAATAGGACTGTTGTTGGTGACTGACGTTTCGACAACCTGTGCGGAAGTCATCTTCAGAGGCAAGTGAAATGTGTTAGTTGACTTTCAAGTAAAAACATCGACTGACTAACATTAGGCTATGTTCACACTTGGTGCCCGAGCACGGTGCCCGAGTACGATTCTCGCTGGGCACTAATGTGAACACACCATTTTTTCAAGTACCCCACGCCAGAATTCGGGCACGTGCAGAGTACAAGGTGAAGGTCGGGCACGGCCAACATGCTGATATCTTGGCTACTCAATGTCTGAACACAGCACCATTTTGTGCCGGTGCCGGTGCCCAGGCACTAGTGCTCAGGCACTAGTGCATTATAGTGCTCAGGCACCGAGTGTGAACATAGCCTTAGAGCCTATTGTCTTTTATTTCCCTCCTCTCCAGAGAGAGAGAGAGAAAGTGGACTACCTCGCGGGCCAGCTGACAAGCCTGACTATTCTGTCGTATGATCTGCAAATAACCACAGATTATTTCGATCGTTCGTCACTAACCTGACGATATCCTCTTGGTCCGTTTTCACAACAACAGTGAATCCGCAACTGCCAAAAACAAAATGGATGGAGAAGATTAAGACGGATTACAAACTGGGAACATTTACGCTAAATGTTTCAAGATGCACAAACCATGACATAGGGAGCTATGTCACGATATTTTAAGTCATTTTTGTGAAGTGCAAAATCACCTTCAAATGAAGAAAGCCTCAAAATAATAGTTTACTAAGGTAGAAAAACACCAAAGAGGTAATAATAAGCCAAACAGGAATAAGGATGGTTGAGGATGGAGGAGATTAAGACGGATTGCGAATGGCGAACTTGAAAAAATTGGCGAATTTGTTCGAGATGTGCCATCCGTGACGTAGCTCCTTAAATGCCTGTACACGAGTGTGAAACTAGCAATGAAAGATGTGGGGTGGGGTGAGGGGGGGGGGGGGGGGGGGTGAGGAGGTTGTGTATGTTTCAAGCGTTATATACAGTACGGTCTGAAAAGAGGTTTAATAATACGGCTGTATTCGCTAGAAATGACAAAGCTACAACTTTGGTGAATCATGAAATAAAATAAACTCATAGCAATCTAAAGATGTTAATTACCTAGTGTCCAGTCCTTTGGTAGCTTTTCTCGGCTGGAATGCCCACATATAAAGTCAGTTTATGCAACGGCCACTGTTCGGAATCTGACTTGTCAGACTTGATGGCTCTTAAAATTGACTGAAAAAAACAAGATTTTTTTCTTAATACGGTTACTAGTGTGACCGAGCTTAACATTAACCACTTGACGCTTTCGACATCACTGATCCTATCAGTCTGCAGGACATACAGTATATCACATATGAACCCAGTAAATGACCTTGGTTAGAGCATCCGACCAGTGTGCGGAAGGTCACGAGTTCGACTCCCGTACAAGTACAAGTTGATGACGAAATCCCGCCTCCGAGATGGGACTGAGCCCGCGGTGTTCATCCCCAAAGTTGCTAAGCAACATGACGTATTTGCTGGCGCGATTGCTTTCGGAGTACTCGTGAGAGCTCGCGCTAGTTTCTGATTGGATAAAAAGATTCGGAAACTCTTCGAGTGCTTCCACGAAGATTTGCCAAAACCTACATATGTTCCCCGACTGTTTACGTGATTGGTGTAATTAAAACTGAGTATTTTACCCCGCGTTCTTTATTGACCGACATGTAACCATTCTTCAAACACACGAGACTCTGCTTCCAGCTTTTGCTTTTAGGATCCCGGATGTGTAAGGTGCCTTCAATTGACAGCGACGAGCCGACCTGGACGAGACAGAAAACAACCAATCATAAACTACAACACACCATGAATAGTGAACAAGTTTTAACATGATTTCAACAAGCCTAAACCACAAGAAATTAATTGACAATAATGGTTTGATTTTGTAGAACAGTACTCGATAAATGACAGGAACCCATTAGGAAGTAAGGATGACTAACGATTGCGAGGATGGAAATGGATGCCGTTATTTGTGTCGTCACGCAACGCTTCTCCCCACTAACGGCTGCTCAAACCTGGACCAGTAACTTTGACACCTATCGGCAAAAACGTGACTGTTATCGTTTGCCGAAAACCTGCTAGATCGATCCAATTCTTGAAGAACTAGGATGTCTGTTGTAATTTTATTTTTTATATCATACATTTTTCATCGGTAAAACCGTGTTTTATTTGATGTCTGGTGTGCGTCAAATTCAAAAGGCGGCATACTGGCGTGCGTTTGACGTTTCCGACGCTAAGGTCATGATAAGACACAATCTATGATTGGTGTATTTTGGCGCGAACAAGTTCCGAAAATGGCACTGCAACTGTGATTGGCTTAAATCTGCAAAGGAATGTGGTCCAGGTTTGAGCAGCCGTTAGTGGGGAGAAGCGTTGCGTGACGACACAAATAACGGCTGCGTAGGAGACTAAGGGATTTGAGGCTCTGAAAAGGTTTACTTTTACATGACAAAGAGAAACCAGAGTGAAATATTTACATGTGGAGCGATCTGTTCAGCGATGTAATTCTCTTTGACAATCAGGTAGTTACCACTTCCCCAGTTTGCCGCAGTCATGACTTTTTCCCTGACTTGAAATGCACGCTCTGAAAGAGACAAGAAAAGAACAAAAAATCTTTAACACTTCAACTCCCAAGACTCCCTCCACGAACACACATGACGGCCCGACGATTTCAGCGCAAAAAAAATAGAGGGATTGTTCACAATCTAGAGAAAAGTGTACGACACGAGGGATGACTCCTATCCTCGTCACTCACCCATGGCGCCATTATCGATCACTTCAAAGAGCACCCAGTCCGTGTCATGTGATAGCCTCATCTGCGACACAATCTCAGCACAAAGCCTTCCTGCCGTCATCTCTGAAGAAACCTGACAGGGAAATCAGTTACACAGCGGTTAAACGAAAACAGCAGTTAAACGCATTTAGCAGCAGCAGTTTTGGTGAGAACTGGGAGCGCCGCGGCAGTTTTTGGCGGGAACTGCGTGCGCGGTGCATTTGACCGCTGCGAAGCAATCAGTTTTGGCGGGAACTGCACGCGCGGTGCGTTTGACGGCTGTGAAGCAATCAGAAGCTTTCAGTCCAAAGCACCAATTCTCCCTACAATTGCCTTACATTACTTTCAATGTTAGTTCGGAGAATTTGGTAATACATCAAGATAATATCCTCTATTTGATGATTTTCTTTATTCGCATTACCTGTCAACTGTACTGACAAGGTGAGGAGAAATCCCATGTTGATCATATTAACAGAATAAATTACCTTTGGTCGACAAGGATTATCGTTCTTCTCTTTCACATAAATATCCAAAGTGAATTCTCCACCAGAATTGTTTGGATTTTTCCTGTAAAACACAAGAATGGTCAATTAGGTCAAAGCTTCTGTACGGCATAACTGTATTGTAGAGAGAGTCAAAGTTTGCAACAACACAAAATTTTGGCTTGTTACGTTTTTCCACGACTATTTCTGTTCCAGATGGGATACTTGAGCAGGCTAAACGAGGATGAGAGTTGCTGAGAGTTCAAACTCTCGTTTGGCCTGAAACTCTCATGCGCTCTCAGCGACTCTCATGCGCTCTCATTGAATTTGAACCTGTTCAAATTTTTCTAGAGAGTCATCGACTACTCTCGCTTTCGTTTGGCCTGAGATGATGAGAGTCGACGACAGTTGAAGAAAACTCTCTCATAAGAACCGAGGCAACTCAAATTGAATCAAAGTTGTATCCAGTTACAACAAAATGCTTCAGATGTGTTCACTGTACTGTCAACAGAGTGATTCTAGTGGGGGAGTCAAAATTAGTCAGTATTTCTTAGCTAATCGGTTAATTTTCACTTCGAAAAGGGGAGTGGGCCTAAAACAGAGCCGAGGGAAAATGCTGCATTTTTAACACCGTATTTTCCCACTTTAAAAATTGAATGTCACAAAAACCGTACCTTTAATTCATTCAATTCTCTTATCTTCTGTGTGGCATCTTTGATTTTCTAATTGAACATGAAAACACGAATTAAAAAAACTACAATTAACGCCAAACAAGCAAAGAATATGAAAACAACGAGAAAACTTAATAAAATGCTTGATTGGTACCCGGTCTTTCTGTACTTCTTCATCATCCACCTGGTCAAACAAAAAACGTGAACAAATTAGCAATGATAAGAATTGTAAATCCTGTTACAAACTCTTGCTTTACTACGCTCTGTGATTGGTTTAAAACATTCGCGCCACTTACTCAACCAATCAGATGCAAAAACCAAATCCAATCGCGTGACTTGGTCGCACGCGTTTTTCCCGCGCTTGGCGCTGGTCACGTGCATTTGCTTCGAGTTCTCATTGGTTCGTTGCGCTGTTTATGTGTGTTGTGACTGGCCATTGTAATTGCTTTTTGTCTTGGGCTTAGAGCGGTTTTCAAGTGAGTGTCGAAAGTAATCGCTGAATTGCTTTGGTTTTGCTTTACTACGCTCTGTGATTGGTTTAAAAAAATCGCGCCACTTACTCAAACAATCAGATGCAAAACCAAAACCAATCGCGACTTGGTCACTCGCGTTTTCCCCGCGCTTGGCGCTGGTCACGTGTATTTGCTTCGAGTTCTGATTGGTTCGTTGCGTTGTTTACGTGTGTTGTGATTGGCCATTGTAATTGCTTTGGTCTTGGGCTTATGACACTCAATTGAAAGCCGCTCTAACTAGTTATTTTCGACAGCTGTTCTTATATATGTACTTACATCAAAAAGCCACTGATAATATTTGATCATATCTCCTACAATGGAGAATTCCTGGTTGATTGAAGCATCGTCCATTCGACCAGTCTATCGTAAAAAAAATATATACGAACAATGCTGTTACACAGCCATCAACGTTATAAAGAAAACTATAACTAACAAACCAATAAATAGAATGTTAGGAGCTATATCCAAAATTACCTTCAAATCAACAGATATCTTAAAATAATAGTTTACAAAGGTAGAAAAACACCAAAGAGGTAATAATAAACCAAACAGGAACAAGGATGGTTAAGATTGGGGAAGATTGAGACGGATTACGAACTACGAAGTCTAAATGCTAAATGCTACCAAGAGTAGAAGGTGAATGCTCACGTTTTCGTTGGACATCAGCGTGGGTCCATAAATCATAGCAATATTAGCTACTCCCATCTTATTCACGTTAACTAACTCCACCACCCTGAAAAAGAAGCAAGGAAATATTAGAAAAAGGTACAATACTTAAAAATAGAGAAAACCAAATCCAAAACTGGCGTAAACGACAAATGTTGCTTTATAAGAACTTTCGCATGGATTTTGTAGTTTGAGTAACAAGCCCCTATAGTTCTTCGTCAAACCACAGGCTTACCATCCTCTGTTTGTATGGTCACAGGTATCTACGACATTTAAAATTCTTAAAACGAAATCCATTAGAAAATCGAGTAATAACAAAAACATGGCGCCATCTCTCATGACTCAACCAATTCACGGAGGAAACTCAACGCGGAAAGCAATTTAAGGATTGTGGAGATATATTATTTGGTGAATACCGTTAAGGTATGGCTCATGAATGTCTAGTTTAAGCGTGAAAGCTTACGGCGTCGTAGTACAGGATTTTTGTCCACTGGCCAGAAATATTACTCGATTTTCTAATGGATTTCGTCTTAATTGCTATTCAGTATTGTGAACATTAATCTTCCTAAAATCGGTATTTAGAGCTGTCTATACTTAATAAAACAAAGTCAAAATACTTGAACGTTGTTTAACTTTGCTTTTATGCGGTTTTTACGGCGATTTGAAGCGTGCGAGAGCAGTTTTTAGCACTTTAAAGTTGTTGACTCGCTTCTTGAATACTGATACTTTCGAAATCCGGGAGCTCTTAGGAAATCGAATCGAATAAATGCTTTTTTAAGGCAAAATTCGAAAGGAGGTACGGAATTTGTCGGTCCAAAACTGCTCGAAGATGCATGCCTTGTTACAATATCAGTATTCAAGAAGCGAGTCGAAAACTTTGAAGTCCTATCTTGAATAACGTAACAAAATAACTCAGGGTACCAGGGTGCGTCTAGATTTCGCTCGCTACGAAAATAATGATGGCTCTTTTCAAGGATTTTCAAAAGTGACGCTTGTTCAGATCAGTAACAAGACAGAAAGGCTCCTTACTTGGTTAAATGAAAGATGATTGCCTTTAGAGTGTCATGGTTCACTTTAGGAAGGTGATTGAGCAGCGCTTTAATCGTCTGAAGCCTGGTGTTATGATCTTGATTCACTAAAGCAAACAAACATAAACATGCCGTTAACACTACAAGTTAATTTTAATTTTAATCCCGTCCCCTCCCTCCTCAGTGTTATCGCAAAACCCAAATCAAAGTAATCGCATCTAGCCAATCACAACGCGCCCACGTACCGCAATGAACCAATCAGAGCTCAGAAACTTGCAACCGGTGGAAAGCGCGGGAAAAGTCGCGAACCCAATTCACGGTTGGCTTTGGTCTGGCACGCGATTGGCTGAGAGAATAACAGTGTGTGTTCTTATTGGTTACACTAGTTTGCACGAACATTTGAACCAATCACAGAGCTTGTAAACGCAAAAGCAAAGCAAACAAAGATAACTTTGGACAATCAATCAAAAACGGTTGTAAAGAAGTCTAACTCTTGATCGTATTAAGAAAAGGGTTTATTCCTTGGTATTTACATGCACAAGAGGCGTAATGACCTAATGGTTGGCGCGTTGGACTCCGGATCGAACGGTTCAGGTTCAAGCGCTGTCCGGAGTCACTGTGTTGTGTTCTCGGGCAAGACACTTTATTCTCACAGTGCCTCTCCAGTCTCCACCCAGGAGTACAAATGGGTATCAGCGAAGCTATGTCACGGATGGCGCATCTTGAAAAAATTAGCGAAGTTTTTCAAGTTTGTCGGCGTTCGCAATCCTTGTTCCTGTTTGGTTATTATTACTTTTTTGGTGTTTTTCTACCTTAGTAAACTATTATTTTGAGGTTTCCTTCAATTCGAAAGTAATTTTGATCATCAGAAAAATGACTTAAAATATCGTGACATGACAACCTGACAAAAATGCTGGGAGGTGGGGGGGGGGGGGGGGGGTTTAAACTGCGATGGACTCACTAGCACCCTATCCCTTAATACTTACTTCCCGCTGAAATAAACTGTTTGTACATTGTACCAGGGATGACTGGGTCGGGCAGCTGTCGCAGATACTGCTTCAACACACCAGTGACGTCATGAACGCCGCATTCATCCAAAGTTAGCAACAAGCTCCGAGCGTCTGAGGAAAGAAATTAGTACTTCTGTATAAGCAGTCACGAAATGTCCTACAACATTTCAATATTCAACGCTCACTGTAGCTTAAGCACAAGTCGAAACAGCTCGTTCCAATAAAAGCATGCTCACAAACAAACACTTTACCTTGATCAAAAGAAGTTCTCAGTTTCTTCATTGTCAACTGGCCGCCATTCACGCGATAAACTCCTTCCATCTCAAGACCACCTGGATTTAGATACAAAAAATAACTCGTTCAGATGGCTCACAAGTAAGTCAACCATGTGATCATGGATTCTTTTTATACGATTAGGTATTCTAGAACGTGAGTTTGACAAGACTGAGTGAAGAGTTCAAACTCTCTCTCGCTCTCGTTTGGCCTGAAACTCTCATGCACTCTCAGCGACTATCATGCGCTCTCATCAAATTTAAACCTCCTAAAATTTTTCTTGAGAGTCGTCGAGAGTTTACTTTCAATTGGCCCATGCTTTAGAGTTGATGAAAACTCTCTTGCAACTCTTATCCTTCCAATTCTCAGCAACTCCCGTTCTCGTTTGACCCGGTCGCTACCCAAAATAATGTTACGCCATAATAAAGCACTGAATGCAATGCCCATGCACGACACATCTCCGCGCAACCTCGATTCCAGGCTCTCTCTCCTTTTCCTCCCAGAGCCTGGAATCGAGGTTGATCTCCGCGGTTTGGCCAAATCAGTCGGGGGAACAAGCGTCGGTTTTGGCAAATCTTCGTTGAAGTACGCCAAGAGTTTCCGAATCATTTTATCCAATCAGAAACTAGTGCGAGCACTCGCGAGTACTCCGAAAACAATCGCGTCAGTAAATACTTCGTGGATGAAAAGCGCGGGCTCAGTCCCGTCTCCGAGACGGGATTTCGTCATCAACTGGTACTTATTCCCCCGACTGAAAATCTGTACGTATGCGCACAGCCAAATTATAACATACCATAGGTTTCAACAAACTGCAGGCATTTTGCCACCAGGTGTGGAATACCATCAGATCCCAGTTCCTGTTGACTCAGCAAAACACCAAACACCTTTGAAGAGAGAAAACAGTTTTGAAGTGAATAAACTGTTTCGTCAATTAACGCAATGCACTTTTAACTAAAAGAGTTAATACTCCAATGCTTGCTAGGTTCAGCACCAGGCTCCTACCTGTTTGCTTCTCAGAGCTGAGTACCAGCCCTCCAGCTCTTCCTCCGTGTCTGCCTTCAGATTGTGCGTTCTAAACATGTCAAAAAAAATTAAATACCAATGAGAGGGTCAGGGATGCTACAAAAAAGAGATCCAGTTACCGGAGAAGGGTGATTAATCCTCCGAAACCCTTTAGGAAAGTCAAATTCGTAGCCCAAGCTCAAGCAGAAATAGAAAATGTTGTGCAGTACGATTGATGAAAGCGAAGTCGTAGAAAGCGTGACTTAAACCACTCGCCTACTCGCTCAGGTCACGCCTTCTCGCGTCACGCTCTCGTAGGTCACGCTTTATCAGCTTCGCCCGCATTGCAATAAACTAAAATTAGTCTACAATCACATGCAATAAGGAAGACTTCTCACTTATCAACGGTAACAATATCCAGCTGAAATAGCTCTCCCTTGGTACACTTCACCAGTGACGTCACAGTCTTGAGATCAATCGTAACAAGATCGTCCTTCTCGTGAGGCTGCAAATAAACGAGTCAGCGGTCTTAGCACAATCACTTTATCCGTCAAACTACATGAAAAACAAGACTAGCTGATTAATGGATGGTGAAAATTCAACTCACCCCTCTTGCGTACTTCAATTGTCTATCTTTCAACAGAAACCATCGTTTCCTCCAGTTCTGAAAGTGATAAATCAATTCAACATTCTTAGCAAAAATGAAACGCATTTTATCAGCAACGCGGGCACTGGAAAAGCGCAGGTTGTTTGTCAGCTGTTTACGCTTTGATGGTTGATTGACAACTAGGTGTGAGAATGACCAGGCCCCTTTTATACCGGAACTTCTTGTTTAAAATCAAAGCAGAGCTGGTTGTGTAACAAGTTTCTAATGGGAACTTTAAGCCTTTCACTCCCAGAGTCAAATCTTGAGTCAATAAATGTGGTTCTACTTTTTGAGTCTGTGGATGAAACCCTAGTGTGTGACCATTCAAATGAAAGCTATCGAGCAGTACTTTCATGTGGTCCTGTTTATTATGCTGTACAAGGTGGTTCTAAATTTTAAGACGCGAGGTCAGGGAAAACCACGCATTGAGTGGCAGAAGTTGAAAAATCTATTTCTTTCATTTTTTGCTCATAAATAACTATTAGGTAGAAAAGAAACTTGATGTAGTTTGTTTCCGCCAGAAGCCCTTTTATTTCGAGAAAAATAAGAAAATCGGTTTTCGCGTTCGGACACTGAAAATGCTCAAAGTTGAAACCTAAAATATGCGACTATAAACTATCCTCGCGTTCACAAACCAAACCATACAGAGAGCCTTGGACACTTTCTAACGACAGAAAAACTATTTTTCATCCACTGGATGACAATTTCATGGCTGTAGCAAAGTTTACCATAATGAAACAATTCAAAAATAAGGGAGAGGTATTCACGATAACGGAAACTCTTATTCGGTAGACATTTTCTATGGCATAACTCATCATGTGGTATAACTCCAAATTTTCTAAATCCTTGCTTAATCACACATTTAAACATTGATATAAAACATACCTGAGAATTGGCTTGGGTTCTTTAATGCATTCTCTTGGAGACAGTATCAAAGTCAGCCAATATTTCGATGTACCCCCCAATTAACGTATTATGGGTAAACAATCTTTTGTTTCGAAACAAAGCAAAGCAGCCACTTAAAGCCAAATATTCTCTTGTTTCTCCTTTCTTGGTGATTGTCTATTATAATAGTCCTTTTCTCGCCAAAAAGCTGAGAGCCAGAAGTCCACAGGATCGATTTATTTGGCTTTTCGAACTCAATTGCTGTGAAATATGCAAATTACTCTGGCAAGAATTCTATTGCGTTACCAAACTCCGTGACTAAAGAAGTCGACTGCGCAGACTCAATCTATGCAAATTTACATATTTGGATGTCACGTTAATCACGAAATATATCAAAGCGAGAGTTATGTGCTTCGAAGTGGCTATAAAAATCGATTCTGTGGACTCCTGGCTCTCAGTTTTTTGGCGAGAAAAGGACTATTATAAAAGACAATCACCAAGAAAGGAGAAACAAGAGCTTTTGGGGCTTAAAAAAGCTTCTTCCGTGCGTTTCGGAACGAAAGAATGTGGACCCGTCAATACGTTAATTTGGTGGCACATCGAAATATTGGCTGACTTAGATACTGTCTCCAAGAGAATGCCTTAAAGAACCCAAGCCAATTCTCAGGTATGTTTTAGATTAATGTTTAAATGTGCGATTAAGCGAGGATTGAGAAAATTTGGAGTAATACCACATGTTGAATTATGCCATAGAAAGTGGCTACCAAATTTGAGTTTGTCTCAAACTGAAAACCTCTTGCTTATTTTGTATTTGTTTCAGTTTCGTGAATTTCGCTACAGCCATAAAAATTGTCATCCAGTGGATGAAAAATAGTTTTTCTGTCGTTAGAAAGTGTCTCTGTATGGTTTGGTTTGCGAACGCGAGGATAGTTTATAGTAGCGAATTTCAGGGTTCAACTTTGAGCATTTTGAGTGTCGGAAAACGAAAACCGATTTTCTTATTTTTCTTAAAAGAAAACGGCTTCTGGCGAAAACAAACTACATCAGGTATCTTTCCTACCTAATGGGTATTTATGAGTAAAAAATGAAGGAAATCGATTTTTCAACTTCTGCCACGAAATCCCGATTTTGCGTGGTTTTCCCTGACCACCGTTCTTAAGTCTGTGGATGAAACCCTAGTGTGTGACCATTCATAAGAAAGCTATTGAGTAGTATTTGCAAGTGGTGCTGTTTGTCTTTGACAATTTTGCAAAATGAAATTCAAGATTTTTTCCTCAGTTTTGAACTTAGCACTCTTGGGAGTGAAAGGGTTAACATAGACTTGGTGTTCATACTTACTCCTTCCTTCTTGTACAAGAATCCCTCCCTCTCATAAATCACTTCAACGGGAACGTTTTGTGACGCCTGTTAAAATCAGTGAGAATGTGAGCGGCTACATTCCAGACAGCGTAAAATCTATGTAAAACTGCGCAAAGATTAGACTATACAAGTAGTCCCTCATTTTTCTCAGGGTTAGTCGAGTGGACGAGCACGCGAGCGCGCGCGAAAATCACCTCGAGGAGACGCGACACTCCTAAGATATTCCAAGTCTTATCAACCAATCAAAATACTGCACGGAGAATTCGCGAGCACAGGGATACGTCGTTGCCTAGCAACCTCTAACGTAATCACGGCTCAGCCAATTTTCAGTCCAAAACATTTTCTAGTTTCCTAGTTGAACCAATGACAAACGTTAAATATTACTATATTTTTTTCCGAGTAGCTTGTGTCACTGACAGAATAATATCTTTCTAAAATTGTAAGAATGTTTAGAACATAATCTTCACCTCATTGCTGGCAGTCGCTGACAGGTCATCGGAGGAATTCTGATACAGTTTACCTTAACACCAATTTGAAAAAGAGTCAAATGTGTTTCTCTGCACTAACACAACTTGCAAATGATTTTAAATTGTAAAATAAAACTAAAGACAAATTGATACATATATATACCTCCTTCCCCGCCATTCTGACGAAGCAGTTCCTAAGGAACAACAAAGAAAATCTTACAGACATAAGAACAAACGCCATAAGAGCTATGTGAAAGAATATTTTACCGCAAAAGCATTTGTACATTGTACCCAGAGAGGATGATCTTAGAGAAGCATTCCCCATACATGGGTCTCTTCCAATTATAATTTTTTTCTCAAAATCTATTTTTAACTTTCAGTCCATAGCTGAGCTATTTTAGGAGCGCTACCTGATTGGTCAGTTCGAGTAATGTGACGTCGGAGCCTCGATCAGAAGGAAATAAAAATAACTTTCACAGCATGGCGTAAAACTATAAAATAGATTTCAAAAAATTATCATGGGGCACGGGGAATCCTTTTCTTAGATCATGCTCTCTTGATCGTACTCAGAGAAATGAGCAGAAAATGAAACAATAAAAAAAGGTGTTGTACTCACTGCCTGGTGAGTTTGCCCAGCTTCTTCAGCCAGCTCAAGTGCTATAATAAAATTAATTAGTTAGCAGCTGTTACACAAACTCTGAATTTGCAAACAATTTGTTGCTCTTATAGTAACAGCCCTCAGTATTACTTACGAGTTTTTTCATCGTCAGCATCTGAAGGAACGTAACGCACCTAAAATGGTACAAACATTTCATTTGAGGATGAAAGGAAAACAAATCAGATTCAGTAAAACATGTTGAAAAAGGCAGTAGAGATATTGATTAAGTATTAATCTTGTGTATGTGAAATTACAATGTAATGTATCTTAGTAAGATAATAAACATCTTTAAAATACAAAAAATATTATTAATCTTGGATGTCTTTGAAGTAAAATATTAAACACGAGAGACAGTGTTTCGTCGCATTTCCAAACACCGAGAAGAGAGTTGGAAAATACGACGCGTAGCAGAGTATTTTTGACGAAATTCGAGGTGTTTAGAAATCGGATGAAACAAAGTTTTTTAAACATCCTCCTAAAAAACAAAAGCATATAAGCACGCGACATTCTCTTTGCGAACATTAAACTTACATCGACTTTGTTAAAAATCAGCTCCATTGTGGTCATGATGTCTTCCGTCACCACAGTTTCCCGCAAGAACTACAAATAAACAAAATAAATATATAATAATTTCAAGAAATGTTGTTGCTGACGAGGAGATAAAGTGACCATTGATGAAAATAAATACAGTATAAAGGCTTTTCTTTGGTATTCTGTGCTCGTTCAAGGACGTTAATACACAATATGCTTGAACCAATCAGAAAAGAGCCTTTGTTCTCTCAGCCAATAGGATGCAAGGCTGAAACCATTCCCAAGCCACATAGCGGTGACAGTCAAACGCAAAGACTAAATGCCACTTCCGGTTGGTAGCGACAGTTTTGGCGGGAATTGCACACTCGTCACATATTGGCCTGCTGTGTGGCCGTGAGTTGCGTTAAGCTACTTTCCCGCGCTTTTCCAGCGTTCTTGGTTTAAAGTTTGTAACCATGGTCATTTATACTTCCAGTGTTTCGCTATTTCTGGTAATTACAAATTTCTGGACAATAAAATTCACCTGTCCTAAGACGTCGCCATCTCCGAAGGCTTGATGGTATTTGCAGTACTTCTTTTCCCAGTATTTAGAATAGATAAACTCTCGTCTTGCCGAGCTGCAAATCACAAAAATATTGCAATTTCAGTGAATTGAATGTGACATGAAAATATATCATATTTTCTCTATCTAGGCCCGCCCCTGGGAGCTTATTAATTGTTATTTTTGATTGGAAACAAAAAGGAATCGGAAACTCTTTCAGTGTTTCTTTAAAGTTTTACAGTGGAACCCACCTTATGGCCACCTCTTTTTGGCCAGGTGTAATCGCACTTATTTTTTTAATCTCTTGTAAAAAAAATCCCTTTAATACGGCCACCTCGTAATACGGCCAACAGCCAGATTTTGCGATCCCCGTGTGCCTATTTTCTTTGTAAATTGACCCCGCATTACGGCCACTAAATCCTCGATGGATTAAAGATTGCAAATCATTGACACAGTTACCCCGTATGAGCAGGTTTCATTGTTTTGACAAATGTGTCTCTTTTCGGATCTTCCTGTAAATTGGTTCAGGTTGCCTTTAGTGCTCGTTCAGTCGCTTTTGTTGTACATTTACAATGACCTCACAGTTACCCCGTATTATGGCCGCCCTATTACGGCCAGTTTTCTTTGGCCCGTAGGTGTCCGTATTAACGGGGTTCCACTGTACCAATAAAAAGACTTGCTTCCCACACTGGTTTATTCATAACACAGTACTTACACATCAGCCTCTGGAGTTACTTTGTCATCTTCAGGTAACTTGTGCTCCAGAAGCTGGTTAGCTTTGTTATTTCCAATTTTTATCATCAGCTGTAAATCAAAGCAAAGTAGAAACATTAGAAGGTCGTGAGCCGGGGGGGGGGGGGGGGAAATACTCAACCCAAGTTTGAGTAGGGGTGTGCCGCCTAGGCTGCAACAATGACAACAGAATTATTTTGATGTTTGACAGCTTGGCCAACTCTCCCTAACAGAGCGGCCTTGTGAAAAAATATTTGAAGGATAATAAACGCAATAGCCTCCACTTGGCTTCAAAAATATGCACGGATATTTGTCCTTGGACATTATCTGTTCCTTGAAGCTCACAGTTTTCCTCAAACTTCGCTCTCGGAAACTGTTCACTTCTCAGAACAGATCATGTCTGCGGACAAGTATCCGTGCATATTTTTGCACCAAATGGAGGCTATTGTTTATATAACATATAGAAGACACTGATAGGGAAAGAGACCAACCTCGTTCCCAGGGTCTCTCTTCTTCCCGCCTTCAAGCGCTTTTGGAGGAAGAAGAGAGACCCTGGGAACGAGGTTGGAAAGAGACTTGCCTCCACAAGTGTTGGGTTCCAGATCTTTTGGTCCATCAGAATAGAACGCGCTCTGGAACAATGCACTCCAAGATTCCGATGGATACCTTTGATGATAAAATTCCATGTATTAAATTAATTTTATCTGAAGTCTCCAGTTTGAATCATAGTTTCCAGGCTCTTTCTTCACCTTTGCCCCTCTCTTGCTGCAAGAGTAGGGTGAGTAAAAGAACCTGGGAACAAGCCTGCTTTGTGTAGGCGAGGAAACACTTTCAACAATATAGGCATGCAATGCGTGCAAAGGATAAGCTCAAATCATTTCCCATTTTCCCAGTGCTCTAGCTGTTGAAACATTATAAAATGAGTGTGGGCATGCAATGTGTATTAAAGGGTCCCTCTCAACCAGTGTGCTTTGCACGCCAATACTCTTACGGCGGCCATTTTTGGGTGCCGCAAAAATAGCGGCTTGAAGTTAAAAACTACTTTTTGCAGGATTCTGGCCTTGTTCTGGCCACAAAAAGCAGTTAGACGACCCAAGTTAGTACAAATTGGAAAGTATGGCATACATTAGCCCCACGAGAGATCGAGTCCCCTGGATGAAAACAATAACACGTGACCGCAAAGCACACTGGTTGAGAGGGACCCTTTAAAAAGAAAGTCAGCAAAAATGTATTTCATAAAGTGCCACTACGATCAAATTGTTGATATTCATTTTTTTTACATTTTCGTGTACAATATAACTTTCTTATATATCTTGCCAAATTTCAATCCATTACGAACATTAGAAGTCATTTTTTTTTTAACTTTTATTTCCGAGAATTTACGGCCGCCATTACTTGACCTTTTTCTAAGGCTTGGTTGCGAATTAGAGAAAATGACGTCAGATGCTCAAAAATACCTCACAGGTTGAAATTGGAACAAGGTCAAGTAATGGCGGCCGTAAATTCTCGGAAATAAAAGTCCAAAAACAATGACTTCTAATGTTCGTAATGGATTGAACTTTTGGCAAGATATATAAGAAAGTCATATTGTACACGAAAATGTAAAAACATGAATATCAACAATTTGATCGTAGTGGCACTATAAGGTAATAAGCAAATTTGGAGAGTTTTCTTAGGAGAGCTTAATTGCATTTACAGTACTTCGGTTTGCACTTTCCGAGCTTCAAATTATTAATTACTGATCCAAGAAAACCATACATTGCTCTCTTACCAATAATAATCAATTTTATTGCTAAAATGACTTACCAATACATTTTGCGCAAACACAAACACAAAGTTGACTGAAGCCCAAACTGGATCTGAAAATAAACAGTAATGATACTTAATATCTAAAGGAACTAACTTTGAATCTGTGGATGTACTTATGAGTGATCATTCAAATGAAAGCTGTTTAGCAGTACTTTCATGTGGTACTATTTATTATGCTATACAAGGTGGTTCTAACTTTTAAGTCTGTGGTTGAAACCCTAGTGTGTGACCATTCAAATGAAAGCTATTGAGCAGTACTTTCATGTGGTACTATTTATTATGCTGTACAAGGTGGTTCTAACTTTTAAGTCTGTGGATGAAACCCTAGTGTGTGACCATTCAAATGAAAGCTATTGAGCAGTACTTTCAAATGAATATTTAGAACCTTACCTTTCATTCCACAGTCTGCACAGTATCTGTTACTGGGATTCTCCCGAACTTTTTCTAGAATCTGTAAAGGAAAAATACCATAAAAGAACCATGATATTATACAATAATTTCACACCCCTTCTTCTATAATACACCACCCACATGTACATTATGATTCATAGCTACACAGGGTGTCATTTACATCCCCATATTAGGCACAAAAAACTTCCATATATTATAACAAAAAAATTATTATTAATAAATATTTTTATTTTTTATTTTTTTTATTAAAAAAAATAAGGCCAAAATCAAATTCTGTGAAAAATTGTATCTACATAACAAAATATAAGCAAATACATACTCGCTTATCACCAAGTCCTGTCTGAATGGCTGTTTCAATGGCAACAGTCCATTGGGTTACGTCAAATTCACTATCTCCCTGAAAACTAAACAGCCAGAGAACAATCTTCATCTGCATTCTGTTAGACATGGGCAATACTCACTAAGTAAGACAATTCACTGACTGAGAAGAAGACTTGCATAAAGATCTTCTTCTTTTTTTTTTGTCCAGTGGTGGAATGGGCAACAAGGACCTCTGGGATAGAGTGATCCGCCTGACTTGCGCAGTAACACCAAGTCCAAGAATCTTGGTTTCCATTAACCGGAAGTCCAAGAATCCTGTCATGGCGGATCGCTTCCCTCCAGAGGTCCTTGTTGCCTGTTCCGCCACTGGACAAGGGTAAAGAGGACTCTGGGAATGAGATTGGATAAGAGAGGGGTTCTCGGGTCGAAACCCGACAACGTTGGCTAGCTGATCCGACAAATTAATAGAAAACTTCAGATGATTTTGATGAGATTTATATCTATTGACCCATTTCAATTCTTCATTGACACCTTGTCTTTAAAACTTATCTCGAACCCTGAAACAAGACTCACAAATTATTTACAGTCGAACCTCAATTTTTCAGAACCTAAAGTTAATTATCTGGACTTCATATTCATATTTAATATTTGATTGACCATACACGTACAGTCGAACCAGTTACAAGCAGACACCCGCTTAAGAGAGGTGTCCGCTTATGGGAGGTTAAAAATGCAGTGTTTGTACGAAGCTGGGTACATGACTAAGTGTCCTCTTACTAGAAGTGTCCGCCTATGGGAGGTGTCCATTAGCGGAGGTTCGACTGTATTTCTCTATTATGCCCTTGCAGACTATTTTTGTGAGACACAACGAGTCCAGGTAACCAAGTTTCACTGTATTGTAACAAACTATTATAGGTGACAATGGTGACTCATCTGCAAACCAACCTGTACGACTTGTTGTATGTAACGATCACAAATCTGTTTTTGTGCCCTTCAACCATTTTTCACTTTGGCGAGTTCAGCTTTGATACAGTTTATTGGCGTTGCATAAACAAAGTCCTAGAGGAAACAGATTGAAGTTATCTCAAGTTACTAATCCAGGGCTTCTGACAGGGTACATGGGAACAATAATTATTGAAGGGTATGCCGCAAAATGAACGTCTATCGCTTTTTTGGCCGATTTTCGTTTTTTACAGAATCAAGCTAATTTTTGGCAGACAGTCTTATTTTGATATGAGAAATATCGTTCTGTAATTTTTTTCGCTGTTTTGCGCTTCATTTTCGAATAAAAATGTATGCAAAAACCAAGGCGGTGTGTTTGTTGAACGAGAACAAAAGAAACCTTTTGTTTGTCGCAACAATAAACTCAGCGAAGCGTCGCATTAGCCGCTGCCGCTTGTTCCGCTACAAAGAATAATTCTTTAAAATTATCACTAAACGTCATTGTTGCTTCGGTGGCGCAAGTGATAAAAGCGCGGGCCAACTGATGCAACTGTGTTATCATGAAGCCGGTTCTACTCGCGGTTGCGGCGATTTTTTTTTTTCGCCTTTCTTTTCTTTTCTTTTCTTTTTTTAACCAAAACGACCATATAATACAACCCGTGCTGTCAATGCTGGTAAAGTTAACCGTTAAAGTTCGGGATATGGGGGCAAATTGTGTGGGAAAAAACATTTGATTGTGCGGGAATTATGTGGGATTGCGCAATCTTGTGACCAACCAAATATTTGGTAATAAATTATTGTGAATAAGAGCTCTCTGAGCAATTGCCTGTTCCGAAGTTCAAATGGAGACTGGGGACGAGTTTTTAAATTTTGATTTAATTAAAAATTGGAGCCCATCACAAGAAAGATCACATTAAAATTAGTCGGTTTACCAAGTTTGGGGTTGTTTCGTTGGATTTCAACCATGTAGAAGGCTTTCAAAAATCAGAAAAATTAGAGACTTTGTATGGATTTGGGGGACGCCATCTCTGAATTAGAGACGTTTGTATGGAATTTGGATGACCTTTGACAGCTCACAGCCTGGTTACTATGCAATGTAACATAACCAAACTTGGTAAACTTACTAATTTTCATGCAATCTTTCTGGTGATGGGATTCAATTTTTGAACAATTGGTAAACTAGTGCCCAGTCCCTTTTTGAACTTCGGAACGGGCAATACATTACTATATGCATGATACACCTTTTCTTCGATTGTATCATTGTGAAATTCCTTCAGTAGGAATTAACTTATGCCTTGTTGTTTTTATATCTGCTCGAGCTGTTTCGAGGAAAGCGAGGGATTTCTCGATTGTTTTGGAGGGTAAATAGCCTGAAAATGTTCTAGAAATCTTGGTAATCAATAGGAATACATGTATTAATTAAAATTTTAAGCAAATCTTTCAGTATTGTGCAGGATATTTCAGATTTGTTAGGAATTCGCACCCATTCACCCGTGCACTCTGTGATCAGAAGTCCTACTTATTCAGAAGTCCTACTTATACGCGGTTCCAGAAAATATCCATATCCACCGCAAAGGAAGGTCAACTTTCTAACATCAATGATCATAGTGACAATATAATAAAATATTTAAAATATCAACCAATTATTAATAAATTATTATAATAATTATAATAATAAATAAAATAAGAAAGAAACACACCTCATATGTGTCATAATAACAGATCTTGTTGTCTTTGACAGCAACATATCTAGAAGTAAACAAGTTTGAAAAAAATAATTATTAATATTATTTTTCACAGGCTGAATTTTTAAAAATGTCCATTGTCTTAAGTATGCCATAATCAGCAAGAGTATAGTTACCTTTTCCTCCAATCTGCAACAACATTGTGCCCCTGTTTCTTCAGCCATCCCTGTAAAAGATGCAAAACAATGACTTTGGTATAGACAAGAACTACCTAATGCGCACTGGGGTCTCTGGGCATGGGTCTCTGGGTCTCTGGGTCTCTGGGTCTCTGGGTCTCTGGGTCTCTGGGTCTCTGGGTCTCTGGGTCTCTTGGCCTCTGAGTTTTCTGGTCGCTGTGTTCTCCTCTGGCATATGGAGCATGACCCCTTCTCAAGGACATCTCATGAAAATATCTTTGGAGTTACTTTTAATTTGCTGAGATTTTTTTTATTTTATTTGTTCAAAAATTTTCATTTGTGTTGGCGAATCAGCCCGTTACATGCAGCAGTATGGATGGTAATGGGGATGCTAGTCCATCGCGCATTAACCCCCAGAATTTGTCAAGTTGTCCCAATGTTTAATGTGAAACATTTCTACAAGTACCTCCTTGTCTGGATCGCACATTTCTCCGCCACTCCTCCACATTTTATTGTCTCCCTACAAAATAACAAATTAAAATAATTTTTTTTTTTAATGCATGGTCAAATTTATGTCAAATTTTAACTTTGTCATGGTGGCTAATTCGTCAAGTTGTACAAGGCGAAAGAATGCGAAATATATTAATTTATGTACTGCTGTTTTCACACTGTTTTTACAGAATGGTTTACTGAATTTTAGTGTGTCGAGAGAATAACTTAATAGATGCCGATGTCTAACTCTTCTTATTTACATTCAATGTCAAGTTAAGTATCTACCATAAATCCTCGAATAAGAGCCCCCCCCCCCCCCCCTCGAATAGGCGCCCCCCTTCGAATAAGCACCCCCATAGAATCATGAAATTTAAAATATGAACCCACCTCTCTCTTTAAATCCAGTCAAAACGAATGTATGAAGTAAGAGAAGGCAGAATTACTCCAGATTTCTTGCCAAAAATAAAATTTTATAAAAATACAACTGGTTCAATAATTTATTATGGACTTGACAAGGGAAAACCTGAAATTTGAAATAAGCGCCCCGGGCGCTTATTCGAGGATTTACGGTATTAGTAAGTGTTTCACTTGCTCGCTAATGCAACACAACATTTCCTTTACAATCTAATCATTTGAAGGGTGTGGTGGAAAAACAGCATTACGACAATATAATTTAATGACGTTTTTTCCGCTCTATTATAAAAATTAATGGTAATTGTGAAGAACAGCTCCCTCCACCGACTGTCGGTCAACTGTTGGCCGACAGTTAACCGACAAATTACCGACAGATGGCCGACAGCTGACCGACAGGTCACCAACAGTCGGTCAACACAGATGACCGACAGCTAACCGACAGTAAAATGTACTATGAAAACTAAAACATGGCGCTTACATGACTGAAATAACCTTTTTCTATTTTGAAAATGAAAAAAAAATGCTAATTTGCAGTCCATTTTTTGGGACAAGACTTTACCTAGCCTGCATCGCAGATGAATTCAACCATTAAATCCGTCTACGAACCAGCACCAAATTCTTGTTCCAAAGGCCAATCACAGACGAGTACATATAATCCAGTACTTTGTTGCGGATCCGGAACAAGGATTTTGCCGCTGGTTCATGGACGGATTCTAACGGTTGATTTTGTTTGCAATGCAAGCTACACTTTACCTTGAAGCTAAGGATTGCCTCCATAAGAGTTTGGGACCACAGATTCATCTCCGCTGTTAAAAAAATCAACCAGATTAACATCAAAAAATTTAATCATTAATTTTATTAAAACAAATTATAACATTACAGTCAACTCTCGTCTTGCGGACACCCCATTATAATGGACAAAATCCAGCCCCCATCCCCCCGGCGAAAGCTGTAGAGGTTTGACTGAAAATTACTCCTGTTATTATGGACTCCACTATTACGGAATTATGGACCACTTTCGTGGTACCAACATAACTGATTTTATTGTTTTGACTCTCGATATAGTGGACACCTTGAACTTCTCATGTAACATGTTTATGTACTACTGTAAAAGCTCTATTTAGCATAAGCCCCCCCCCCCTCTCTAATAAGCTCCCCCCCCCCCCCTTCTTGAGGCCTAAAATTAAATAAGCCCCACAGGGGCTTCATAGAGCTTTTATGGTAACTGCAGTTTGTTGTTTGTTATGTGTCAACTTATATAAACACACTTCCAAAGATGTCCTGAATATTTATTTTGCATCGATTATTGGGTACAGGACCTTACTTTTTCACTTTGAGCTACTTTGCTTGCACCTTTTCCTTCCAGACTGACAATTTAACAGCACTTTTTATTCTCGCACCCCGCTATAGCGGACTCTCACTATTACGGACTCCAAACTACGTCCCGAGTGTGTCCACTATAAAGAGAGTTTCAAGACTGTAGTTCAAATTAAATAACAAAGAGACTACTAGTACTTACTGGTGTTTTCAGATGCAAGAATAAAAATCCTGTTTGGTGTTATGACCTTGAATGTTGCACGTTTTTCCTGAAAATAAGGCCAGAACATAAAAAGTGAACAAAAATAAATACAGTCATGTATTTAACCTTATGCCCTTGAGCTTGCACAATAATTTGGCAGATTACAATAAAAACAAATTATGATATGTGAGTCACTCTCCCCCCCCCCCCTTCCCGAGGTAGGTAATAATGAACTTTTATTTCTGAGAATAAATTTTGCATTCATTTTGGGGTTTGGGGAATCTCTAAAAACTTGTGGAACTAACAAAAATAAGAGTTAGACCCTTGTGAATTCAAAGTAAAAGGTATCGACATAATTTGTTTACTTGTCTAAGTAATGTATTTCAATAACTATTTAACAAGAATACAATTTATTGAACCTTTACAACAGCCAATGGGCCTGAATTAACTGGCCATTGAACTAAGGTGGCTGTTGTAAGGAGGTTTCAATAAATAGTTACACTGTAGTGAATGGATCAGCACATGGTTGGTGGGGATGAAAAATATATATTTAAAACATTTAACATAGTTGTAAGGGGAATTAAAGTTAAATCACCCTTGGGAATTACAGAGTCAACATACTTACATCTTTGACATTTTCAATGTCCTTTATTTGACTGACAGGAATTATATGAAGAGATTCATTCAGCGAGTCCTGAAACAAGTTGTATAATTATTTATTTTAATATTTAGTTAGCACTATTATTGTGCAGTGTTAACACAGCGTGAATAGTTCAGTCAGTTGACAGCACTGGGCAACCTTGTTCCCAGGGTCTCTCACAGCTCATCTCCCCACCCCAGAGGGGTGGGGAGATAAAAGACCATGGGAACAAGGTTGAGGACTGGGTAGTCGTAAGTTCAGCCATATGCACACCAATTAAAGGAGCTACGTCATGGATGGCAGATCTTGAAAAAATTGGTCAATTTTTTTCAAGTTCGCCGTTCACAAATCCGTCTTAATCTTCTCCATCCTCAACCATCCTTGTTTCCTGTTTGATTTATTATTACCTCTTTGTTTAGCTTGGTGTAGGCTATTAACCCTGGTTAGTATGACCCAGTATTATTTTGTTTGAGGAGAGCATATTACTGTAAAATGTACCTTATCTTTAAAGTATCTTAAGTCCGCTCCATCAAAAACAAACCAGCGTTTTCTCCATCCTTTATTATTCCTTTGCCTGAGAGAAAAAAAATAGTTTAAGTAATAATAATAAGTAAACTTTATTAACATGTCAATATATTATAATTACATAGCTGAGGGGAAAATTCCCCTCCACTAATTGTGGACACCTAATTTACAAATTCAAGCCTAAAAATTAAATTCAAAATAATAATTATTACAACATAATTTGCACTTGTAATAGTTAGACTGTAATATTAGTACTCTCCTGACATTTTACTAGTAACATAGTGTACCAAGCTTCTGTGGTTTCCTACAGTATGACGATAGTTTTGGATATTGCCGATCGAATAACTTCCGTGAACCTTTAAGAAAGGCAGGAGAGCTACTGTAACAGTTGCTATAACACATTGTCAAAGATGGCAGCCATGAATGTGCACATGTATGGGTAGATAAGAACCCTTACCCTCCTTGTTTCCACAGGTATCCTTCACTCTTGCGAACCTGCATGTGTCAACACAACACCATACATCAAGAATAATTGCTTCATTTCAATAAAATCCCTAATATTTTTACAATGACAAGCAGATTCGATTTTCCTTATTAAGATAATCTACTGTTTGACAGTGCCCGGGCTGTAAGGTAAATCAAGCTGCACCCTGGCCAAACTTGCCCACACTGCCGGAGCTTATCCCGGTTTCTGTAACACAAAGCCGACTAGGAGTATTGCTACTCCCCCTAAATGGGATGCTAGTCTATTATAGGTTACCCCCAGCATTTTGTTGCTGATACCCAACATGTGCAGGGGCAGATCCAGAAATTTTTGATAGGGGGGTCCCAGGATTTTTCCCGAAAATGTGAGGTAGAGGGATAATTTTTGGAAGTAGACGGCAGTATACTGAGTTACTACTAAAAGGCGTACGGAGGGGAGTGTTTGGAGGCCTCCCCAAGAACATTTTTGAGATTTCAGGCTCTGAAAAGTGCATTTTGGTGGATCCTGGAGATGGTTTTGCTATGAATAATGGAGAAAGCAAAAAACACCTCAGGTCTGATAGGGGGTCCGGACCCCCCTGACCCTCCCCCTGGATCCGCCACTGATGTGTTAACTCCTGGTATCCATACCCCTGGGTGGAGAGAGGCACTGTCATGCCCAAGAGCACAACACATGCAATGACCCCAGCCAGCGCTCTAACCCAGACCGCTTGATCCAGAGTCAATGCACTAACCATTGGGCCACTACGTCTCCTGGGCTCTCTCCTGGGCTGTGTCAATCTCGTACCCAGAGTCAACGGTCTCCTCGGTCAGCGGGTCATCGCCACGTTAGACTCTGGGGAATGGAATTTTGAATACCAGAAATCTGGTGTAACGGCCATTGTTTGTTACACGAGACAGCCAATCAAAAAATTCGATATTTATTTCCATTCCCCAGAGTCTAAGCCTGGCGACGCGCTGATTGATTTTATTGTTATATCGGGGTAAATTTTACGTTTGGGCTGCCAGATTGTGATCGTTATATCGGGAATATCGTTATATCGAGTATCGTTATATCGGGAGTTTTTCTCCATACATTTACTGTAACATTTGCCGGGCTGTCAAATGTAGATCGTTATACCGGGAACATCGTTATATCGAGTATCGTTATATTAAGGTTCCACTGTACTTTATTTTTTATCTTGAGCATGAAGCATGTTCAGTACTAGTTAATTAAAGATATACCAATGGATTGCTGTAAGGACTGAACAGGACTCAGGGACAGAACTAACACGCTTACTAACACACCCACCGGGGGGGGGGGGGGACTCACATACGAAAGGGACCGGGATGCTTGTCGGAAATTTTGAATTAAACCCCTAACGGAGACCAATCTGGGCGTGGTTCAAGCTTTATTTAACCCCTAAAAGATACTATTCTTAAAAAGACAGACAGACAAGAGTTATAGTGACTTTAATTTAGTTGCAATCGATGTCCGGTAATGAGGCCACCAATACAGTATGACGGTGTTTTTTTTTTACTTCTTCACGTGTAACCCTAAACGATACCATGATGGCTAAAAATATTGGCATTCTATCTTTAACACCCTAAGTGACCCTAAACGAGACATCGAGCATCCCGTCACTTCATATGGGAGTCCCCCCCTCACCCGAGCTAACACACTTACCCTAGGACTAAGAATGTTTTTGGACATCCTGGAGTCGTCAACACTATCGACACTGTCACCTCTTGTAACCTAAACAATAAACAAAACAGTTAGCAAGGTTAAATAAACAAATATAGTCAACTCTCTCAAAGTGAACACTACTGTAAGGCGGACACCTCTCTAAGGCGGACGTGGTTGGCTAGTCCTGACTGAATCAAGTTTCTCTTATTCTTTTGCAACGAAACTCTCTATAAGGCGGACACCTCTTTAAGGCGGACAGCTAGAGCTGGTCCCCAGGGTGTCTGCCTTAGAGAGAGTTCACTGTAAATATTAAATCCCTAGAAGTCATTAATTTTGAACACAATTTCTCTCCAGCAGCTGTATTACTATAACTGAAAGCTTTTACAAGAGTCGTTGGCCACCTCGCGTAAGCAACCATCTTGGTTTTACAAAATTATACCCTGCAAGACAGAGATCCCCTTCTCTTTCAGCACGCGACGAGAGAGAACCTCTGCACGCAACCGCTCAATTTCCTATCGTGCATGCACGAACTATGTCAGTATAGGTACAGACTGAGGTTCCTTTCATCATGCGCAGAAAGAGAAGAGAATCTCTGTCTCGCAGAGTAACAAAATTATTGGTGATCAGCTCCTTAAAAGAGATGTAAGCTGTATTGTAAAATACCTTTCCAAAAATTGGCAGATCGTCCTCAAACATTCCTTCCAAAGACTCATCACTTTCGTAATCAATGTCCACTGTGTCATGACTTTTATGGTCTCCTGTAGAGTTAACTTCTTCATAAATGGAAGATTCCGCTTCTGTCTCCTGAGGTTCAGGTGACGTATGCCCTTCCACTGCCCCTGGTTGACCTTTAATTGGCCGAAGTATCCCTTGGGGTGCACCTGATTGAATAAACAAATCAATGGCCGTTTTCACACTAGAGACGGGAAACTTGTCTTGACGGAAAACTCATCTGATGGGTTTCTCGTCCTAGTGTGAATTTGAGACGAGTCTAACTACTTGTCAATTTCACTTTGAAGCTGAGGCACGGTGGTTACCTTTCCTTATTTCTAAGACGAGTTATCCGTCACAGACGGGAAACTCGTCTTAGAAATCCGTCTAAAGCAACCGAAAAGTAGACGGGTAAAATCAGGCAAATTTACCCGTCTAAAATTATAACCGTCCTGTTTTCACACTAGGACGGGAAACTCGTCCGAGACGGATAACCCGTCTCAGACAAGTTTCCTGTCTCTAGTGTGAAAACGGCCAATCAGGGTAACTGGTTAAGCTTTCGGGCCAAACTGGCTCACACTGCTGCAGCTTAACCTGGTTTCTGTAGCATCAAGCTACTAGCTTGAACTAGATGGGATGCTAGTCCATCACAGGTTACCGCCAGCATTTTGTCAAGTTGCCCTAACAGTTCGGTGTGACCCAATTATCCTGGATGGAGAGAGGCACTGTTAGAGTTAAGTGTCTTGCCCAAGCAGCGCTCGACACTAACTTTTTGGGATACTAGGCAATGGCTAGTAAGTAAAAAATATCACTAGCCCACAAGGACAAGCCACTAGTCCAAAAAAAAAAGAAGCCATAAAAAAAAAGTCCACATAGGATCATCAGCTGTAGAACATTTCTCGAAGGTAAGGCGTTAAAAAAGCTTGAAAATCTTCTTCATTCTTGCAGTGACTCAGTGACTGGTCGGCGAAAATATCCAAGATGACGGACCTATGGTGGCTCTCTCCCAGGTCCCTTTTGAGTGACATGGAAGCGAGGACGCAAGGCCTTTTCCAAGATGGCGTCGGTTTTGCGAGTCGATCGTATGCAAAACGATATGATATGGATTGCAACTCCTCTGGTTTAAATTACTCAAGCTATGGAAACTAGCTCCTGATGAAGCTTTCTAGAAAAAAACTTCCCAAGTTATAGAGTTGTAGTAAATTTATTTTTCCACGAAACTAACTAGTCTAGGGACTAGTAGGAGCGTATTTTTACTAGCCCAGCATGAAGTTTTACTAGTCCTGGGCTAGTGTACTAGCGTTAGTGTCGAGCACTGCCAAGAACACAACATAGTGACCCCGGCCAGGGCTTGAACCCAGACCGCAATTTGGAGAGCTGACTTTTTTTCATTTTTTTTTCTCTGATTAAGGGATAACGCATGAAACGTCAGCTTTCCAAATTTCCTACAGCAGTTAATTTAACTTTATTAACTTCAGATTGATAATCAACCATAAGTATTTCACTTGTCTGTCGACACAGCACAACAGTTTCTTTAGAAACTAATCGCTTTGTTTCAAAGTGCCAGATCTCTTGTAAGATAAATCAATCTTCTTATTTCCAGACATGAGTGCATCAAACCAATGTCTGAGACTTTGCAAGACGGCGACGACCAGCGTTTTTTCTCTGCGAGCCTGAGATTTTTTAGATTGCGAGACTGAGACCTAGAATCTGAAATGGCTTTGCAAAAAAATAGAGACTGCAAGACCCGTGAAATTCGAATAAAATTTTGCAAGATCCGTACATGTATTTTCTGCAAGACCATTCGCCACCCCTACTAGCGACATAACAACATGGACATAATAACATAAAGATAAGTCCTTTTCCTTATGTTGTTATGAGTATGTCATTATGTTCCTGTTATGACATTATGTTGTGTCGTAAAACATTCACATACAGTGTTTTTTTGTGTTTGTGTGACCTTGCCATTATGTCGTCATGTCGCTAGTGTGAACCAGGCCTCGTGACAGTTGTGAAATTTGATTAGACAATGTCTGGTGTCCAACTATTATTTCTCACACACCACTGGTAGCCATGTCAAGCCGACCGCCGCAGGTAGCCATGTCAAGCCGACCACCGCAAGCCTGACCTTTATTGTAAAATCAAAAACTATACACATATCACGCTAAAACTGGGAAGCTTCCAAAATTACAAGCTTTGTACATCAGTTACATTGTATAACGCCGAAATTAAAAAATACAACAAAATACTACTGAAATTCTTTGGGTGGGTGGGTGGGAAGGTCAGTAATGGCGGACGCAACAAAACAACTGCCCGCCTCACCGGTCACATGACCTATACCCAGGCCCCAGCGGTGTGTGAGAAAAACATTTTCCACTTTTTTTCGTTTCACTCAGCCAGTGGAAAATTACCCTTAACAGAATAAACACACTTACTTTGCTGCTGAGCTTGTGCACCAACCAATTCATATTGAGGTGCAGCGTTTTCCGACCTGATTAACCTGCTGTTGTTTGTCTAGAGGGTGGGACAGGCGGTGGAGCTGCTCTTTTCGTAGTTGCAGATCTCGGAAGTGTTGACGGTTTGTCACCCAAAGAATTACCCTTTCTGACCGGTGTCGAAAATGACTTTGTTCTCTTTTCTAACGTATTGTTTAAAAGAGCAGAGAACTCACGGGGCTTAGAATCATTTGTTGTGTCACTCTTTGGTGATAACGCAGATTCTAATATACCGTCTTCTGACTTTACTCTATTTCGCGGAGCTGGCGTTGGTCTTTTGGCAGGTACCCTCTCCGGTGCTTTTGGAGCTGGCCTTTTTGGTTCATTCGGTGACGTAGCTCTTTCTTCATTCACCTGGTCAGCTGACGTTACCTTGTTCATATTTTCTTCTGGTTTAGGCAACTCTGGAAATATGGCTGGCGTAGAATTTATTTGAGCAAAAGCTTTATCCTCTTCGGACGTATTGACAGCCACAGTGTCGTTAACGTGACTATTAGAGATTGCACGTTGTTCTTGTATGCCAGTTTGTGCGTCAGTGTTTGGAATAATCTCTGGTGCATTTTCAGAGGAAGGTTTAGCTATCGTTCTCCTAGGTGGTTTTACAGGTATCTTCTTTGGGGGAACTTCAGGCTGCATTTGTTGTTGTTTGTTGTTGTTGTTGCTGTTGTTGTTGTTCTACAAAAGGTTTCTCAGGAAGAAACACCTGCTTTGAATCTTGTGCATGAGTATCTACAGTCTTTGATCTTTGCTCGACTGAGGGCTCCTCTTCTTCTAAGTCTGCCCTCCGTGGAATAGGAGGAGGCGGTAATTTAAGAGACTGTTTTCTCTTCGGTGGAAGTGCAGGAATAGCAATATTTTCGCTGTTTCCATCTTCAGTGGGTAAGCTTATTAATGAATTTCCACTGTCCTCTTTCATGCATTGATCGTGAAGAGGACCACTGCTTTCGTCCTCGCTATCAAAATGTATGAGCTGTTCATTTCCTGTTTCGGAACTTGTCAATTCCATATTTGAGGTGACACCGTCTTCCTCGTTTGTTAATAAATTCAAGCCAAGTTTTTCTTTTAGCTTCTCTACAAACATCAAAAATCGTTTTCGATGATACGGCAATTGAATTCCGATTTTATCCAGAGCATTTTCATCGATGGTGCAGCAAATCTGCAGGGTTGTAAAGCCATTTAACTCCAGTTTATCTGCATACCGATCGAGCCTGACTTCGGACAAGAGCCATTCTCTGACCTCGTCAATCTCCTCTCTCGCGGTAGCCATTAGAAGCTAAAAACTTGCAGTTTTGCTCAGATCCATGCTGCTATAGATGATGCAGGCTTGATTTGCTGGGACTTGAAGCATGCCCCATATCAGGATCGCATCCCAGTAACATTTACAAATGAGACATGTTTTCGATCCGATATAACAATTCAGCTTCCGGGACCACTGGAATGCGCACAATCGCCATGAGGAGATGTGCTGCTGACCACAATGCTGACCGAACTTCAGCAGTCACGGGACTTGTGAGGAAAATGGGCAAAATACTGCAAAATATTTGTTTCATTGATTGTTTGTTTGTATATTTTATTGTTTCTTTGTTTCTTGTTTTGCGACAAAAATAAAAACGAAATAAATGAGCAAAGGTGTGCTTTTCTAAACGATTCAGTTGTTATAAATACTCCGGGGGGGGGGGGGGGGGGGGGGGCACTCCCTTATGTAGGTACGTGGCCAGGTACGTGTCGCTGGACAGGGTATGGTTTTTTTTTTTTAAGCATTTTGGTCTGGAACAGGGTATAACAAACGACATTTTTTGGTCTGGAGCAGGGTATCAGTTTCCCAGAAGTTGGCACAAAGATCGCTAATTGATATGATACTCTGGAATAGGATTATGTTTATAGTCAGACGAAACGAAACGAGTAGGAAAGAAGCTTTACAACTACAAGTTCTCAGTGCTGCTTACTAGTTTAGCCTTTGGGTTAGAAAAAAAATCGTTAAAAATTGTCTGGAACAGGGTATCTTTTTTCAACATTTAGTCTGGAACAGTCGCAAAATTAGCGTTTTGTGGTCTGGTAAGGGTAAGGGTTCAGTATAGCCCAGCGGCACACCTCCACCCAATTTTTTTGGGAGCACCCTCCCCCCCACCCCCCGGGTAAATACTCAGGGGATAGCCGGATAAGGAAGTGGGGTGGGTTGGGTAGCTAGCCAGCTAGCCAGCTAGCCCGCCACCACCCCCCCCCCCCCCCCCCCCAAAAAATGAGAATGAGAAATCGGGTAGGATTCTGAATTGTTACGTTTTATTCAGCTCCGCGATGAGATATAAAGCGTTTAAACTAAATTTGTGTTTTTCTCGCGATTCCAAAACGGAACACGCTCAGCAAAATTAAAGAAAACAAACTGAAACAAAAGACAACTGAGAAGCCGGAAAAAGGCCCCCATTGACGTCATTGCGGTCGCGCGGAACTGTTTTTGTTTATTATGACGTGCGCTGATGGTCCCACGGACGGGGCACAACTTCTCAACGCACGTGCGTTTTATAAAGTTCTTTTTTTATCCTGTTCAAAGGCATAAAGGCAAGATCAAACGGTCACAACATTTGTCTCAACTCTCTCAACATTGTTGAGAGCCGATGTTGAGACCGTTTGACCACCCCTCTCAACAATGTTGTGAGGTTCTTTTGACATGTTGAGACGAGTTTGAATCCATTAAACTTTGTCTCAACATCGTCACAACATTTATTTTGTTCTTGAAATGTTGAGAGGTTGTTGAGGCCGTTAAACCGGGCATGGTCTCGACATCTCTCAACATGACTCAACAAATGTTGAGACAAATGTTGTGACCGTTTGATCGGGGCTTAAAACTGCGGGGCGAGAAACGTTTTTTAAATTGTGTGCAGATATACCGTAAAATTCCGAAAATAAGCCCCTCCGTATATAAGCCCCCCAAATTCGAAACGCCAAAAAGCCTCCAATAATAAGCCCTCCGAATATAAGCCCCGGGGGCTTATATTCGGGAATTGCCCTCAAATACAAAATAAACCAAAGCTGAACTTTGAGCTACCGTATGAACTACAATATAAACTACCGTATTAACTATAAACTGGTATGATGTACATGATGTACGGTATTCCATTTTCAATATTTTAAAAAGTTTATTGCTGTTGTGTTTGAAGTTGGCATGTTCAGAGGGATTACGTTATCACGACTTTCTAGTTAACGCCCCAATATTATCATTTGCACATTGAAACATTGCCGACACAAATTTCCCTCCAATTATAAGCCCAGTCGATTTTGAAACGCAAAAAAGCCTCCTAAATAAGCCCCTCCGAATAAAAGCCCCCTCCGATATAAGCCCCTCAAAAAAGTCCTTTGACAAATATAAGCCCGGGCCTATTTTCGGAATTTTACGGTATATGCTCTCGTGGCTCACGATTTTTGCGTATTTAATGCATGCTTTGGCACAGAAAAGGTCAGGCCGCTCCGTTTTAATACCGACAAATCCTACACCGGGAAATAGATGAACGAAACCTTTTTTAGATGAACAAAACTTCGGCTGGAAGTGATATAGCGGTTTTCAATTGAGTATCGAAAGTCATTGGTAAGTGCTTTGGTTTTGCTTTACTATGCTCTGTGATTGGTTTAAAAAAACTCGCGCTACCTATACTCAACCAATCAGATGCAAAAGCAAAACCAATCGCGACTTGGTTGCACACGTTTTCTGCGCTTGGCGCAGGTCATGTGTATTTGCTTCGAGTTCTCTCATTGGTTCATTCCGTTATTTACATTTGTTATGATTTGGCCATAGAGTAGTAAAGTGTGACGTCACAAATTTTCAAATTATTTTTATCAAGCCTCAAAATCCTATCATTAGATAAAGATTGCTGCTGTATGATCAGCCACAAAATTTCAACTTGTTAGCACAAAGTTTGGCACCGACCCATACAAACCTCTCTAATTTTGTACCTGTTCTAACTGAAGGAACAGAAGCAAATTAGAAGGGTTTGTATGGAGAAATTAAAACCTGAAGTGTCCATATCTCGGCCGCAAATTGCAATGAAAAATAATTTTTGGCAAGTGGACGTTTTTTGGCATGCTTCCCCTGAATAGCTGTTCAAATTTCATAATTTCACAAATTTAATTTTTGTGACGTCATAACTTTAGTGCTGTTTGAATCATTTTTCTTCGTTAAGCCGGATCTCGATGAAAAATTTGTTTCCAGTTGTTCGGTCAGAAAAGGCTGAATAATACTTTATTTATACTCGATGAGGAAAGGCAATTTTAAAGACGTTTTTCCGGCGTCAGATATATCGAAATCGTCACTAGCGATTTTCAATTGAGTGTCTTAAAACCAAAACCAAAGCAATTACAATGGCCAATCACAGCAAACGTAAACAACACAACGAACCAATCAGAACTCGAAGCAATTACACGTGACCGCGCCAAGCGCGGGAAAACGCGTGTGACCAAGTCGCGACTGGTTTTGGTTTTGCATCTGATTGGTTGAGTACGTGGGTGATGCGAGTTTTTTAAACCAATCACAGAGCGTAGTAAAGCAAAACCAAAGCAATTCCGGATTACATTCTATTCATAATAAATCAGAAAAAAATTGCTTTAAAAATATGAAGAACCGTTAATGATTAACACGGACGAGTCGTATTCGTATTCAGTCCGTGGTCCCAGCTGCGTGGGCCGTCCAGGAATTACGATATAAAGAAATTAAAACCGCCTTCACGCGGAAATCACGCCAACCAACTTTATACAAATCCTATTCTGATACACTGCCAACGACATGCAATTAATTCCCATTGAAAAATTGTTTTCCAAACGAGACTCAATACGTATGGCCAATTAAGGAAGCTTTTTGATATCAAAAGCTCACATCCTCATTGCCTAACATCCTCATGACCTCATGGCCTTAACATCCTCATGACCTCATGGCCTTAACATCCTCATGACCTCATGGCCTTCGTCCTCATGGCCATAACATCCGAGAAGAAACATACTAGCTTTAGATATTTACTTTCCTCTTATGATTTTATTTTATCTTATTTTTCTACTCAACCATTATGTTATCTGTAAGTTACCTACTTCCGTTATTGTGCAAAAACTGTGACTATATACACGTATACCAATGTAAATTTTCCTCAATGTACCCGAAGAAGACTGGTTTGGCCAGTTGAAATATAGTACCTAAAACTGCAACTAAAAAAAATGTCAAAAAAACTACGTTGTATCGGTCTCTGCTTCTGTAGACAGTATATTTTCACCTGTTTAAGCTGATTTAGCGGGATTACATCACTAGTTTGATACAACGTACACCAGTAGGATTGTCGTCCACGGTTACTTGCTTGAACATTTCATCTTTTCTGATACATAGCACATACTGAATCCTCTCAAACCAGTTTTATAGCAGAAGTTATATAATGTACTGTAGCCCTCTGTTTTCGATATAACTATGGCGGTAGCCTATTTAAAAACAAAACTACTGTTTCTTTTTCTTAAAACAGCACGAAAATACAGGGAAACCGGAATTTATCAATGTCTTTCCGTCAACTGTAAATTAATAAAAGTTTGTTATTCTGATCCGTACAACCCAAGAAACAGTCCTGTGTTGGTTGATGTTGATGTTGTCGTATTTTCTTGTACTTTTTAAAAGCTTTTATTCACAAAAACAAAATCAACCGATTGTTCTTAGCAGGACCATAAGAAATACAAAAGGGTCGGAACTTGAAAGTATTTAAATTCAAAAGGTTTGATCTTTCGGCAACAAGCTGCTGTTGGCTTTTTAAAACTCTAAATACGGATCAACATAGAAATGATTGAAAACCGGTGAATCCTCTCATGACAAGAGCTGGCACAGATTAATAAATGTAATAAAAATAAAATCGAGTCGTTATTTTTTGTCAGTGATGTATTTTTTACGTATTTTTTTCCTTTCAAAGTGAACAGTCTAAACAGAGATACTTCAAAGCCAAATCCCCGCGCAGGTGGTCTGTTCCTTTGTCTCGTCAAGTTCTTGCCTGGAGCAGGCTACAAGAGGAAGGGCTCCCCCGCTTTTCCCCTTTAGTAAAGTTGTATTCTCTAGGAAATTTGGTACGGTATCTATAACGTTGCCTGTAGCGTTCATAAATGAATGTAAGGCCTATCAGCCGATTTCAAGTCTACAAAACCTCAGATTTTACCCCTTTTCGACGGAAGTAAAGTAACGCGGATCACATTTCTGACGTCACTAGGATTTCCCAGACTTCCTTGCAACCTAACACGCAGTCGAAGCGAATATTTTTTTCGTACAAAAGTGCCTACAGCGTCTGAAAAGAGATTTATCGGGTTAAAGAAGACATGTAAATCAAGACACAAGTGCTATTACTACTTTCCTTTCTGTAGGAAAGTTATAAAGGTCATTTCGCTGGGATTTTCACCGGATTCAAGGACAGCCTCGGTTGCGAAGTTGTAGATTTCTTGACACTGGTCGCCCAGAAGTAATGGGTGACGGTGCAGTGACTGCTAGACATAAAGCGATACCAGATGACAAGGTAAGTCGTTTTCAGCTCTCTCTTTCTTGACTGGAGTTTAAATGCTGCTTAGATATACACTTTGTTGTGTTTTCTGGGCATAAATCTATAAACGTGATGGGTAAACTCGCAGTATTCCCATACGGTCGAGTGATCACGTTCAGAACACGAAGTTCAAAACGGAACTGTTTACAGCTCGAAGATCGCTGGAATTATACAATCAAGTCGTGGTTTAGATACGCGATCTAAACACTTTCGCTCGTAAAAACCGAGTTCCTGATAACACAACTTTGTATCTAACTTCACAAAGTTGTTTTTACCCGAACCACTGTTTCAAAATATTATACTAAAGCTTATAAATTCACGTGTGCCAAATCAGTAGTTTTGAGAATCGATATGCCCTAGGTACGGTATGTTGAGATTACGCGAAAGTGGTTAGTACATATAAGGATGTTTCTTCGTCTACACCATTGACTAGAAGATCGGTAATTCGATGAACTTAAAACTTCATTTTAGCACGGGATATTCTTTCTTCGGTAATAATAAATCGCAGTCCCGCTGTTTGACAAACAGGAGATCGGAGCAAGAAAATCCGACATTTAAGCTTATTTGTTTATCCTTCAAATGGTTTCGTCTGTTCGGCTGTGCCAAGAAATAGCTTGTCAGAAACTTGATTTGATGGCACATGTTTCAGCCGTGTTCCCGACAGGAAATCTCTGGCGAGGTTTTGGAGTTTATGTACACCAACTGCAATTGAAAGGGATTTGATAAATATCAAAACAATGGACCTTCTAATTTCTGGCTTGTGCGTGTTTTAGCATTTTGACAGCATTCGAATCGAAATTAGACGGTTTGTACATAAGCTTGTAGATGTCGGGTTGATTTATTAAATTCACGCCATTTCTCGTAATGATGATGGAAAATATTAGCTCGCCAACTGCATAATTTTATATGGATTTCGCAATGGTTTGCCATAGTCCGCAAACAATTTACAGATCAGGCCATTTTACCGCAACAGACATGTATGTAAATTCTAAATTTCGCGTATATATGGACTTGTATATCATAAAGACAATTTGTAAACGTTGTTGACTAATGAAAATTTATCAGTAATAAAGAAAATTAAATTGTTTACTTTCTGTTTTGGTTTCCACAGTAATTCACAATCGCTGGTTAAATCTTCTAGAACTTTTTTTTCACAGTTCTGTAAAATACATATTGTGTTGTAGCCAATTATCATGACAATGTACGCTCACAAAATTAACAGAAAATAAATTCACACTTTTTGATCTCCAAATTGCAATGCTTTTCGGAGTTGCCATGCCATCTTGAATTAATTCCAGAATCCAGAAATAAATAATTATGTTTACATGTAAATCTACAGTCCATTGTTGTGATGGTATCAAGTTCCTATTGGCTAATGAGCCATATTTTATTGAATTCCTGATCTGGTAGTTATCTGCGAATTTATTATTTGATGGTCAATAATAATAATGTCTTCAAAGGTCCATGTTTATCTTCATGTTCAGGCAATGCATCGTCATATTTGAACATGTTTAGATTTAAATTTATTTTCCTCTAAAATGAGGAGATTTCTCACCGCCCTGATTAAACACGCAAAGCAAGCTTTTCACCGATCAGAATCTGTACAGGCAAATTTTTGTAATGTATGTTATTATATTAATAACTTTTGGGGGTTGTGATTGATTATTAGCTTGTATTGATAGATCTTGCAATAGTTAATTATTTTGAAATAAATACCATACTACCTTAAGGTTACCGTGTACCTTCAGGGGTGTCTCAAGTCTAAAAACTGTAGCGCGTCCGGATTAAACTCCAGATACCTAAAACCCTATATCAAATTAAAGCTTATAGAGCTGGCTATCTAAATATACTAACCATTATGTAATAAAATGAATTGTCGAATTTTTCGCGATGTCTAAATACAAGGGTCCGAATCAGCTTTTGAAAGCTACAACTCTGCGCGAATTATATATTTCGCTAATTTGATTTGTTCTTGGGTTTCCGGACCCAAAGCGCTAAAAAAACGTGTCGGGGATTCCCCATATTCAATTGCAGTGAAAAGATAGAGAGCATTTTCTAAATAGGGTGAAAAAAATATGGAGTGATCGCGCGGAAACGGCTCCCAACGAAAAAGTTTTCCGAAATAAAAAATTCCCCGACCCGTTTTTGTTGTTTATATGTTAATTTAGATACTGTCCAAATTTGAGGTCAATCGCTCAAATTCCCTTTGAGTTGTAACTCTTTAAAGACGCCTCTATCGGCCCGAAATAAATTTTGAGAAAACAGCGGGAGAAGTATTCACACTCCACTCACACCTCACTTCCGGTTAAGTCTTTCGCACTGTATTTCTCCGTTAATAATTATCGTATTTCCATAGAATTTTCTTTATATGAAAGGTCATCATGTAAACTACATATCTAAGCGGAAACGTGTTTTTGGACCAATTCTGTCCTTTGAAGGTATACGGTAACCTTAAGTAAACAGACACCTCTCTTTGTGCGCTCAATTCATCTCTACTGATGACTTAGCTTTACACAGATCCATGTGGTGCCTCTGATTGGCTTTCGCACTCAAAAATCCATAACAGAACTACATGTAGTAAGAGCCAATTGGAGACATTACATACTAGATCTCTCTGCAGAGCTTCTGTACGTCATCAGTATGGATTTTGATTCTGGGTGCATTTTTTATTTCCAGGATTCAAATTCACAGGTTAGATAGGTAACGTAAGGTAGTCCGTTCCAATCCTAAGGATTAGAGGAGAGCCAAATGGTGCATCAGTGATGGCTGTATCAGCGCCTTGTTTGTTTTTCTCAACCCTTGTGTGCGCGCTACCTCATGTCATGCAGTGAAAACCACAGAGTGCGCCCAAACTGTGTTTGGTCACCTTAATTCCAGTTTCTTTAGCATGAAGTAACTAGGAGCAATGTCGCTCCCCCTGAATGGAATACCAGTAGGCGCGGATCCAGGAAAAAACTTGACCGGTTTCCTAGAGTCTGAGCGCTGAATCTATGACGGCATGTTCCCCCGCAAAAGTTTTTTGATTTTCACTCTTTAAAATGATATTTCCCACGATGTTGAGTCATTTGGAAAATTTGACCGATTTCCATAAAACGGTGGAAACCAGTCTGGATCCGCACCTGACCAGTCCATTATAGGCCCACCATTTTTGCCAAACTCACTGGTACCCTGGTTGGAGAGAGACCCTGTGAGAATAAAGTGTCTTGCCCAAAACACAGCACAATGAACCTGGCCAGGCTCAAACCCGGATCGCTTGATCTGGAGTCCAACACGCTAACCATTAGGCCTCCACATTTAATTAATACCGTAAAGTTCCTAAAGTAGCGACCCCCTGAAAGTAACGTCAAAACTTTGTGGCTGTTAATAAATCCCGAAAGTAGCGAGCCTCCCGAAAGTAGCGAGCCCCCGAAAGTAGCGAGACATTATACATATATACATTTTTTCCCAATCAATAGTCAAATATACAAGTATAAATATCTTTGTACAGTGTCATTGGGCACTTTACTACAAGGAAAGCTATCGCTTATGCCACCGAAATTTTGTCTCATTTTTAAATTTCGGTCTTTTATTTAATTGGAAAAAGAGCTTGCACCAGCTTCAGTTATTTAACGTGTTTGTTCCCCAAAAGTAACGACCCACCGAAAGTAGCGATCCCCAAAGGCTGCTAATTCCAAAAGTAGCGACCCTTGTTACTTTCAAAACTTTATGGTAGTACTACTAGTGGATTGTAAATTACAGTTGGAAATATGATATTTTATTGTGAGTAAAAACAAGGTTTTAAGCAATGTTGCTTGGTTCTTTTTGTCTTTCAGATATGTTTACGGTTGATTCTAGTTTCTGGCAAGACACATGAATTTTTATTTTCACCCAGTGACACGGCATATTTTATAACTCAACATGTTTTTGAAAACTGGCCTGAAGGTTTGTAGGAAGTTATTTTGAATATATCAAGTTAAAAATATTAATGCTGAAGTTGATGATACAGTGGTCAACATTTTGTTGAATTTAAGTGATAAATTAAAAAATAAATGAAGAGTCCCTCAATGGGAATTGACCCATGATCTTACAGGTACTGGTTTGATGCTCTAACCACTGAGCTATGGGAGACTCCGCAGACTTAGAAGTTAGAACCATATTTATTGACTCAAGGTTTGACTCTGGGTGTGAAAGGGTTAAAAATTAAATTAATGTTTGTGTTTTTTCTTTTTTCAGACTGGAAGGATGAAAATGTCAGCTCTCACAATATATTGAAACTTATCTATCATGGTCGATTTTTACATGGGAATGTATCTTTAGGAGGTTAGTATACCAACAATAATGAACTTACAAGTCCTCATCGTGATTGGCGTGCTTCAGTTGTTATTATGATTGATACATTTTGTAGCAATTTAAAGCACAAATACATTACAAAAGAAGGGCAAATATCTGAGCGTATTACACAGCTCTTTATAGTCCTCCTTTGACATGGTATAACATGGAACAAGAACAATATTATTCAGTCAGTTTTAAATTCTTTGTCCAACACAACTAGATGCCAGAAATGAATTTTAAAACCTTTCAACCTAGCCCCTATTTGAGTTTACAATCTGGCCACTAAACATTTGCATTTGGCAACTATCTTTTCCATTGGTGACTTATTAATAACAATTTTTTTAATTTTGTGCCCTGTCATATGTTCATTTAAATGCAAATCAGGACTGTAAAAGGCCTATTGAATAAATTAAATATAGAATAGAATTAATCATTGAGTGATTTGTGTTGTTTCTTGGCAGCTCTCAGTCTGGAGACTGGTAAACGAAGTGTGATGCACCTTGTAGCAAGAGAAAACTTACCCGAGCCAGCCACGACAGGTATTAATAATACTTTCTCACACACCACTGGTAGCCATGTCAAGCCGACCGCCGCAAGCCTGACCTTTATTGTAAAATCAAATACTATACACATATCACACTAAAACTGGGAAGCCTCCAAATTACAAGCTTTGTACATTAGTTACATTGTATAACGCCGAAATTAAAAAATACAACAAAATACTACTGAAATTCTTTGGGTGGGTGGGTGGGAAGGTCAGTAATGGCGGACGCAACAAAAACAACTGCCCGCCTCACCGGTCACATGACCTATACCCAGGCTCCAGCGGTGTGTGAGAAAAACATTTTCCACTTTTTTCGTTTCACTCAGCCAGTGGAAAATTACCCTTAATTAATAATGTTAATATACAATAACCTCAGCTGATGGATGCCTAGGCCTCCATTACAGTCAAAATAACTGAAACATCAGAAAATTGAGAACGTTATCCATGGACCCAGAGCGATTTCAATTCTTTGTTTCAATATTCAATTGAATGAGAAGTGTTCTTTTAACTGTAGCCTACATTCCAATATTGAATAATATTGTCTCCCTTCAGGTTAATGTTCTCTCTCGTCAGCTTGTCCAGAATGCTGCGCCTCCGGGATCACAGGATGCAGCCAGCCACCCCCCCCCCCTCTCCTTGATCCCTGAGGGTTTCCATTTGAGGGTGGTCTGGGTGATGTTTTTCTGAGGCTTCCACGGCATATGCCCAATCCACTTCCATTTTCTTCTCTTGACGGTTTCATCTATATGACTTTGACATGTTCTTTACGCTCCCTGTATGGTCGTGATTCAGCCTAATACTCCTTGCTCGGTCTCCTCTTGCGATAAAGACACGGCAGACATTTTCACGGTTTCTATTTCAGTAACCCTGGGCTCTGATAGGATGTGGAAAAGTCGCAAAATTTTGTGGCGTTTTGAGGGCCCATTATGCGACAAGAAAGATCATGCAATTGTGCATAGTTGACAATTTACCTATTTGAGTACTTCCTAACCAGGGCCCAGTTGTTCAAAGAGTGGATAACGCTATCCACCAGATAGATCACGGTGCAACGGATAGCGTAGTTTGTTTTGTTAACACTTTTCCACTGGGTAGTGATTTATCTGATGGATAGCGTTATCCACCCTTTGAACAACTGGGACCTGATGTTTATTCAACTTCCATATTTTCAACAGGTCAAAGCAAACGTGAGAAAACAAGTGAACAAAGTTGCTGCTGCTGTATTGTTTGACTTAAAGTTGAACTCTTATGATGCCGCAGAGGTGATCTGCTCCAAACGTTCACTTTCGTGTTCTTACAATTGAAGCAATATATATAATTGAAATATTTCCAGTTAATAAAATACTCTGTGTGTACATGCATGTAATTTTACTCTAGATACAAAGTAAAATCAATTCAGATTAACCATTAGAAGTCTAGTAAGTAAGATATGTATAATTATTGTTGATAATGCTAAATATTTTCCCTTTTTTACGATAATTTATTATAAAAGGAGCCCTTCTTTAATAATGGTGGTCAACATTTTTTTATTTTAATGATCACATCTACATGTATTGAGTCCTTATCTGCGAAATAATCCAATTCTATACATTCATGACTGTAGTAATTTAGATTTGTCACTGACACTAGTTATTAGTTACAGCTTTCATGTATTTTATGGAAGACATTGCCAATTATTATCATTTCTAGTTTGGTTTTGTGAAAGGTTAATGGAAAAACAGTTGAACCTCTCTATAGCAGCCACTTTGGAGCACAATTAACTTGCCATTGTTAAGAGTAAAGTGTATGGATTGGCGCAAGGTCGGCACGAAAAATCCTGGCTGTTGTAGAGGGAAGTTCGACTGTAGCTTTCACATTAAAGTTTGGTTTTGACGTTCATTTGGTGATTCAAATCCCTCCTCTCTATATGCTGTGTGCAGTTGTGTTTCTGATGTTTGTGACATGAATTTGTGTACAGTAAAATTCCATGCTCAAGTAAATATTACAGGCTTTGTGACCAGTCCGAATGTTGGTTGAATTCAATTTTGTTTGTCACTCGACAAAGTTTTTGATTACTTTTTGACATCTATTTGACAACTTTCTGATGGCTTCCATTTTAACTAGCAAATCAAATTGCAAGAACTGTGGGAGGTGGAGATGTCCATAATTTGTCAGAACGAGAATGCGGAGCTTGACATCTCTTGTCTCTCATAGTTCTTGCATTTTGATTGGCCAGTTGAAACGAAAGCCATCAGAAAGTTGTCAAAAATTAATCAAAAAACTTTGTCACATGGCAACGGTAGGTGCTGTTCACTGTAATGTCTTAGTTTTGTGTGAAAACTTAAACTTAAGACATTTCTTAATTATTTACATATTTATCTGTGGAGAAAGTAGATAAATATTTCGTAGTGTCTAAAATTTTCCTTTAAATTTGATTTCTCTGAGATCTGTTTGGTATAGGCAGCAGTTGATCATTCTCAATATACACCTCTTCTGTAATGCATAACCTGAATAAACAGACGCCTCGCTTCGTGCGCTCAATACTTTCCCTGCTTGAGTGGTCTTAGATTTGACGTGAAAACTTTTTTTTTTTTTTTTTTTTTTTTTTTTTGAAAAACTTGTGATATTGAGATATCTGTGTAGTGTCTCAAACTGTACCGTTGTTGTTTTACTCGTTGTTATTTGCATACGAAAATCCAAACCAAGCAACGACCAACCAGAGATGCTACAAGATATCAGAAGAGCTTCATCTTTGGTATGGAATTTTAGGGTCGCATCTCAGACATCTCCCCAGCGGGGGAGGGAGGGAAGAATTGAGTTCGCGCAGACAGAGAGACATCTGTTTGTTAAAAGAGTACTGTCAGCTTGCATTTGCTCGTAACTATGACAACGACAGGAAGTCCATGTGGCACAAACAAGAATTTGCACAATTTCAAGGGAATTAACTACATTAAAGGAGCTCTGTCAATATATTTACCAGTCATTTTTTTCTGATGTATAGAATCACCTTCAAATCGAAGGAAACCATAAAATAATAGTTTACTAAGGTAGAAAATCACCAAAGAGGTAATAATAAACCAAACAGGAACAAGGATGGCTAAGATTGGGGAAGATTGAGACGGATTGCAAACAAAGAACTTGAAAAAATTAAGGCTACATTTTTCAAGATGCACCATCCATGACCTAGCTCCTTTAAAAATTCCTTTTGTTCCTTAGCAATCCTTATGTCCAGCTAGATTCTTATAATTTTGTTGTGCACTGTTCTACAAAAACAAACCATTATTGCTGGGTTTCCTGTGGCCGAGGTATGCTTTTAAGCTTCTCAAAATCATGCCTGTGACATTACCCCCTTAATAATAATTTTTTCAATGTAATAATTTTTTTACCTGCAAATAACATTTACATGTAATATCTTGTTTGAACCATTAACTGTAAATATCATGATATGGAAATGCTATTCTTGATGTAAGTGAAAAGCACTAAATTTGTTTCGCCAATAGATTACAAATACAGTTGACTCCCAATAACTCGAACCTTCAAGGGAAATTGAAAAATGTTCAAGTTATTGCGAGTTCAAGTTATCAAGGGTAAATGACCTGAAGGGAAAACAAATTTACTTTGAGTTAGCAAGAGGATAGAGTTATAGAGGGTTAGAGTTATTGGGAGTCAACCGTACTATCAGTCCATACTTTAAAAAATATTCACAGATCGTTGAGCAAGAAGCAAAAAAACAAGCAGGTAAAGTGGCTGTACAAAAATTGGGTGACCACTTTTCTGCTTGCTCAACAATCTTTAAAATAAAAATTTCCAATATTTCTTTTAGTTAACATTGTGTTCATGCCATCTTCTCCAAACTTGGAGCCAGCTTATACCCTGTCCAGGATTTCCTTATAGATGGTTTTTTTAGATCTGCCTATTGGCAAAAAAAGACAAGGTTTTCATAGTAGAGAGCATTGTTACCTTTCAGACAGATGGCATTAAGTTTAAAAAATATATATTTTTACACTATCAAATTTTTCAGTTCTTGATTCTAAAGGTTGACAAATTTAGTGCTTTTTGCATATTTTTAGGCTAATGTTGTGAACATACTAGCCTGTGTAGCTGGCGGTCTTGTTGGCGTGCGAAGGCAAAATTTGTAAGCAGCGAAGCCTATGAATTTTGCCTTCTCACGCCAACAAGTCCGTTAGCTACGCATGCAGGCTATGAACATACATGTACAACTGGTGTTAAAATAACAGATAACTTTATTTTCTTTTGCCTTTACTTTACCCCATGTAAATACATTGCTAAATAAACATTCTTTTGGCGTGTATGCAAGAACTTTACTTTAGGCTACAATAAAAAGTACAATGTTCATAAAACAGATTTCATTCACTTTTGTCATAGTTTAATAACAAGATACTTTTAGCCTATATGGCCCTGACATCCACATTTTCATCAACAACAGTGGCATGTCCTCTGACCCCTCTTTAAATTGGCAATGCTAACGCCTTTGGTCTGACCCCACTCCAAAACCCGTCCCAGTCCCTACGCCAAGCTGCCTTCACAAAACTATTGGGGAGGTGCTCTGCAAGGAGGGGGGAGGGACCCAGGAGTTAAGGGGGCGGGACATCTACGGGAGACAGGAGAAGAGAGGGCGGGATGCAGGATTCCCAAGGTGGCAGAAAACCGGGAAAAATAGGAAAAAAGTTAACAACATTATAGGTGGAAACCACAACGGAGGGCACCGAATTCATGAAGCCCTCCTACATGTAAGTTAAGAGATATTGTATTAAGTATTGTTTCCTAAAAATAGGCTATTGTTAAGAAACAATACTTAGGATACATTTTAGTTTAGGAAGGCTTTGTGAGTCCAGCCCCTGGGAAGTTCAGAAACCCCCACACCCCCTCCTAGTAGTGGCCTCGGTTCAGATCATTTTCAGTGAAATAATGACAAAATAGATTATATCCTGATTTATTTGGATTTGAAATAATTGTTGATTTTGGAAGAGAGGTAAAAAGGAAGCTAGCGAACCTGGCGAAACCTAGTAAACCTGAATCAAGGAGAGAACCAACTCAACTAATGTAACACCTGGTCATACCGGTGCACCAGGGCCTTGCCTAGTTCCTAAGCCTCTGTTATTTTGCAGTAGTCAATCCATGCTGCGGGCGAAAGAGCCCAGTGACATTGTCAAAACATAATTTGAAATCAAGGCCTGGAAAAAAGCTGTACAGGAACTAGGCAAGCCAGGCCATATTGACAAGAGGCGAGCATGTATTATTGTAGAGCGTTAACGACCTGGATGACTCCACTAGCCTGTAAGGCCAGGCTCACAGCTTTTATCAGGAAAAGCAACCCAAGGCTTGCAAAGAGCCACAAGAATAGGGAGAGGGCTCTCAATTTTGCACAATAAAAAGCCTGTCCATACAAGCAAATTACGCTAATCTTCCAGCTGCAGGTGTTTTGAAGGATTACCACTGTACCAAAACACTCGTGGCTGGGAAGGCTTAGACCATGCAGTCATGAGGGAAGTCAAGAGATTCAAACAAACAGAGAAAAATGAAGACAATTTACTGCTTGTATTTTTACAATCCACATGCAACTTAATGACAAATAACATATTTATAATAAAACATTAATAAATTCCTTAGTTGCTTTAATTAGAGAAGAAGCCAAGGCCATGTACAGTCAACTCTTGTCTTGCAGACACCCCGTTATTACGGTCACCCGATATTACGGAGAAAATCCAGCCCTACCCCCCGGTAGGTATAGAGGTTTGACTGAAAATGACTCCCGCTGTTGCAGACTCTCATTATTACAGACTCCTAACTACGTCCCAAGAGTGTCCGCTGTAACACGAGTTGACTGTACATGTATACTGTCATAAAACACGACAGGAATTTGAGAACTAGAAATAACTGGTCAGAGTGTTTTATGACAGTATAATTCATGGCTTTGGCTTCTTTATGACTTCTTTCTATAGATTTCATGCACGCGTAATGATAAAATGACTTTCTATGTTTTATACTCACTGATAAAACATGTTTAGTTTTAACCAATCAGAGTGTGCATAATGCAGTCTATATTAATGATAATAATTATTATAATATTATTAAGTGCTATTAATGTTTTGTTGATTAATGTTGTAGAACATCAACCTATAGATATATACACATTACTTCATCCTAAGATATAATCAGTCATTTTTCTATAATAAACTAACATTAATTTTAACAGCTTTAATTTCTATATAATTTATTAAATAGTATTTATCACTCGTTGATCAAGTCAACTCAGAAAAAAACATTTCATACTAATCAATTACTTAAAACTTTAATGCAGCTTTCAATCAAGAAATCAAAGCAATAATGGCCAATCACAACAAACGTAAACAATAAAATAGACTAATGAGAACTCACGGCAAATACACACTTGGGAACATGAACGCAAACACAGATAATCTACTTGATTGGGAAATTTATAGTTTAATTTACTTGGGATTGTCAAATGTGTTAAAAAGTCTACAAGCCAAACTGTCAGGGCACCAAGACAAGTTATTTTCTTGCAGTACATGTATACAGTAAAAAATTATAATTTTCATCTTTGGTCTAATATTGTAGTCAAAAGATGTCTAAAGTATCCATATTTTGACCAAAAAATAATAATGTCATCAACTTATTGCAACTGTTCCTTTTACCAAGAGTAATAATCCGTACAGTAGAAGTTACCCCCTGCTAACTCGAACTCGGTTAGCTGGAACTCCCCGCTATCTCAAACTCAAATCCATTCACCTTGCCCTTGTTTTTCAATCATTTACTATCGGCTAACTCGAACCCCCGCTATCTCAAACTATTTTTTGTTTCCCTTGGGAGTTCGAGTTAGCAGGGTTCTACTGTATATACCAAACAATTATTTTGGTAAAGTGGGGTCTCCTGGGAGTTCGTGAAATATAATATTGATATTGTTTAGATTACGATGGGGATTTTTTTGTATGATTTGCGGCCACGGTCAAGCTAATGTTTCAGTTTTGAAGCAGGGAAACTGAAATTTTACACGAATATATAACTCGTCATTTCCAAAAAGTTTTCAGGCTTGTTTTTCAGTCATTTACTAAACTCCGCAATCTTGAACTGTTTTCCGTTTCCTCAGAGTAGAGATAGCGGGGTTCAACTGTAACCCGATCAGAGAAAGGTCATGTCCCCACAACATAACCACTCGTCATCATCAGAAATTCAGTAACCCAACCTGTCCTGCGCGATGTCCCCAGGACTCCCCCACCCACCTTGTGTCTGTCGCAGTATAGCCGAAATGAACTCTCATTTTAGTATGAAATCATTGGCACGAGACAGTGCACATATCATAATAAAATGTTTTCTTGTACCGGTATCAACATGAATAGTTTTATAACTGCAACATGGCATGAAATTCCACCAAAGTACAACACCCCCTTTCACGTCTTTCATGAGCTTAAAAGTAAAAAAAATTAAACGTCACCAATTATTCACAGCACCCTGAAGTTTCTCTCTTATGAACTTTGGCTAAATTCACTCCCTCAGTAGCAGAAAAATCACTTTTCGCTTTGCTTTGTTCCAATTCATTGAGTCTCTTCACGGCCGCATTGAAAGCATTGTCAACATTCGTCGAATCTTTAGCGCTTGTTTCGTAGTAAGGAACTCCACCGATCTCCCTACAAAAGTGATGTGCCTCTTCTTGCGATACAACCCTCTCGTTAACGTCAACTTTATTGCCCAAAAGGATAAAAGGAAAATTGTCCTTCTCCCGGACGTCGGCATAATACAGAAACTCTTTCCGCCACATTGCCAGGTTTTTGAAGCTTTGCACATCGTCCACGGCGAAGACAAGCAAACACAAGTCTGATCCTCGATAAAAAGGTGTCCTTAAGCTTTTAAATCTTTCCTGGCCCGCTGTATCCCAAATCTGTAACGTGTAAGACTGTCCTTCGACATTCACGTCCTTGTTCAAGAACTCCACACCGATTGTGTGAAATGACTGACTGTCGAACTTGCCGCTCACAAATCGGTTCATCAGAGATGACTTCCCCACACCACCATCGCCCAGCAATACAACTTTTAAAAACGTCGACTTGTTGGACATTTTAATCTTCTCTGCACAGCAATTGGTGGATCGATATGTCTTTATAATCGATCATAAATATAGAGCTTTGAACAACACCAACCTGGACAAATATCTGTCTACGTTTTCACCTTCTTCCAGTGAGTCACGTGATAGAGCGGATATTGTGAATTTCCGGTACGAAATGGATCATGGGTAGGCTCGTGGGAATTTTTTTCCTTTGTGGGGTAGTGTGGGGGGCGGGGGGGGGGGGGGGGAGAGCGAATAGGGATGTTGAAATTGTCTGTACTCTTGTACCGGTCGTCTTTTGAAAAATTTCTCCGACATTTTATGGGCTGAGTCATTTTGTTTGAATATGTGACATGTTTTGGATTTGAAAAAAAATTTATTTGGGGAGGGGGTCAGGGTATTTTTTTTTGGGGGGGGGGGGGGTGTTATCCATAAACACTGTTTCGGAGAACAGCAATTTTTTACAAACCAAAATCATTATTTTCATTTCAAATAAGAATATCCTTGACCTCTGACACCACAGGTCATTAATAAATTAATACATTAAAAAAATACAATAGTTGTTTGCCTTAGTTATAGTGATTTATTAAGAATGCAAAACCAAATCAAATTTTCAAAACTAATATTAAATAAAATTAAGAAACATATGAGTATATATTGTGGCGGATCTAAGGGACCCTCCTTCTTTGCGGAAATTTAGGCCCAAAGGGCCCAAAAAGTTTTCCTGCCCTAAATTTCCATGCATGTAGGATCTCAGGAAAAGGGGGAGCGAATGCTTATATTTTTCCACAGGTATAAAGGAAATGAAAGGTGTATAAAATTTGTCGACATATGTGTGTGTTAAAGCTGGGACTGCATCATTGTCCATCAGCGATATTCAACTGAAAATAAATCCAATGACTGTTCGTAGGATGTTTATAAAGCGTTTTTCATCATTGCACTTGACGCACTGTTGTATTGTATCCAGAGATGTACATCATGTGGGAGGGTTGGACTCTGTATACTCCATCCACTCAGTTGTTGTACTAGTTCACCCGGTGAAACAACTCTTTCCTTTTTATTCGCTTGAACCACTGTATTCTTTGTTAAAACAACAGCATAAACAAAGCCATCTTCTGTGGTGAATCTCTGCTCTAAATAAAAGGCACTTTCATCCCAGGCTAAGACTCGAGTTTTTAGAAGTACTTTTTGAAACAGTTCCAGTGATCTGCGATAACGCACACTGGCCGCAGCTATCGTCACACCGCAGTTGTTCTTCCTCATCACACGCATCATGTCACTGGTGATCCAAAAGTTAATTCTCCCAAAGTCACATTCACGGAGGTACCTGCAGTTGAAAAACGGGAATTACTGTTTATTCCATATAAGGGATAAGGGTAGCCAGATGAGCCAGCCAGGAAAATTAGACAGATAGTGAAATAGGACCACAGGAAGTCTGCGAGGAGGCTACATTGGGGCATCCACCCAGGGGAAGAAGTAGTAATTATAAAATTACTCCTAGTCGGCGCTTCATGCCATGGAAACTGGTATAAAACTTGCTCTGGCAGTAGGCCCCGAATGACCTTACTTTATAGATATTCTGTTCAACCTCTGTTTTGTTTATTACAATAGCAGTTTTCAAATTACTCTCCAGCAAATTAAAGTACAGAAATAAATTGTACTCCTGTTAATCAAATGCAAATCAAAGCAGCCTGGTTGTGATTTGCTTTGCCCATCTTTTCCCCTGCTTGTCACGTAATTTAGTTTCAATTCAAGTTACTCCTTTCAATACCCATACCCCCATGACATAAGCTTATTATTTATTCATAAGTGACAATTTTACTATTTTTTTACAACAACCAGTCTCTAAAAGCAATTTTCCGAGCCTTGCTCATAGTAATCAGCTAATCGTATTTGACAATGACTCACCTAGCATTATTCATGTGAAGATTAAGATCCATATCCGACGGAAGGACGGTAAAGGTTGCTTCAGACACATCCAGGAAATTGTGGTTTGACTTTCTGCTGACAACCTTCGTTAGAACAATCCATGTTACGCGTAAACTCCAGTTCACATCGAAAAACATATAAAGAAGTGGAATTACAATGGCATAGACACCTAGCAGTCTCCTTAGCAGCACTGCCGTCACAATTATAGCCAGAAAACAAAAATAAGATTCCTTAATCGTCCCATGTCTATCGCACTGTTCCAAAATTTGTGTTGATTCGAGATTTTTTGCAAGGCGCGCGCTTTTGAGCAAGGGAGGACTGGGGAAGAATTTCCGGGAGTGGTACCCAGCCTCCACTCTTCCATTTAGTCCACTGGCTAGCAAGGGTCGTCTCTACAACAACTGGACATTTTTCTCAAAAAATGCTCAAAAATTTCCAAAAGTTTCCCAAACGTTGCTTATTTTTAGGAAAGTTGCCAAATAGTTGTCATTTTTCCCATTCATAAAGTTACCCAAAATTTGTTCATTCTCTTAAAAGGTCGCTCTAAATTAAGCCGCTCTATCATTACTTGTTAGGATCAAAAGTTAATTTTAATCTTGTTTTGTACTAGACCGCGAGCAGTCGGTCTTTTCTCCTCAGATCCTTGGCGTTAGCAGAAATGTATTTAATAATAATTATGCAAATTAGATGTATGAATGAGGAGATATATATTTGGGCTTCGCCGCTTGATCATCGCATCTCGCGCCCCAGAAAGATTATGAAAAGAGACTGCTCACAGTCTAGTTTTTTACATGTAGTCTTGATTTAATGCTGCAATATAATCAATAATTCTCGTTATTCGTCAGTGATGTGTTCACTTTTCCATGTGTGTGGAAACCGCTACCCTGGGTACCAGAGGTTTATTTCTCTGTCGCATCGAGATCGGCCAGAGGCCGACAACGCCTGGCGAGCGGCGGCCATAAGAGAGATTTGAAACCGGAAACCGCGCAAGAAAAGCCTCTGGCGCCCAGGGTAGGAAACCGCTGACCTATTCTTTTCAATGTTTGTTTCAACCCAATCTCGTGCTTGTGTGACAAGCCAAAAGAAGGTCTGTGGAGGAGGCTACCTGAGTGGAGGCACCAGGCGAGACACCAACAAAAACAAAAAGCGATTTATGAAACGGGCTTGCCCCATGCCACCCGGTTAATTATAAGCAACTGATGCTGGACGCAATGCAGTTTGGGTAGATCATTTGATTGCTCTTTTTTTATTTATTTATTTATTCATTTTTTGTTGATGCTTTATAACAAAAACTTGGGAAACTAGCTACATGTATGCTTGTTTACTCTCAATATTTCCCTTGACTTTCTGAGGAAACATGGAGATTCGCCCCCCCCCCCCCCCCCCCCCCCCCCCTCCCCGCCAGGACCAGGAATAACCAAGCATAAAACAGTGTCACTGCCGCTCAAAAGTAAATTATCGACTACCGCCATCTCTCTTTGTGTTAGTCCAGTTCTAGCCTTCTCTCTTGTCACGCAATGCTTACTCTTGGGAGCATAACGCTGCATTATGTGACATCACATGATGTGGCAAGACTATCTTGATGCACAAAGTTTTTTCCAGCTTTCATTTTTCGCTTGGAGCTATATGATTTTGACTTTCCTATCAGTCCAGCTGACAGATGTCAATCCTCAGCGGATGACATGTCGATATCACCATTTTGTTGGGCTTCCTTGTGTTCCTCAACTGCTGTCTGTTGCAAAACAATCAGAACATTTCAACCAAATTTCTAAAATCATCACTTCTATTAACTGCTAACTAAATGGTGGGGGGGGGGGGGGGCAGGGGGGGGAACATGGGAGTAAATGGGGGGACGTCCACAGGAGGGAGGAGAAGAGAGGACAGGAAGTGGGATTCCCAAAGTGGCGAAATGGGAAAAATAGGGGGAAAATGTTTGCAACATTGCATAATATTTTACAATAGAAAAAGCACAAAGAGGCAGGAATCAGGAGTACGAGGTACAGGAAGCTGGATGTTCAGACTGCCCTGTCCCCCTCCCCTCCCCCTCTCCCTAAATCCTAAAATATGCAAGATAATTGTCCCTAGTTGATGAATTAATTTATTCTCATCAACTATCTTACTGCAACTCTACTTACAATATAGAGTACTAAAGTCACGACGTCACAAAAATTAAATTTTCTAAATTATGAAATTTGATCAGCTATTCAGAGGAAGCATACCAAAAAACGTCCACTTGCCAAAAATTAGCTCTCCATTGCAATTTGCGCCGAGATATGGGCACTTCAGGTTTTAATTTCTCCAAAACAAACCCTTCTAATTTTGCCTCTGTTCCTTCAGTTTAGAACAGGCACAAAATTAGAGGTTTGTATGGGACGGTACCAAACTTTGAACCTCTATATCTCGGCCGCAAATTGCAATGGAGAGATAATTTTTGGCAAGTGGACGTTTTGTGGCATGCTTCCTCTGAATAGCTGATCAAATTTCATAATTTCACAAATTTGAAAATTTGTGACGTCACACTTTACCACTCTATTGTAAGGAGAAAATAGATGAAACTGAAATGCCTAGGGTTTACAGCTAAACACATATTATTAGGCACATGAACACTCAACCTCAAATGTAGCCAGCATATGTTCACACATTGCCGTGAGTTCTGATAAGCCTCGTCTCAACACGTCTACAGCAGGAGTTCCTGGAAAAAAATTAAACATGGTTTTCTCTCTCATAAATTAAAACGTATTTCAAAGAATGCCATATATTGGTGAACAAGCAGCTAGCTAGCTTGCAAAAGCAGCCTGTTTTCAGCTCTTGTTTCACCCACTGGGTGAAACAAGAGCCGAAAAACAGGCTGCTCTTGCTGGCTAACAGCTAGCAGGCAGTCCACTTCATTTTCCATGATAAATTCCACTGTATGAAGCTCTATTCAAGCAACAAGCCGACTTTTGCTGGCCCTATAAAAGTGATGGGGGTGATCATCAGAAATTTTGTTTGGTCTACCAGTACTTACAGCTCAAACTTACCATTTGTTTGGATCCGAAGATTGATTTTGTTCTCTGATGGATGTGGAATACTGTATCCACAGAATATGACATCAGGACTTCAATAAAAAGAAAAACAATTCAGTATCAGTCTTCAGAACTTTGTCAACATAGCAGCATTCTAAATTTCTTTCTTCTTTTTTTTTTCAAGGAAGACACTTCATTTTGTGAGAAAACAAAGTATTTTAAAAACTTTTTACATGCTGCACATGTGAAATGCTGTCATAGATCTGCCGACTCTCCTGGATAAAGACCAAATCTTCTGGTCCAAATTGGCTGCCAAATCTCCCAGATATGAAGAAAATGCTTTATGTATAAACTTTTGCACCTATTTCAGCCAATTTTGGGGATTTTGAATGTTTGTTTGTTTGTTTGTTTGTTTGTTTGTTTGTTTTTTTTTTTTTTTGGGGGGGGGGGGGGGGGGGGGGTCAACACTGCTACCACCAGCACCAGCCACCACCACCATGAATATATTTGCATGGAACATATTTTGTCCTATCCCCCTCCCATAAAAAAGTGATAACTTGTCGTACTTTTTCATGATGATGTATCTCAGCGAGTTTCCCAGAGTGTGATCCTCCTCGTGCAAAACAAACGTTGCACATGTTTCATCTTCTTGGCTGCCTGTGGGCATCTGAAACGAGACCACTCAACCAAATTAACGACAACAAACAAAAATGACAACCACTAGACATACCACTCATTATTTTTATCAGCATTGCCACATACCACTTCTAATCGGCGTCGAACTTCGCTATCTTTTCCACTCGCTTCTGCATCGCGGGCCGCCATGTTGGATTTGACCTACGCGATCCAATGGGTCAGCGGTAAAATAGGAATGACGTCATTTCAGTCGATAAATGGCGTACTAGATTTATTGAAGCTATTCAAGAAAGGAAACAAATCCTCGATTCTATTAACCACAAAACGAAAGGTAAGGCGTAAATTTAATGGCAAAAGTATCCTTAGTTTCCCTAATTTGTGCTTCAGTTAGCTTTTCCACCATTTGATTTACATTACTTGGTGTATAAAATGTGTTCGTGCAAGCATTTGTCATGCCAGACCAGCTGATAAACAGAAGTTTCATAACCTATAGCTAAGCTTTATATTTCTTCTTTGGTGACAGACGCAGTTGGAAACAATGCACAAGCGAGGGGTTATACACATCTTTATCAAATTCCCAAATATTTTCTCTACCCAAGAATCTGCATATGTCTTAAAAAATACAACTTCTATCTACATAAGCTTATGTTTAATTGATAATTTTATATTATTTACTGGAGTGAAAGTAAATACTTCCTGCTCTACCAATACAAAACCAGCCATTTCCAGTCTGAAGAATCAGAGGAGACTAAAAATGGCTCATCGATCAGTGCCGCTGCGGGTACATAACTCTGGCACATCTCAAGCATAAGCAACTGAGTATCCAGTCGTTTCGCCCAGAAGACAAATCGCCCGGAACTGATTCTCCCAGACTGGTATCACACCAAATACATTATTCCTCAAACTGTATTTATGAGCAAGTCGAGCCAATCAGAGTGTCCATGAAGCTGTATATACATAAAATTCATTCATTCTGATAATATTATAATAATATTATTATAATTGATATTTTTTAGGAAGGAACCATGCCGATCCTATACAGTGTGGTAGCTAGAGGAACAACAGTGCTGGCCAAGTTTGCCTCTTGTGCCGGCAACTTTTCGGAGGTCACAGAACAAATTTTAAGCCGAATTCCACCAGAGAATTCCAAACTCACTTATACACAGGGAAGGTTTGTGCTTATTGTAAACTTTTATTACAATAGCTGTTTCAGGCGCACAGGTTTGTGGGGAACGCGCAGAAATAGATGAAGGTAAAAAGGCTCTATCCCAGTCCCCCTCGTCATTTTTCTTGTATGCGTCTGGTTTTGCCCGCTTCCCATATACTGAGAGCCTCAGGGGGACAAGTGCTGGTTGATGGCGAAATCCCGCCTCCGAGATAGCACTGAGCCCACGATTTTCATCCCAAGTTGCTAAGCAACATGATGTGTCCATATTGCGCTATGCTGGCGTGATTGCTTTTGGAGTGCTTGTGAGTGCTCATGCTAGTTTTTGATTGGATAATAAGAATCGGAAACTCTTTGATTGCTTCAACAAAGATTTGCCAAAAACGGAACTTGTTCGTCCGACTGAATGATTGATTGCCCTGAAAAATATTATTATATAGGTCTCAACACTTTTCTCTCAATTTTGCAGCTACTTGTTCCATTACATATCAGAAGACGGGATTGTATACCTGTGCATTACAGATGACGTAAGATTCAAGGATTCAAGTGTGTTCTGTCAGCTGTTTGAATTCATTCCTTAAAATATCATAAACATTATTTTGGAACCCTTGTTTTGTTTTGTTTTCTGTATAGGATTTTGAAAGGTCAAAAGCTTTTTTGTATCTAACAGAGATCAAGAAACGGTAAGTCATTAGCGTCAGTTTTGTTGTTTCTTTAATTTATATTTTTATTGATTCAGTTCACATGCATTCATCCCAATGTTTAGTAGGTTTAAATTTGAGATTCAAAATTAAGGATAGAATTTTGTTGTATTTTGACAGTTTTCAAAACGCGTATCATGGACGAGCTCAAACAGCGCTGCCGTATGCTATGAACAGTGAATTTTCAAGGGTTTTATCTGGTGAAATGGTGAGTATACTCTGCACATCTCTTGAAGACATTATTGAATATGGTTATACAGTCAACTCTTGTTATACGGACACCCTCGGGATGTAGTTTGGAGTCAGTAGTGGTGAGAGTCCGCAATAGTGGGAGTCATTTTCAGTCAAACCTCTAAATAGCTTTTGCTGGGGGGGAGGGCTGGATTTTGTCCATAATAATGGGGTGTCCGCAAGGCTAGAGTTGACTGTATAGTGCTTTGTCAGATTGGAGAAAAGGGAGTGGAACTATTCAATACTTCAAGGAGGAAGATTTGTCCCAAAAAACTGCTCCTTCTCCAAACTGTATTCTATATGCTGAATGATCAAAGTGATCCACAGAGACCCAGCACAGTTAGTCAGGGCAAGGTGGAGTGAATCAGGAAAAATCAGCACTGCAGACGTTTGAAAGAATGGGCAAAAGAGCTCCAGCTCGTATAAACTCTCTCTCCTCCGCAGAGGCTCAATGGGGTTTTAGGAGAAATCCGCTGAACGTGGTGTGTGCAGGCGCAAGTAACTGGCGGATCAACGAAGCGGCGAGCCTCTGCCAGATTTGTGTCGTTTTCTTGTACATCTTTGTCGTTTTCTTGTACATTGGACGATTTCTCAGCCCTCGCTAAATTTTACAGCTTGAAACTTGGCAAAAATCAGCGCTAGGTATGTTGCTACAGTTAGCGATCGTTATTTTTAAGATGAGGTTTCATATTTACTAAAAAAAGCCAAAATGTTGGTCTCCGAATTGATCGCGAAGACCCTTCTGAAACCCGTGGGGGGTGGTCTTGCAAGTGTGTTATTCTTTGGAAACAATGGCGGAAGAGCTTGACTTTTCGCTCCAAGAGATGTCTCTTGACGGTAAATGTTCTTCTTGTATTTCGTGTTTTTGGTCTTAAATTCCTGCTGGTTGCATTTCGTTTAATTTTAGCGTTTAGTTTAACTTAATAAGCTTACAGCTTTTGGTTTGAATCGCAAGTTTTGCACTCGACGTTTTAAACACGTAGAGATTAATAAAACACATTTCATAGCCAGAAAACTAAGCTTACTTGTTTTCTTTTGGGACAGAATTAATAGGTTGTTGAGAGTTTCAGTCGCCGGGGAATCCTTTGCTTCCTGAATTTCTTGATCGCCACATGGCGGGTCTCGAGAATGTTGAATTCTGTAGATCAACCCATCAGAACACAACAAAACATATTCAGATTTCCATGCATCTAAAGTTTTAGTTCTCTACTTGTACATCGCGTATAAACTTCCGAACAGATTCTGATGCAGCCGCCATTTTACTGACATACGGCAGTTATACATACACCACCGTACCCCCGGTGTCGGTGAGGAACACTGATAAAAAGCTGCCTCCCCCGGATGGCGGCCATATTGGGTGTGGTATCTGGCAGAGGCTCCCGCCGTCGCTCTCTCCGGGTTTCTCGCGCCTGCACTCACTTCGTTCAGCTGATTCTCCCATATATGAGCCTCTGCGGAGGAGAGAGGTATAAACTTACGTTGCACTGATTTTGTCTGATTTACTCCGTCTCACCCCGACTAGCTGCCCTGTCTCTGAGGATGGGTCAAAGTGAATGGAGTGAGGAATACTGTCAACATTCAAGGATAATTCACGCTTATAGATCAGCCATTTTACCAGTGTTATTCCCCAGCATATCAGGCAAACTTGAGACCAGCTGCTCGACAGAATCAGCAATGTAAATTTCTGGTCTCAATTCCTAGGCATTCTTTTGTGAGATTCTGTGTGCACTGATGGACAAGCGTGCATTCTCCACTTCAGAAACGAGAAGCTATCTGGGGTGAGTCGTATCTTGCAGTCACTTGAGGGACCATTACTGGGGACATAATGGTGGCCAGCTTAATGACACATCCCCAGTAACGGTCCCACAAGCAACTGCAAGATGCGACCCACCCTGGAACGCTTCTCGCCTCTTCTAAAGTGGTGAATGGAAGGTACAGTTGAAGTTTAACGACTGTATCTCTAACTTTACTGTTCTGTTTAACAGAAACACTATTCAGACACTGGACATCAGGGAGATAACTTGTCAAAGGTACAGGGAGAGCTGGATGAACTCAAAGGAATTATGGTGAAAAATATTGGTAAGGGCTTGATACTTTTATTCTTTCCACAACCTAGAACCATACTTTCAAATGAAGTGCAATAACCCAGCCTTTTCAACACACATTGACCAATGATTGCATTATCACTGACGGACGGACAGACGGACGACGGACGGACGGACGGACGGACGGACGGACGGACGGACGGACGGACGGACGGACGGACGGACGGACGGACGGACGGACGGACGGACGGACGGACGGACGACGGACGGACGGACGACGGACGGACGGACGGACGACGGACGGACGACGGACTGACGGATGGACGGACGGACTGACTCACTGACTCACTGACTCCCTGACTGACTGACTGACTGATTAATTGATTGATTGATTGATTGATTGATTGATTGATTGATTGATTGATTGATTGATTGATGATTGATTGATTGATTCTACATATAAAAAAAATATTATAAACTTGATTGTCTTTTTTGTTAACAGACACCATTGCACAAAGAGGAGAACGTTTAGAACTCTTGATTGACAAAGCAGAAGACCTAAATACCACAGTAAGTATTCATCTGTACAAAATACTATTCATTTACACTGGCATAAGTGTAGGCTTGAAAGTTGTCTTTTGTGTCAGTCACTGGTTACTTTATTATTTCCATTATCCTTCCTTCCTAGTCCCTCACATTCAAGAAATCCAGCAAAGGCCTGGCCAGAGCCATGTGGTGGAAGAACGTCAAAATCACTATTATACTCATCATTGTTATCATAGTAAGTACATGACTGCAATTTGTTTTGGAAAGTCTGCTAGTTTGTGAGGGAATTAAAGACATTTTAAAAGCTTAGAGATGAAGTTAAATTTATTGGTAGTCTCCCAAAGTTGTGAGTTTGACCTTGGCTGTGGTCCTCCCCCAGGGGGTGGGGGGATTTCCACATACATGTAAAAGTGACAGGGGGGGGGGGGGTGGTCGTCAGAAATTTTGAAAAGAACCCCTAAAGGTACCAGAATCTTGTTTTGTGGATGTGGCTCAAATTCATTTTCACCCCTAAGAGGAACCAAATCCAATATTCTAACGACAAGTCGTTTTGTGTAATATTTTTTTCTGGCTAAAAACCTTTTCTTCTAACAGTAGAAGTGCTTCCAAACCCTAAAAGGGGCAATGATCTCTCCATCACTTTTATGGGAGTCCCCTTCCCAATCATGTTGCTTAGCAACTTCAGAACAAAGACTGTGGGCTAAGTCAATTCTCGTCGATTGGAATTTGTTGTCAACTGGTACTTGTTCCCTTGACTGTACCGTTCTACATCCCAAACAATGTGTGGTTCCAGAATATCCATACCCACCCCAAGGAAGGTCATTGGAAATTTCAACGGGGAGGGCGGTCTGAAAGCCAACTTTTTTAAAGGAAAGGAAAGGAAAATTTCCAGAGGGGTGGGGTGCCCAAACCAAAAAACCTTCCTTGGTGGGGTATGGATATTTTCTGGAACAATGCAATGAAACATTATACAGTCAACTCTCTCTTAACGGACACCTCTGTAAGACGGACACCTGGTGTTGGTCCCTGTGCACCGTTTTTCAGACATTTAACTGTATCTAAACTCTCTATAAGCCAGACACCTCTCTAAGACGGACAGTTGGTGCCGGTCCCGATGGCGTCCGTCTTAGAGAGAGTTCACTGTATTGTAATTACTGTCAATTTTATTTTGCAGCTGGTTCTCTACTTCATTGTATCAGCGGCATGCAGTGGCTTAGACTGGAGCGGTTGTATAAACAAAGACAAAAAACAATAATTAGATAGTCCTGAGGGCATTGTGTTTTGCATGATACCATAGGTAGGAGTGTGAAGGGATGATATATCAATTTCAAATCAATTTGTTAGCAATAATAAGATATTTCCCCCCAAAAAAAGATTCCATAAGAAGCAAACTCTGTGTAGGGCCAAGTTTATGACATGATGTGGGTCCCTGACACATGCACAACTTCGTCGCGACATTGTAAACAAGGTGCCGGTTTGATTTTGCCAAAATAATTCGTGTCATAATAGTTTTTAGATGCAATAGTTGTAGGGAAAGTAGCCCTAAGAATCCTTCAGGTCAGTCATTAGCTGTCACTTTTCTGAGGCAGACGTCTGCACACAAGTAAGTTAGTCATTCATTTAAAGGGACACTGTCCCGGCGTATTTGCTCAAAACTGTTATAAATGCATGAAATGGTCCCTAAATCTATGAAATAAGAACTTCATAAACTCTAACTAAATGATAAAAAGCAATTTCTTCAAGAAATTCCATACTGCAACAAAATGTTTGCAAAATTTCAAAGATTTCCGAGACAAATTTGAAACTTTGAAAAACTGACATCCTGACGTTTTTTCAAAAATCCATATTGCAATCCATTTCCATCCTCGCTGTCGTTTGCCATCCTCACTTCCTAATGGGTTCCAGTCATTTGTCGAGTGTTATTCTACAGAATCAAACCATTATTGATCAACTTCCTATGATCCAGATATGTTTCTGAGCTTCCCAAAATCATGCTAAAATCAGGACAGTGTCCCTTTAAGTTGTCAGATACAGTAATTATTGTAAGTGTGATGAATTGGGTCATCTAATTCCCGAGATGTGACCAGTGTGACCTCGCTGTTCTATGACAAGGACCTGCAATATTTTGAGTCTCTAAATGTAGAGTTTTAATTCCCAAGAGTGATTAATAAATAACTTTTACAATGGGGGAGGGAGGTGACGACATCAGAGGGGTTGTTACTTTCAGCATTCTAGGGGATTTCTTTTGTCCCATCAGTAATCCTGCCTGATTTTGGACAATAAATTTATACTCTCTTTCATGGAGGGTGGGGAGGGGGGGGGGGGGGGAGCAGGAAGTGTACAGGAGGCGGGAGAAGAAAGGGCGGGAAGTAGGATGTGGTGGGAACCGGCAAAGATAGGAAAAAATTTCACAACATTGTGTAATATTTGCAAGTTGGTATAACCACAACAGAATGGAGGGGAGTACAAGATACGGGAAGCTCAGACTCCCGCTGCCCGCTTCCCCCCCCCCCCCCCCCCATCTTAACTGCCTCAAATCTTTTTTTTATATATATGTATTACTGTTGATTATTTCTGTGATATATAGCTTGAATTAATTAATTAATCGTAAGTTTCAATATAAACCGTGAAGAGAAGTTGGTGAAGGCCAAAAAAGTGAGAAGAGACGTATTTTTGTAATACAGGGGCAGAATGTAAGGATTCACTTATTTGGGGTGATATTCTTTAATTTGGAATCCCACGAATTGCAAAAAAAAAACATTAAGACAGCGACACCATAAAATTATACAATAATTATTCATAAGGCAAGCATTTTTTAAACTGAACTTGTAGTTGTAGCTGAACAATAAATTTCAAAAAACGTTCATTGCTTTAAGTTGAAAATTAGTGGTATATTATAATAACGAAAATCAATGGCTTCAATATTGCACTTGATGGCATAAATTTCTAGAACTGTCATCAATTGAAAATTGTACACAAAGTTTTAATGAGTTTCTATTTAATATAATACAAAATTAATGATTTCTTTCTTCCGCAATCAATCACTAGCAGTCAGTGATCAGAGTAGGACTGGAGCGGTTTTCAATTGACTCTCGACAGCAGAAGCGTTCTAATTGGTTAAAAAAAGTCCCACGCTAACCAATCAGAGCAAACGTGCTGTTTTTCGAACCAATCAGGAGCAGTTAAACCAAAACTATAATCTTGACTTTTCCCGCGCGTTTTCCCGCGCTTGGCACCCGTCGCACGTTTTCGTTTCGAGCTCTGATTGGTTCATTCTGATGTACGCGTTTGATTGGTAAGTTTGCGACAGTCAAACGACTCTACTAGTAATATATTAATTATGCCAGTCGTCAGAAATATTTAAGATTTATTTCTAAAATAATTAAAAGTTGCCTTTCAAGTAGGTGAGATGCTCTACAATACTTACTAACCAAATTAAAGAACTTTTTGAACAAAACATTCAGTGTCGCTTTGTTTATTGTAAGTTGTGTATTTTATACGATCAGTCACATAAATATGGGTTATTGGCCAAGCTTGTTCTTTGCTTGTGTATATTTTATCGACCGAGACGAACACGAAAAAAAGGACGAGGCCAATATCCCGCCATCTTGACCGAACAAGCTTAGTCAATGAATTATTGCCGGATAATCGCGGGTAAGATAATCCCGACTTGTCCGGAATAATTCTTCGACCATTGGAAACGACTCTGTTATGTGTAGGCTCGATTACCAGCCGCTGTTCGGGAAAATGAGCCCACGTTCTTCCCCTCGAAGAGAGCGGCGGAAATCGAGCCTAAGCGGTGCATTGCAAATTATTGAAACTGAACTACTAATATAAGTGAAATAACGTGGCGTCATATCTCAAACACGCCATCAGGCCTAAATTTTCGAAACTCTTATGCCCCCTAGTAACCAGGCATCGCTATACTTTTCTGTAACGTGGGATGGCATTTTGGATAAAGTGAAGAAGTGCCCACAAGTCAAATTATTCAGAAAAGAAAAATCTGAGTCCCCAACGGGAGTCGAACTCAGTGTTAGAGCATCCAACCGATACCTGGAAAGTCATGGGTTCCACTCGGCTCACGTTGGGGACACATAATGTTTTCTTTTCTAAGTACAGTGGAAGTAGCCTGCGTAACAGTGGAAGCTCTCTGAGCGGACACTCGTAAGCGGACAGATCTGCTTACGGCCGTCTTGACAAAACCCTTTTTGAACTCTAGCTCATACAAACTCTGTATATACACATTCCCGTAAGCGGCCAGTTCCAGTTGCGGACACACTTTCTGCTTCCCGAGGTTTTCCACTTTAATACGGGAGCTTCCACTGTAATTGGACTTGAGAGCGTTTATACTTCACTTATTCACTACACTTTTCGTTTCCGGTCAGGGAATTCTAAATGGCTTACTAACTAACTAACTGTCTCCTTCGTGCCATGCGGCTTACTATTAAAGCGACACGATATATAAATAGAGCCAACACAGGCTACGCATGTTCACAGTTTACAGTTGAAGACCTCCCAGAAAGCTTTCTGGATTTTGAACAAGTTTACTACGATAATACTCTAGTTTCCAAGCCACGTTCATTCTCTGATCAGTTGACATCTCAGAAAACAGATTTGCGCGCGAAACAAAAAAGTGCGTTAACGATCCTCTTTTCAAATGATCGATCAAACTTCGAAAAAATTCAACCACGCTCTCCCCCAGGTTGCTATCGTCGCTTTTGGCCCGGGGGTACTGGTGACGGTGGTGAAGGAAATGGTTCTTCAAATGATACGATGTAAGCGGTTTTAAAGACTGTTTATTGGCCTCGAATATTGCCTTGGCAATTCTGTAGTACTTCTTGTCCGATGAAGCCGACCTCAAGAGCGTTTTCTCCGCCTCCGAAAATGAAATCCGCCAGTACACTTGAGGATCCATACATGACGCCCCTTCCGTAGCTGGAAACGGTTTCGCCACCATGTGAAATTTAGGCTCTTTCATTTTGATTTGTTCCACGTCACGTTTCGTTGGCCAAGTCTTGTGTGTAGAATGGTCACCCCACCCACTCGCACAGCGCGGCCACTCCAAAACCTCAACACTCAAAACGAGATCGATGTCCACTCTCCCATCTACGGTCAGCGTGACTGCCGGGCCATGTTGCATCACTTTCGAAACCCGCCTTCTCTGTGCCGGCCTCGTTGCGTTAACAGCTTCAAGCACCAGCTTGTAGAAAACGTCCTACTATTTTTCTGGGCGACAGACATTTTCCATCAGCGGTGAAAAATTCTCCCCAGAGTTTTCTGCCAGAGTTTCCAGCGACATGGTCTTTGAATACAAGTTTGGCGTAACCCGCAGGTTCGCGCGAGTATTCCACGCGGAAGAAGCGCGTGACTCGATGCGCATCGAACACTAGCATGACATCGAATTCACCGGGACGTGAAACCTTCAATTTCTCGTAATAGCTTCCTGGAATGAAAAATACAAAATCAATTGCCCGTTCCGAAGTTCAAATGGAGACTGGGCACGAGTTTTAAATTTAAATTCAATTAAAAATTGGAGCCCGTCACAAGAAATATCACGTTTAAATTAGTCAGTTTACCAAGTTTGAGGTTGTTTCTTTAGATTGCAACCATGTAGAAGGCTTTCAAAAATCAGAAAAATTAGAGACGTTTGTATGGAATTTGGGCGACCTTTGACAGCTTACAGCCTGGTTACAATGTAATGTAACATAACCAAACTTGGTGAACTTACTCATTTTCATGCGATCTTTCTGGTGATGGGATCAATTTTTTTATTAAATATGAGGTAATTTGAACAATAGGTAAACTAGTGGCCAGTCCCTTTTGAACTTCGGAACGGGCAATTTTGAGGTATACAGTGAACTCTTTCTAAGGCCCCGTCTACACGAAGTCATTAATGCGTTTACGAAACGCTCCGTTTTTACCAAAAACGCATCAAAAGCTCCGCGTCCCACACTATCGTTTTCGCAGCGTTTTCGCTTCCACACTAAAACGCTCGAAAATTTAAAACGCTCGAAAACACTACAACAGTCATCTGCGCATGCGACAAATAGACATCAATGACGTCATCGTTTTCGAAAGCCTCCGTTTTCGCTGTCTACACTAATACGATAGGGTTCCGTTTTCAAATGTCTCCACTCTGGACAGCGTTTTCAAATGTATGCGCTTTCGATGGAAAAGATCAGAGTTTTCGATCGTTATAGTGTGGACGATAGACACTGCTCTGATAGGTGAAAACGCATCGAAAAGTATGCATTTTCAAACGAAAACGCATTAAGGGGGGAGTTAACCTGAATGCCATTTTTCCGAATGGAAATATCTCGTTCACGTTTCAAGCAATCCAAAAACTCTCCGCTCATCCCATCAATCTATGTTATGGGGTGTTTTGTAAATTTTTGGGTGATTTTGGGGAATGTTTGGGAGGAAATAGTTTTTCTCAAAGGATTTGTAAAATTTAGGAAAATGAGAAATATTTAAGATTTAATGTAGTTATAAAATTAGAATTTGAAGTTAAAAATTAGTAGATTGACATTGACGACAGTTGATAACCACGCAAGAGCACCCGCGTGGGTATCAACTGTTTGTTGGTGTTCCAAATTGTGTTTTTCCCTTCTATTTCTTCTTTAAACCTCTTAAAGTTTCATTGAAATTCAGGTAGAATCCCCCCTTAATAGGGGTTGGCCGCTTAATCGGGGTTTTATTTACAGTATTATACTGATATTGGGACTTTGGTAGCTGGCTGCTTAATCGGGGTTGGCCGCTTAATAGGTGGCCGCTTAATCGGGGTTCGACTGTAGTCTTCTTCGGGGCCTGAGCTAGATAGACTAGATACAGGAGCCCATTAGCCGGAGCGAGCAACTCCGACACTACGCCTATGTCACAGCATTTTTACAGACCGGTTTATTTTTAGATTCCTTTTTCCGGAAAATGTGTTTCTGGTCCCATGTGTAATATGAAATGAAATCAAATAAAATAAAAAGATGGCGACCTAATTGCGGCCTTTGTTACGCGGTAACGCCAATTAATGATTACAAAGGAAAAACGTTTGATTGTCTGGCGGGAATACGAATTTGCGGGAAAAGCGAATCTAAAAATAACCTGGTCTGTAAAAACGCTGTGACACGAATCCAGTCCAGTTGCTTGCTCCTAGTGATGGGCTCCTGCTAGATACTATAGTAGAGTGATATAACATTTAATGGCTCCTTGGGTTACCTGTATTTAATTTTCTCAATGCAAAAGTATTGTCACTCTTGCCTATCGCATCCAAGATCATTTTAAGAAGACCATTGACAGCGTCTGACGTCCGACTGATTTCCTCCTGAGATAGAGATACTTTCTCTTTGAAAAATTTCAACAGTGGTGCGTTCAGGGCGTTTAGATCCTTGGTCGATGGTGGCCTGAAATAAAAAAGACAAATTCAGGCAGAAATGTGAGAAAAATTCAACTCGCTTAGGACTTCCTTTCTCGTTACAGTCAAACCCGGTCAATTTTACATCATACTACATCCTTGGAGGCCAAAAAACAGATAATCGGGGTGAGAGGTAGCCTGATTCTCAGACGGTCCGACTCGACGGCTGACACTTCAGACTAGTCCGACTCGGGCAATTTTTTTTTTACGCCCACTTCAAGATGGGCGGCGATAATACTTTTTCCACAAAAAAGGAAACAGAGTTCATGAATTGAGTTGATTCGAGGCCACAATAACCTTATTCCCTAGCATAACACAATCGAGCCACTAGCTGCCCGAAACACTAATTTTTAAGGCAATATAACGTGCTCCCTAACATACGTCAATATTGATCAATGCTAACCGGTTTACTACGAACGAATCATAAAATCGCTACTTAACATCAAAATTTAAACCATTTTTAACCCCAAACAGTAAAACGTTGGCTAAATTCAAATTCTAAACTGTTGATAAACCCGAAACAATATTTAGTCGCTTAAAAAAATACAAATTGTAAATAGCCGCCATCTTGAAGTGGGCGTTAAAAAAAAAATTGCCCGACTCGGTCCCTCACTCCCTCTCTGAGGGACCGTCGGACCGTCTGAGAATCAGGCTATGTGAGAGGTTGAGGTAGCTCGTAAGAGCGCCGTACATGTGAATCGATTTGAGAACGTTTCAGTCTTCCACCCTTCAAATGAAGAGTACAATATTCAAAATGAGACTTCATTCAGATCTCGAATATTGATTGCTTTAATTTCTGGCTTATTAAAACGACAGACACGTGAGAATTTTCAGAGAATTTGATAGGTTTCCCGAAATTTGTGTCAAACATAAGTACACATTGCGGACCTATTTGGTGTCATAACCATACCTGTTAACAGGTCTCCCTCCTGTCGGACGCGTTCGAGGAGTCACTGGAACCGAAGGCGGAATTTTCATTGCGCCTCTAGTCAGCCTCACAGCGTTTCCACTTGGAGAAATGGGAAAACTGGTTTGCTCCTTGTGAACGCCAGAACGTTGTAAAGGAACTCTAACCATTGTATCCCGTGGAAGGCGACGATCTGGGCCAAGCTGAAATTGAGGCTTTTCGACGGGCACATTAAACTTCCTGCAAGGTCCAGCAAGCGGTTCTTTTAATATCCCTGAATTACGTGTAACTGGAGTTCGAGAACGTGGCGGCTTCGTTTCACTGCTCGGTTGTCTAGCGCGGGGAGTTCTCCAAAGATTTCTTGGCTTCCCCTGATCGGGAATTCCTTCTTGGAAATGTACAGTCTTTCTCTGTACTGTTTCCAAGACAACGCGCCCGATCATCCCTTTGCCAGTAATTTTGCAGCCACTTTTGCTAACTATTTGAAATCGTGGTCTTTGAGGTCTGTGTACTGGCTGAATTTTCGAACTTATGATTCTGACCCTCTGCTTCTTGGCACTAGGATCAAGCAATTCGTAGTTGAATACGAAGATGACATTTTCCGTAAGAGATTTCAACCTGCAATGAAAAATTAAGTTTGTCGGTTATTTTCTTAACAATCAACACCACCTACGCAACTAGTTTAGGGTTTTTTCCCAACCTCGTTCTGGGAACGAGGTTGGTTTTTTCCCTGACACTCCCATTCGCCATAGGAAGTGATCATATTTTAACTGGACGACCGGAAGCAGTTAGTTCTATTTTTAGCTTGCGCAGCCGAGCATAAAGGCCTGACACGCAAAATACTATTTTCCACCACACAGTTCACTCTCTGAAAGGTCAATAAATCAAACGTCAAAAAGTTTATAACATTGTGCTACTATTTTCGTATCAAATTCGTTTGGCAGTGTCTTAAAAGTACCAAAGGGGAATCTTTTTTCCCGCATTTGAAATGCGGAAACGGAAGTGGCCAGAATTTTCTCGGAATTTCTGAGACAAGCTTCCGGTATCGCAAAAAAGTTCGATCAACTTTGGTTTCTTTCAAAGTTCTCTATAAGTGCGTGGATAAAAGGGTTTGATTGTCTCAAGAATTTACGCCGACGGTTGTACACTCGTATAAATCGTTCGCCTGTGCCCGAGGGGCGAGATGTGTGGACAATGGAAAAGTCGGCAGGTTTGTAGTTTACATTTATTTTATCCACATTTTGATGCATCAAACTTTACTTTGAGGTCGAAAAGCTTTGTTATTAAACTAAAGCTGTTCAGGATAGTTTTTCAGTTGTACTTGTTCACCCATTTTTCGACTCTCTTAACTAACCTTGGCTGTCCCGTCCAGCTATATATTTATAAGAAGAAATTGAAATGATATACAGTAACGGACACCTCTATAAGACGAACACCTCTGTAAGACGGACACTTGGTGTTGGTCCCTGTGCGCCATTCAGTCATGTACTGTATATAAACTCTCTATAAGCGGACACCTCTCTAAGACGGACAGTTTGTGCCGGTCCCGATGGTGTCCGTCTTAGAGAGAGTTCACTGTACATTACAACGGAAAAATTATCAAAGATCAGAAAGCGTAAGAAGTATAATCGATATTTACCTGTCGGGCCGTAAACAAATTATACTGGCCGGTAAACCCAACGTTGAGATGTCCACATGATTTGATTGCTGTAAAACCCATTCACTTCTGATAGCCACGAGGGAGCGACTGAAAGTCGGAAGAGACTGAGGATAGAATGAGGATAGAAAATGAAAGAACGAAACAAACAGAGCAAAGTCACTGTGTGACTTGATATATCCGGGATATTGTCAAGGATCAATCATTTCCCATCAGGAAACTGATATTTTGTACCTGATCTTGTCAGGAGGGGCTGTAGCACTAGTATATTAAAAATGCCCGCGAAAAAGCCAAGAGAAAATAGCCTGCGTAGACCTACTTAGCAACGCTAGAGGGTAAACCCCCCTCCCCCGGAGACCTCGCGCGTTTTCTCTTGTTTCAAACCTTTTCCAACTCTACTTCAAATGTATCCAGGCTTATCCATAGCCTACGAATACAGACGGATTTTCAATTAGCGGTGGAAGGGGAATAAATATTTGCACAAGACTATACCATGCTTTGAATAAAACTTTTAAAAGTGTCTCAACACTTTCAGTTCCAACAAACAGGATAGGAAGCGTCCAAAACCGTTCTCCAGCCTTGAGAATCAATATTTCCTGGTATTCAATAACTGGGTTCTTTCCCAGCTTATACTCCCGGGAAGTGTAAAAGGGGCGAATCGTAATGACGTAATCGGGGGTAATTTATGTTTTCTCGATTTTAAACTTTCTCTCTGTTTTCTCTCGATTTTATCCGTCCTCAGCTGTGTCTCCGAGGATCTTTAGTAGCTGCGATCGTTGAAATGGATAGTATTTTCCCACGGTATATTACAAAGGTCTAAAAAAGTACATGTATTCAACAGAAAATACCTCGCATATCACCGGGATATCAAAAACACTGAAGTCTACAATGTCTATGTCAGAGCGCTGCCATTTTGTCGCTAAACAGACCGTGTTTATTCATGATCTTTAGTTTTACCGACATGCTGGGAAAGTTTGCAAAATCTCCATAATGAGCTCGAAGAATATTCGATATTCATACAATATAAATAGACCTCTGATGACCTCTGCTTTGAATGAATATAAAATTATTAATTTTCGGCGCCAAAGCAGAAATGATCGTGTTTTAATGTAAAATTGCACCGTTGAACTGATAAATAACAAACAGAATGTATTTATTATGTTCGGGATGTAGCCTGTAGGTTTATTGATTCCAAAAGCAAAGATCTCAGCGTTATTTTTCCGAATCAAAACAATATGAAACAAGCATTCTTTCTTCTTTGCACCGCCATTATACAACTGCATAATTAGGGCGAACCTCTGAGGAAGCATATGAATGTTTCCATTGGTTTTCCATTGGTCGAACGCAAGATAAAAGAAGCAATCTGATTGGTGCATTTCGATCCTTGGCGCTGCTATAAAATCGAAATTCCTTCACATCAGACATATTATTAGCTACTGTTCTTTACAGCATTTACAGCGTTTTACAATACGATTTCATCATGTCTGGACGCGGAAAAGGCAAAGCAAAGGGAACTAAATCGAAGACCCGTTCTTCCCGAGCAGGATTACAGTTCCCAGTCGGCAGAATCCATCGTCTTCTTCGCAAAGGCAATTACGGCGAGCGCGTTGGCGCTGGAGCACCAGTTTACCTCGCCGCCGTTCTCGAATACTTGTCCGCCGAAATCTTGGAATTGGCGGGCAACGCTGCTCGCGACAACAAGAAGTCAAGAATCATCCCTCGACATCTTCAACTGGCAGTTCGCAACGACGAAGAATTGAACAAGCTTCTCTCTGGAGTTACGATCGCCCAGGGAGGTGTTTTGCCGAACATCCAGGCTGTTCTTGCTGCCCAAGAAGACGGAGAAGAAAGGCGCGAAGGCTTCCTCCCAGAGCCAAGAGTACTAGATCTTGAACAAATCTCAACACAACGGCTCCTTTAGGAGCCACCAACTCTTACAAAAGTCTTGACCAACATGTGTTGTTAAATAATGCTTGACGTTAGCAGATTATTTCATGATGTTTTACGGAGTTGGCGCCAAAAACCGTTATGCGATCCTTCATTGATGACTCGCTCTTTCTTATGATTTCCTGGTTTCGGTTTCGAATACAGTAAAGTTCCTCGTATAAGCCCTAGGCTTATGTTCTTTCAAAGACCTTTTGCCTTTGTTTGACTTATCAAAAGGGTTTCATGAATATAAATTACTCTAGTTTGTTTCAATTTACACAGATAAAGTTTCATAGTTAATTCCAAAATATCTTGGACATAATTTTACAGCAAAGTAAATCATGTTTTGGATTGACCAACTCTTGACAGCCTGGGTAGCAAGTGTTCCTGTACGAGCATGATTCTGGCGAACACTTGCTACTTGACAGATGGTTACTCTTAACAATGCATGTAAACAGTGATATACCAATCATTGGTAACTACAGCAGTAATGAGTGCTGTAATAGGATGGGACAATCTTTGTTTAGTTCTTCAATATTCTCGTGCAAATTTAAAGATAGGATCATGTCCATGTTGAATATATATATTTTATTGTTATTAAATTAATATTTACATACAAAAGGATGCCTACAACAATACTTTACAGTCAGCGGAAAAAGTACCAGTTGATGGCAAAATCCCACCTCCGAGATGAGACGTTAGCTCATTGCGCTATGCTGGCGTGACAATTTTTGGAATACTTGCATCACGATAGTTTTGATTGGATAATAAGAATCAGAAACTCTTTGATTGCTTCAACGAAGATTTTACATTGTTCCTATATAAAGACAACAACTACTATAGACTTGCCACAAGTCGACTTCTTTAAGCGACGAAGTCGCGAAAGCGAGCGACTGACTGACAAATTACCAAAACGCGAAAAACGGACTTGAGAAAGTCTACAACTACTACTAAGCAGTCATTAGCCTACATGATGAGATTAATTTTGTTGCCAGAGGTAACATAAAGGAAGCTGAAGTGTTTGTTCTCCACTGACTGAAACCTTGTCAGAGAAGTGATTTTCCTAGTTAGTAATTTGTAATTATTTCATTCCAGAAAATATACATACCCACCTCAAGGAAGGTCATTGAAATTCCAAGGGGGAGTGGGTCTTAAAACACTAGCCTGTTCCAGGCGTTCGGATAGTGGAGGAGAGAAGCGAAAAGACGCGCATGGAGTGGGCGCCCCCCCAATCCCCACACCTATTGTTCACTCGCCACTCTTCGCATTTCGCGTGTCTTTTCGTGTCACTCCCCCACTATTCGAATGCCTGGAACAGGCTATAAAATACAAAATGTTTAAAGGAAAGTACCAGTATCAAGCTAAACTGGAATTTCGAGAGGCATGGGAGTTCAAACCATAAAACCTTCGGTGGCGGGGGTTTGGATGTTTTCTGGAAAAACACATTTTGAACCAAATATCAGATTGTTAGTTTTCCAATAGATAGTCACTGTGCTCTTGGACAGTAATAATTACGATTTACAATACTGTAAATGTCAGCAAGACTCTCGCAGTGATGTTTTTCTCCAGATCTTCACAGAATTCTTTCCAGCTCATGCTACACATAATGGCGTCTGTTATTCGTTGTCTTTTTATTTTGCTCTCGGCACCGAACAGTAATGCATGGCAATATGACCTAAATTAGACTTGACTCCATCTCGACCTATGGAACAGCAATGAGGAAAAGCAGTAAGTAATCAATGAGTAAATAACTAATAATTATTAATACCGAGTTATCCAAAGCATGTTAGCTCATTAACGACAATCATCAACTTTTAAAAACATACTTGATTTTGATAAACCCTCATCAAATGATGCTTATAGTTTGTAGCCTGCAAGCAAGTGCTCTTGGCTCAAGAGAACTTGCTCGCAGGCTAAAAAGTTTGATACTGATCCAACACTGTTTGGTGAAAAATAATATGTTGGAACCATTTGACCACTGACCTCGTTGGATAAAAGTTTGATTCAAGTCAAACTCGTTTGAAAAACCAGACAAAACGGTCCAACAGGTTATTGTTTTGCCACAACATGTTGGGACCATTACAGTGGCCCCCAACTTATTGAAAACAGGGCTGGATCTGCCACTGCATTAGACAGTACGAAGAATCTAAATTTAATAAAACTGCAGAGGATTACAGGTTAATAGACCTTTCTCCAAAATGGCCGCCGCAAATTCATATTAAACTGAGTGGAAAATCAATACCAGCACCTGAAAGACCACCTCTTGTTTGGTAATCGTGTGAAGTTTCGGTAGGTTAGGTTCTACCTGAGTCGAGAAACTGGAAAATTTAGAGACATTTTGTGACTGGGGGTATGGTGTATACCCCCAGTCATACAAACGTCTCTAAATTTTCCAGTTTTCAACTTCCATTTTCTCGACTCGGGTAGAACCTAACCTAACGAAACTTCACACGATTACCAAATAAGAGGTGGTCTTTCAGGTGCTGGTTTGATTTTCCGCTCAGTTTAATCATTTTGAATTTGTGGCAGCCATTTTGGAGAAAGGTCTATTGGGCAAGTAATAATTATTATAAGGTTACCTCTCCTTCAACAGACTCCACATCAGGAGTACCAGGGCTTTCATACTCGTCAGTCTCATCGTCAATTTCTTCTGCTGAATCATCATCATCCTCTATCTCGTCATCATCTTCATCAAGTCTCTATGAATGAGAAGTTAAACACGCAAGGAAATGATTCAAAACAAGATATCCTTAGAGACCCTGGGGCAGTTAGTCAGGCAAAATGAAGTTTACAATCGGGAAAAAGTTGGTGCTATACTTCCCCGGGGGGGGGGGGGGGTACTCCCTTATGAAAGGGACGGGGATGCTCATCGGAAATTTTGAATTAAACCCCTAAAGGAGACCAATCTGGGCATGGCTCAAGCTTCATTTGACCCCTAAAAGATACCATTCTAAAAAAGACAGACAAACAAGAGTTATAGTGACTTTAATTAAGTTGCAATCATCCCCGGTAATGAGGCCACCAACACAGTATGACGGTGTTTTTGTATTATTTCTTCACGCACAACCCTAAATGATACCTTGATGGCTAAAAATATCGGCATTTTGTCTTGAACACCCTTAGTGAGACCAAAATCCGTAATTTAGATCCCTAAACGAGACGACGAGCATCCCCGTCACTTTTATATGGGACTACCCCCACATCATGCCGACTTTTTTATAAAATTTGTTTCGCCCAATTAACTGCCCCTGGGTCTCCAAGGATGTTGACCAACCAACAACCAATCTGCGACACTATATGGATCCCTTTAGCGCTACGTCATCAGTACGACATTTTTTTCTGGTTGAATCTCGGACATCTCTACCCTGCGAGCAGAGTCGCTTTCGATCTTCCTAGAAAAATCGATTTTTCTAGGAAGATCGAAAGCGACTCTGCTCGCAGGGTAGGACGTCTCTCAAGCCGGCAGGGGAAGAATTGAGTGCGCAAAGAGATATGTCTGTTTACACAGGCTAGGAGCTGAATATTCTATACTTTATTTTTAATAATCGCTAACTGAAACAATCACTCTGTAATTCCCCCAAAATAATGAGGTGAGACATACATTTTTTATTGGACACTCCCCATAGGGGTAGGGTACATTGGCCCCTGCAGAGCACCCCACCCAAAAGTACCACCCCAAGTGATAAATAATCAAAATAACTCCCTAAAATGGAAATAGATGTCCCATTATAAAACTTACCTCTTGTTTATCTTTGGTTTTTGTGGTACCGATTGGAAGAATGTCACTGCCCTTGTCTAGAATCTTCTTGAGCTACCAAACAAGAAAAATCATTCACATAACACTTTAGCAAGCTTTTCATTTTTACCCAACATTTTTGTCTACAGTTGCAGACAGCTACAAAAGTCGCATGCGACAGTCGTAAGAAAAAGTTACACTTTCTAAATTGGCCTTTAATAATAGTCAGGTTTTTTTTAGGAGTAAGCATATAAACACAAGCGAAAAATTAGTGTTTTGAGCATGTGTAAACGCCCTATACAAAACCAGATTTGAACAACTGGTAAATAGATAAAAACCCACCGAAGCAGCATATTCTTCCTCTTCTTTAGTTAAGGCAGCGTCGTCGTCTAATTTCTTTTCCAAAGTGAACCACAGATCGTCAGCAACTCGTGGAAAAAGCGACGGAAAAGTCGCCGATGAGGTCGCCATCTTTGATGTTTTGAAATTCCCACAAAATTACCGCTGACATCTCAGGAATGGCAATAAAATACTTCATGTAATAGACACCTAGTATACATACCGTGTGGGCCGAAATGAGAGCCTGCACGTAAGGCCCAACGGTTATCTGCTAGGCCTACATGCGACTCATTATTAATTGGATGAGCCAACTGTGGTTGAGTTTAAATCTCCAACTGTCTCTAACTTGATGCGGGGGGGGGGGGGGGGGGGGGGGGGGGGGGCTCTATATAATTTTGTGAGCTTGTCCTAAACATGGTCTGAACCTGTCCTAAACAGGGTCAGTTCAAACCCTCAGCGGCACCCCAATACCCAAACATGGGTCAAGTACCCCCCTGGGGTTTCGATTAGTCTCGAATCTTAACATTCTGCACCCCTAGTGACCGTGGGGACTCCCGTGTAACAGTGATGATCATCGAACATTTTAAAAGTTAGCACAATCTTGCTTTGTGGGTGTGGCTCAGTGGGGGCAGGGGGTCTCAACTTCCAGCTTCCTGTACCTTGTACTGCCGCTTCGCGCCCCATCTGTTGTGGTTCCTGCCTCTTTGTGCTTTTTTCTATTGCAAAGTACCATGCAAAAGTTTCCCCTTATTCTCCCAGTTCCTGCCACCTTAGGAATCGTGCTTCCTGCCCTCTCTTCTCTTGCATCCCAGACTACCCACACCCCAGTTCCCCCCTGTCTCCCCCTTCTCTTGGCCCTAGAGTTCTGTGCAAACTACTTGAATAGCAGTTTATTACAGACGGTCAGCGGTTTGACACGCAAACGAGGTGAAAGGGTCAATCTGGTATTGTTACGTTTAACATGCAAACGAGGCGAAAGGGTCAATCTGGCATTGTATTGGCCCATTAGCCTCATTTGTAGGCTCGATTACCAGCCGCTGTTCGGGAAAATGAGCCAGAACGAAGACCGGACTAGAGAGAGCGGCGGAAATCAAGCCTAACTCGTTTGATACTTTTTAAAAACAAAAGAATATTTGACTGCGGGCTCAACTGTAATAACAGCTATTGGTGAGAAATTCACACTCACTATTAAATTTTTACATCATAGTGATTGTTATTCATAACGACTAATATTATCGTGCTTGGGTGGAATTCAAGTACAACAATTCTTTATTATAATTGCACATTGAAAAACAAAATTATTTTAATATTTTAATTGGCACAAAAGGGAGAGTAGCTAATTATATATCAATACAAGTTTAAAATTCAGTTAATTTCAATTTCATATAATTATATGTGATTCTTCTAAACAAGCCGCTTTACCACACAATAAATGTCTTTTCATTTACAAAAAATGAATGATTACTATTATTAAACATGGGTTATTGACCGCACTGCACGGCGACCCTTGAAACAATAATATTTAAACATAATAAGCTTTCAAAACCTAAACTCAACTATTTCAGCTTTACCTAATTATCTTGAAATATAATATTATACAAACAATATATATGTTCCTAAAAATATCAGATTACATTTTAAACACCATTTTCTGGGGAAATTACAATGCAAACTTTACCAGCAAATAATATAAACTTTTGCTGCTTTGATATTGAATATTTCTTAAAATTGCATATACCATACAACTTTTAAATAAGGGCTTCTGTACGTTGATAACAAAATTAATGCTGCATCAGTATATATATAGTAACTGTTGCCATTATTTTGTTGTTCTAATTAATTCTTTTGAATTCCATCCTCTCAACAGAGTACAAATATAAAAATAGTCAATACCCTTCATATGTGAGCTGTGTGCGCTCTGATGAGCTGTGTGCGCTCTGATTGGTTAAAAAAACATGTTTTATCAGAGTATAAAACATAAAAAAACTGTGTTTTATCGTTTCGCACATATTAAATCTATATTTTAAAGCACATAAAGAAGCCAAAGCTAGGTATTATACTGTCATAAAACACTCTGGTTATTTGAGAACACTTGAGAAATATAGAAAACACTCTCCGGCCTGCAGCTTGTGTTTTCTAAATTTCTCACACGTTCTCAAATTCCTGTTGCGTTTTATGACAGTATATAAACATGGCTTTGGCTTCTTTATTTTGTTAAATACATCGTTATCTTGTTAGACTCTAAACAACGAACAGATATTCTGCATTTTTTTTAACTAGCAAGGCTTTGATATCTAAAGTAGTCTTAGGACAAATAGCACAAAACCGGCTAATATAAAGACTTCTCAAACTCATTACAGCAAGGCGCCCAAAAGTGTGACCACTTTTAATTAATTCACATTCTTTCGTGCGCGTATAATATCCAATCAGAAGTCAAGGATAGCTATTCTTCGGCTTCTGATTGGGTAGTTTACACGCATGAAAGAATGTTAATTAATTTTATTAAAAGTGGTCACACTTTTGGGCACCTTGCTGAATCATGTTTCATCGCCTATCCAAACACCTCAAATTTTGTCAAAAATACTCCACTGTACATCATATTTTCATATTTTTTCTCATGTTTGATATATTGAATGAAACATCTTTATCATACTTTGATCCAGGGGGGGGGGGGGGAAACTCCCATATAAAAGTGACGGGGGTGATCGCCGGAAATTTTGAAAAGAACCCCTAAAAGGTACCAAAATCTTGTTTTGTGGGTGTGGCTCAAATTCATTTTCACCCCTAAGAGGTACCAATTCTAAGACAAAAAGGTACCGGGATAACACTAACGGCAGTCATTTTAGATTTTATCACCCTAAGCGGTACCAAACCATGAATTTTAACCCCTAAAAGGTACTGTGATCACACCGTCACTTTTATATGGGAGTGCCCCCCCCCCCCCCCCACCCCCGGGACTTTGATGGGTGAGTGGATTTGCAAAGTCACTTAGCATAATGGCTATTGATGGTTGGTTGTCCTGGTACTGAAGTTCATACGAACATTTCCAAAGTACAGAGTCAAAAAAGTTATATTTTTGTTTCTAATGACTCGTTTGAGCCTTTTGAGTTTGCCGTTTTTCCTTCTCGGGATTTTGACGAACTAGCACCATGAGATGAACTGAGCTGCTTGATGCCGGAGAAAAACCCACGCTTTTCACCCTGACCTTTAACCTTGCCTGTCACTTTTCCGCGTTTCTCCTGACCATGAGAGCCGCTGGATGTAAACGCACTTTTCCCCTTTTGCCTCATCTTGTGAAGCAAGTTAAACTGCTTTAGTTTGCCACTAGCAGAAGGCTTGCTTGCAACTACATCGTCTTCCACCAGGGATGTTCTAACAGGCTTCTCTGTGTAAGGGGGTGGTTTCAGTACTTCCATTTCTGCTGTGTACGGTGGACAAGCCGAATTCCATGGCTCCTTCATTGGTTGTACAGTGTGCAAGTCACGGAAGCTGGCGGAGTAGCGCCTTTCTTCTAAAATGTCTCCATTTGGTCCAAGTTGGTGAACTGAACCTGGTACTCGAAGATCCTTTCTTGAGCAAGCCGGAGATTCAGAGCTGTTTGAAGATGAGACACTATCCGATCTTTGAGGCTTTTCTGCTAAGCTACTGTTTGACACTGTACTGCCGCTGTCTGATTGCGCTGACGACAGCTTCCTCTTCAAGGTGCTGGTGAAGTTTCCATCATTTAGTCTCATCACACTGAACGCCTCCAGGACTTTTGTAACTCTTGTATGACCTGGCAATATAGAAATATATTCAATATTATTTAATTCTACAAAACAACTGTAAAACCAAGCTAGAACTTAAAGTGCCTATAACCTTTTTTTTTTTTTTTCTCATCTGAATCTAAACATCACCCAAGGAAATTCTGCGAAAAATTTTCCCATTTTCAGAAAACGCGAATTGTTTATGAATGTTATAAAACTTTCAAATTTGCCGCCATTTTGGATCACCATTTGCTTTAGTTTCCCCTGGGTCCTTCTCGGTTCACAAAGGATCTGTGACGTAGATTAAGGAACACGTGACATCAGACAAAGGAACTGTGACGTAGATTAAGGAACACGTGGCTTCAAAACAAAGGAATTGTGACGTACATTCAGGAAAATGTGAGCCCGTCGGCCTTCTTACAGCGGGACGGGTATACCAAACAAAAATAGGATTTTGAAGATTTGAAACATTCATAAAAAATTTCGCGTTTTCTGCAAATCGCAAAATTTTTTCGCAGAAATTCCTTGGGTAATGTTTAGATTCAGATGAGAAAATAAAAAAAAAAGGTTATGGGCACTTTAAGGTAAATCTTGACAGTTCTGTAGAACGGTAACAAAATTATTACAGTGAAATGTGTCAGGCCATGGGTTCAACTCCCATGAGGGACTCAGAATGTTTTCTTTGTAGTCCCATGCTCATGAAATGAATGCAGTACTCACTAAATAAGTACCGTAAAAGCACTATTTAGCTCCCACTCTCTAATAAGCCCCCCCCCCTATGTCAATGATGTTTCAGCAATATTTTCTGGCGTTTCAGTCACTTTGTATTGAAACACGGTCTTTACATGTAATTTCCAGACATGTTGTTGAATTAGGGTATAAATGACCGATTGCATTATGCCCCTCCCCTCTCTATTAGCCCCCCTTCTTGAGGCCTGAAATTAAATAAGCCCCCCGGGGGCTTAATAGCTTTTACGGTATACGAAAATCTTTACTTATTGATTGGCCGTGCAATTTGAATAGCAAAACAAGATTACTGATACAATTAAATGTTTGATATTTGATGTCAAAAATTAAACAAAAGCTGTATCAAGTGGTAATGATACACACACTATTTCAAGCTCATTAAAAATGTTGTACTTGCCAGCTTCATAAGCAACTTGCATTGGAGTTCTTCCAAGCTTGTCTGCATGATTCATGTCAGCGTCGTGCTCAAGCAAAATCTGCACAACTTCATCGTGTCCTTCCTGGGAAGCGATACAAAGCGCTGTGGCTCCTTCCTGGGACGTCTTATCCACTTTTGCGCCTTTTTGAATCAATAACTGTACAGTAGAGACGTGTCCCTTCCATGCCGCTGACATTAAAGCTGTGCGTCCTTCGCAATCTGCATGATTTATTCCAGCACCCCTGTCAAGGAACAGTTCCACTAACTCATAAGACCCCTTCCATGCCACTGCATGGAGTGGTGTCCTTCCTTCCATGTCCTTGCTGTCAACAAAAGCTCCGAGATCTAACAGAACTTCAACCATCTGTTTGTTCTCCTCAATGGAAACGGCAAACAGAGGTGTCCGTCCAAGGCTGTCCTGATGATTGACATCACCGCCAAGACTAACTAAGTGCTGGACACACGCTTCATGGCCTTCCATGGCTGAAAAATGCAATGCTGTGCGTCCGTCAGAGGACGCTTGCTCGATAGGTGCACCATGCTCAATAAGTGCCGACACAACATCAACATGACCCTCATGTGATGCTAGCATCAGTGCAGACCTTCCATCAGGATCCAGTGCATTGATATCAAGGTTTGCTTCCAAGAGTGAAACAACTGCGTCTTTGTGACCTGTCCAACAAAAGTGCACACTCAGACAAAAGAGATAACAAATGGATTGGTAACTTCTTGCTTTTGTAGATGGCCTGATTTGTTTCTGATTGAAAACTTAGTTTGTGCTACATAAGATAAGTTAAGGTACGGCCAAACTCGGAGCCCACACTACTGGAGCTTATTCCGTAGCAAGAAGACAACAAGGAATATTGCTACTCCCCCCTGGATGGGATGCAAGTCCATCGCAGGTTACCTCCCAGCATTTCATAAGGCTTCCTAACACAGTTTGCCAGCAACCCATGTTTTTTTTTGTTTTTTTGATTTTTTTTTTTTTACATGTTACACTCCTGGGTGGAGAGAGGCACTGTGGGAGTTGAGTGTCTTGCCCAAGGACACAATGCAATGATCCCATCCAGCGTTCAAACCTGGACCGTTCAATTCGGAGTCCAATGCACTAGGCCACAGACTCTCCCACTTGAGCTTGTGTTACTGTACAACTCAATTTACATGTAGTGCCCTCCTCTCAAAGAACCCCTCATATGAAACTGGAGATTCAAGTGTCCCCAAGCAGCCTTTCAAAGAAAGTGTCTAACTTGGTGACATAAAATCAAGACCAAAAACTTCCCTTATGTCAGGTGTCAAAATAATTTTTTTTTAAATAATTTTGTTAATTAAATATTAATGTGTCCAAAAAAACAATAACAAAAGAATACACATGTCAAATTTCAATGATTTTCAAGACTTGTTCAAAAATTCATTTAAAAGTACTGTGGTTGGATTCAAGGACTTTTCAAGACAACTGCTGAAATTCAAGGCCTTTTCAAGATTGTATAAACCATGGAATCATTACCAGCATTCTAAAATAATTTAATGGTTTGAAACAATAGAAATAATACTAGCAAGGGTTACAGGTGGCCAAAATTGAACTAGAACTACAACTGTACATTGTATTTTAGACAGTGTCTCATTAAAGAAAATGTTACAACGTACCTTGATTTGCAGCGACCATCAATGGATTCCACCCACTGAGGTCAGGACGGAACATTGAAAACTTGGGTGACGCCCAGGCAGACAGATCAGGCTTATTGTCTGAAATAAAAAGTGACATTCATACTTTAATTTCAATTTAAGTTGGTTCTGTTCGTGAACAATCCCTTACTGAAAATACCATGAAAGGAAGGGTAAGGTCTGCCACAGTGACAAACACATTTTACTTGTTTTGTGGACGGCAACAAACTTGTAAAAGTGACATTTTAATATTAACAACCTTTACTTTTCTTCAATTTCTTGGTCAAAATATAAAGGGACTTTGCCAATGAAATAATAATTATTTCGATCTCATTACTTCCAATAATGTGTTGTTACAGAAAATATCCATAACTCCACCATGTAAGGTTTTTTGGTTTGAGCCCCCACCGCTCTTGAAATTCCAGTTTAGCTTCATACTCCCCCCCCCCCCCCCTCCTTGAAATTTCCAATGACCTTCCTTGGGGTGGGTATGGATATTTTCTGGAACCTCACAATACAAACCTTCTGTTGTTGCCAGAAGTAAATCTACAATGTCACAATGACCATTTGCTGCTGCCGCAAACAGAGGCGTCCGTCCATTTCTGTCCCAGTGTCCAGTGTCCGCCCCTGCTTTTATCAATAACTTGGCAACATTGTGATAGCCCTCAAGAGCAGCGACACAAAGTGGCGTTATGCCGTCAAAATCAGGATGGTCCATCTCTGCACCGTAGTTGAGAAGGAGATCGACGACACCTTCATGATTCTCACTTGCCGAAACACACAGAACTGTCACGGCTAAAGCTGTTCTACCATCATTGTCTGCATGGTTGATTGCAGCTTTGTGGTCAAGTAGTATTTCTACAACTTTCTTATGACCCATGTAAGCAGCGGCAATTAGCGCAGTCCGTCCTTCTTTATCAGCGAGATTTGGATCAGCTCCACGCTGAAGGAGCTGTAAAACGACGTCACCGTGTCCACCCCATGACGCTCCACGCAGAGCTGTACGTTTGTCATCATCAGCCATGTCTACTTCCGCTGAATGATCCAGAAGTACAGACACAACATCTGAGTGACCTCCTGAGGCAGCCGCCCTTAACGCAGTGCATCCATCATCGGCGCAATGATCTACTGACGCACCACAGTTCACTAGAAGGTACACTATTTCATTATGTCCTTGTCTTGATGCTAGCATAAGTGGTGACTGTCCAGATGTGTCAGAGAAGTTAACATTTGCACCATGTTTGATAAGAAGTCGTACTACATCAACATTTCCATTAAATGAAGCGTTGCATAACAGTGTACGGCCAGAACTGTCAACACGATCCACAGACGTTCCCTTCTCTAGTAGAGCCTTGATCGAATCCTCTGTCTCTGGTGCAAAAGGAGCTAGTGCAGCTTGTTCCTCAAGTTCATTTACTTTGGCGCCTGCATTGAGCAAAAGCTGTGCGACCTCTTGGTTCAGGGCATCTGTGTTAAGCTGGATGTCCGTGATTTGTGTTCCACTCCAGAGAAGCCACAAGGCCAGATGGTCTTGGGTAAAAAACTCCCTGAAAGACGCTCTACTCAAATGAAATGCAAGTTGGTGGGGATGCGCCAGTTGTTGTCTTTGAGAGAGTTGCGTGTAATGCAAGGCTAGCATTGCGTGCCCATCTGCGGGATTACAGAGAAACTTAGGAGTGCAGTGCTTTGCGTCCAAGAGCCACTCGGCAAAAGATAGATGAGAGATGCTCTTCGCACCATTGTTGTCGGTTAGAATATGGTGCGACATGAGATCAAGCGTTTCCAAAAAACCTTCTGTTGTTAGTTCAGTATCTTTCGTCCAAACTGCTTGAAACATTTCAGAATCAGTAAGCGGCCTTTGAGCAGCTAATATAACATTCAGGACTGAGCGAATCTTCTCGACTTGTTCCTCTGTGTACAATCTATTGGAAAGCCACAAGTAAAGACCAGACAATGTTCCTGGGATATCTTGGGTCTCATCCAGGGTGAAAAATTCATCCACTACCCCATCCAACAGCTTTTCGAGGTAAAGAATACAACCATTACTTTTGATGTGTAGTTGGTTAAATGCCTCAGCTGTTTCTCTAGTCAAATGTTTTCTCAAAGTGGGCTCGTCGTCTAAGCGATTCAAAATGTACTGTTGGACATCTTTGACCACATGAGCTTTCCGAAGATCGTCCAAAGTTAGCTTTCGAAATCCTGTGAACATCCTCGTCACAGTTTTCGATTGCTTTCGTGCACTTACAACCAGAAACAACCATGGAGGGAGTAGATCATGATGGGTGGCCATCAGTTCGGCAACAGTTCGACTACCAGATGCAACTCCGGAATCGAAAGAATGTAGGAACGATTCGTCAATGGCATCCACCACAACTAGGAAGACATCTTGTGGCGGAGGCAGCGAATTTAAAGGAAGCAGAATGCCTTCTTTGAAGGCACGATCTGGGTTTCGAATGCACTGTTCACTTTTGAGGTGATTTTGAATTTGAGGGTCGCTGAATTTGCAGCGTAAGCCTTTAGTACTTCTGCTTGAGCCAGTTGCTTTGCAAGACTTGAAATGAAATCTGCAACCGAAACAGACAGCGCGTTCTGTGCTTGGCAGAAATGAGAAGCCACAACCTTCTTCGATAGCTCCAACAGAACACCTTCTTTGGCAGTTGGAGACACAAGTTCACGCAAAATCGTCGTTTTGCCCGAGCCGGGTCCTCCCAGAATAAAAGCTCCCTTGGTTTTGGTATCCTCTTGTTGTTTTCGTCGTTCCAAACAAGCATGAATTTTTTCGTAAACCCACTCCCGACAGTAGAACGGCCTTGAATCGCGGCCATTTCGCGCCATGGCTGCACTCGCGTTCTCCCTCAAAACAACACGGCTTTAAAAGAATGTTAAACATGTTTCCACGCTGCAGAGCAAAGCCAGAGAACGGTTTTCTGCGACAGTCCCCAGGGAACAAACAGCCATTATATGTATGAAAATGTGACATGTTTTGATGTGTTGTCATTTAGCGTTCAGCCCCAGTGCGCGAGATATCAGCCCAGAGGCATGTAACACAAGGATTACCCCTGTTTGCCGTCGCTAAATTCGTTCAAAATTAACAAACCTAGTTCTTTGCTAACCGATTAACGACGTGTGTTCAAATGTTTTTACCGTGAGAACAGAATAAAGGGTGGTCTTTGGCAAGCCTTATTCCATCTTGGGGGTTTATGTCGTCTCGTTGATTGAAAGGTTTAATTTCTGAACTAGAGATTTGATTGGTTAATTAGTCGCGACCCTGCACACACAAAGACCTGTGCGAAGATCATCACAAATGGCTTTGAGGGTGTTGATGTGTAAATATTGCCCCAAACTATTCACTTTGAACTGGGGTTTTGTTCACTACATGATCTGTTTAGTTTTTGGAAAAAACAAATCCCAGGTTGACCGTGTCTTCCGCCTTGAAATTGAGAGGCGTACAAAAAAAGAACTGCGAGAAATTAAAGATAAACTCCAAGGATATTTTTAAGGACCCTTCAGATAGTTTGATATGTCTGATATGGCTTCTCATTTCGTCAGCGAGGCCTTTGTTCGACCCGATTTTCTGGCGCCAGGACTGATATTCGGAAATTTTATGGATGTCACAAAATGTAGCGAAAGTATTCAATTTTAACGAGTTTTTCTCTGATATTGGTGTCACAGTTGAATTAAATTGATCAAGTGCATCAATGAAAATCGATTAAAACCGCGTGCGGGGCGGGCACTTCTCGAGTACTCTGTTGCCCCCAAGTTGCCCCCTGGGAAGTCACCGGGTGAGGGGTACCCCCTGTTAAAAAAAAAACGATAAAGCACAGGGATAAAGCAGTTCACCGACAATCTCCTCAGTATCCCCGCCCCCTCCCCCTAAACAACGCAGAGTTGTCCCCCTCCCTAATCCCCCGCTCCTCTTTAGCTTCCATCCGGTCGCGTCTTGGGTAGTGCTGGGGGGAATTTAGTATCAGCCCCAGATCTCTTCCGCCTGCGCGACATCCGGGCATGTTGTCATCACTAAAATTAAAACGACGAGAGAAAAAAAACTAAAACTTCTGTCTACAAATAATGCTAGTTTTGTAGCTATTTGCGCCGTCATGGACCAAATTTTAAGAGGAATTGTGGCTTCAAATCATCCTGAAATGTCAAGAAGTCTTTAATTCAACAACTGGTCTCAAAAGCCGGTAGCAATGTGCCAGAAGATCAAAACAGAGCCATCTTTGAAATTGCCACAGAATGGATGACAGAAGAAAATTCGCAGTTTCTAAATGAAACTGGTAGACTTTTGCTCACGACGTGGGCAAAGCGACAAAAGGACGTCTTTCAAAAGTATTTTACGGAAGGATTTCTTCTGTCTTTTCTTTCTGAACACGAACAAATGTCTGCGAGTTTTGTTGACTATCTGCGAATTTCACTTGACCTCGTGCAACATACCCCACAGATATTTTCGTTGTACACCGTTGTTCGTCATAGGGCTCATATCTGGGTCGAAAAGAATTTAAATACGGACTTCTGTGCGGCTGTGGCACGTCTTTTAATCGAGTATAACCATTGCTGGCCAGTTGGTGAAAATTTACTACAGTTCAACCTATCATTGATCAAAGCTTTGAGCAAAACTGAACTGCCTAAAACTTCCAAAGAGGAAATGAAGTCGTGCATCCAGAATGGTGCAGTCATTGGGGCTCTGCTGAATAAGATGTGGATGAAAAACCAAGCGCTACTCTTTCCGGTGTTAACTGAAATTTTTAACATTGTTTCCATGGTTGGCCGCAACCCTTCAGTAGCACTTGCCTCTGTCGTACAGTATTTCTCGACTGATATCATTGACTCTGCAACAAACCTTGTAGCCGCTAATCCTTCAGTGTCTGACGAGAGTCTGACTCTTTCCCTCGGTCGTATGATCAACTGGCTATCGTGGCCATGTGCGAAGAAAGTAGATCAATGGATTATTGGGTTTTTGAAGGCTTTGGCAAGTGCTCAGAAACATTCAATTCTCATCTCTGTGACACTTAAAGAAGTTGCCCAGGTAAGAAGTTAATCCGGCGGGGGGGGGGGGGGGGGGGGGGGGGGGGGGGGGTACTCAACACAGAAAATGTCGGAGAAAATGTTTCCAGGTAACTGAACGACACCCATGTACCTGTCTGTGACATACCCTGTTTATGAATCTAAGCCAAAAACCCATACCCTGTTGCTCAGCACATCCCCATATAGGCTACATGTATATATGGAAGTACCACCCTGGGGTATAAATATACACTCTTTTTTATATAAGAATGTCTAATAGGCCATTCCCGAGTTCCTCTTACCTCTATTTGCGAGTCCTGGTGCACACCTTTCCTATGAAAAGGAGTTTTACTTTTGCATTCAAATGCAAATCAAGCACATTTTCATTTGAATGATTTGCACCCGGACTCATTTTGAAACAGAGGCAAAAGGCAGCTTACCCTGCATCACAGACGACTTCAAACATTAAATCCATCTGAACCAGCACCAAAATCCTTGTTCCAAAGGCCAATCACATCTATGAATACAGTACAGGGCGCGGGAATTATAGCAGCATTTTACACACGTGTAAAATGTGTGCAATATGGCGGCTTTACGTGCGCATTACATATAATGTACATGTACATATACGTACGTTTGGGGGTCTGGAACAAGGATTATTGCGCTGGTTCGCAAAAATTTGTCAAAAATCAATTTAATACTGAAACCACATGTTTCAGTTTCTGCATGTAGATCATCCTCGTTCCCAGAGCTCCTCGGTTTTTTTTTTTGCTCCGGAAACGAGTAGCCCTGGTCGCAAGGAAAAATAGAATTTTTTCATTGGCTGATAACAAAATGAATGCGCAACATGAATTAATGAATGGATGTCCGGAATTTTCGGACATCCGGTAACGGCTGAGACCAGAGCCTTCGTTTCGCCAACCACGTGACCAAAAGAAACAGAGGATCTGGGAATGAGAATTCATGTAGGTGGCCACAATCTTCAGCTTCTCAGTGGTCCACATAGGTCAGACTACCTCAAGGAAATGGCTTTTTTTATGAAATCACCATGAGCTCACTGAAGATGTTTCAGAAACGACCAGAAATACCGTGAAGAACATTCTTCAGTACTTAGTACAGGGGCTGGATGAAACCACAATACCGCACTTTAAGATTGAAATTACTATGATGCTCATTTGCATTGGCATTCATACACTTTATAGCTACATTTGCATGTTTATCTCCTGTTTATATTTTCTGCAGGTTTTCAGTCGATTGTTATTCCCTGTAGTTCGTGACAGCACTATGGTTGTCCTGTCACATATGCTACTGAGCTTTCAACACTCTCCACAAGCATTCCATGAGGTAAAAGAGTTTTGGTGTATCTGTGCCGTAATAAATAAACACGGTATTGACTGGCCCTTTTCCCCTCTCTCCACACTCTTGCTCTCTCCGCACAGAAAAAAAAAAGAACGCCTGATCGCAGGTTAGCCATGATGGCCTATTATCCTATCCAGGGGGAGTAGTAATACTCCACATTTGATACTTCAGAAACCCAATGTTTTAGTGACAGCTCTGTGGGCAACTTGGTTTGAACAAGACAAGCTTTACATTTTCAGTGGAACCCGCCCTTACGGCCACCCATTAATACGGCCACCCCATTAATACGGCCATCCCGTCATTACAGCCAGCTCTTTTGGCCCGGTGAAATCACACTTAATCTCTTGTATAAAAACCCCTTTAATACGGCCACCTCGTAATACAGCCAATGACAAGATTTTGCGATCCCTGTGCGCCTATTTTCTTTGTAATTTTACCCTGCATTCCGGCCACAAACTCGGCAATGGATTGAATATTGCAAATCATTGACACAATGACTCCGTATGAGCAGGTTTTCATTGATTTGAAGAATTTTTGTCTGTTTTCGGATCTTCCTGTAAATTGGTTCAGGCTGTACATTTACAATTACCCTACAATTACCCCGACAAAATGCTGGGGGTAACATGTGATGGTTACAATTTCATGTAGCATCCCATCCAGGGAAAGTAGCAATACTCCTACTAAGTTGCTTCATGCTACAGAAACCGGGATAAGTTCCTGCTGTTGTGGGCCACAAGGCTCGTGAGGACTTTACCTTTACCTTCCTCTATGTTTTTGTTTTAGATTGTTGAGCTCATCCCTGGCCTTGTGCAGAATTTAAAGAAGGAAAACAGCATATCCTCGCAGTCTACATTGCAAACCCTTGCTGAACTTGTGCACTGCCTCATGTATCAACACACAGGGTTTCCTGAGTTGTATGGACCAGTTCTTGATAGTTTACAGGTATTGTGGTGGAAAGCAATGTTCAGTTCAAATAATTGTTAGAAATAAATATACATGTGTACATGTTCAATGAGATTTTTTCAGATATTTTTATTACATTAAAATTCTCAAACTCCGACATTAGTTTCCAAGGTTTCCCCTTCTGTAGGCGAGTGGTGATTTTCCCCCATTTGTCCTTCACCTGGAGTTTCTCAAGAACTTTTCACCTGCCCCCCCCCCCTCCTCCCCCATATTAGTTCCTTATCAAAAACCTATCAGGACCTATCGTAACCTCCCCCACCTCCTGTATTTAACTTTCCTTATATTTCTTTCTTTTCCATCGCTGCCTTCATTGTGGTACAATGTAACACAACATTCTCATAAACACAACAACTTTTTATATGCAATTGGAGGATAATACAACTGACTGAACTCAAACTACAGTTACCATATCCTGTGTGAATTAATTGCTATCTGGATTTCTCAAATACAACACAAATACAAATTAATTCAAGGCCCAGGTGTAAGTTATCTAAACTGGCTTATCCAACCCTTTTCGCCTGTCAAACTTTAGTATCCACTTACATTTGAAGACAGCAGTTGATTAACCCTTTCACTCCCAAGAGTTTCAAAGCTCAAAATCGAAAAAAGTCTCAAATTTCATTTTGCAAGATATAGAAAAACAAACAGTATCACATGAAAGTACTGTTCATAAGCTTTCATTTGAATGGTCACACACTAGAGTTTCATCCACAGACTTAAAAGTTAGAACCACCTTGTACAACATAATAAACAGTACCACATGAAAGTACTGCTCAATAGCTTTCATTTGAATGGTCACACACTAGGGTTTTATCCACAGACTTAAAAGTTAGAAACATAATAATTTTTATTGAATATTGCTTCTGGGGTTAATGCTATATATATTTTTTTATTTTACCAGGATTTACCTAAACCTTCAGAAGTGATGATCAGGAAGTGGTTAGCTCAGAGTGCCTGGTCTGCTCGAGCTGTCAACATTCCACTCGCTGGCTTTACTCCGAAATCTGAGACTGGAAAAACCGGTTTAGTTAACTTGGGTAACACGTGTTATATGAACAGCGTGTTACAGGCACTATACATGCTTGAGGAGTAAGTCGTCATCTAAACTGTTACAAACCCATTTACAGAAGTGTTTTTTTAAAGCATGAACCAAAGTTACTACAGTCATCTCTCGTTATAGCGGACACTCTCGGGATGTAGTTTCAGGGATCCATATTCGTTTTTTCTCAAAGTCGTCAGCCGGGCAACTACTCCAAAAAACATACTTGCCCTGGCAAAATTTTGGTTGCCCTTTCAAAAGTAGAGAACTATTGGTAAAAAAAAGGCGACAGAATGGCTACATGTTAAAAACGTTTGCGTTTTTTATTAAACATCGTATAATGCATCGCGCTACAATGTACATGTAGGTTAACAACGACGTTTGGCGGCCACGATCGTTATTAAGTGATTTGAAAGATGCTTTCTGGATCTTCATGGACTCAAGGCGAAGCGATGTCACAGTGCAGCCAGCATCTACAAAAACATTTTTTTTCTGGGCCAGTGATCTGTCTAACTGGGACATTGACTGGCAAATTTTTGCAAAAACATATTGCCTCCAGCCGAAGCAGTTTGCGATGTGGCAGACGCTGATAGCGATGCAGGCACAAATTTCAGCCAGGGCCTGTTTTTCTGCCACGAAGGTAGGAAGGCACGCTGTCGTTCTTCCTTTTCATATTTCGCTTGTTTTTCGCCAGCTTCACTTTCACTTTTTTTTTCTTGGCTGGAGGCAGCGATAATGCCATCCAAATATCGCCACATGTTGTTTACATGATCAGCTGTCAAGCCACGTTTTCGCGTTTGAATGCTGCAGTACATCAGAGAAATAACAGCGGTTGACAACATGAAAATTGAGCCTGCGATCATGCGACTCATAAAAATACCGCATTATCAAACATGGCGCCCAAAATTATGATTCGATCGTGAAAGAAAGCTGCAAATTTGTCTCTGTTTTCTGAAAGTTCCTGTTGGATGAGGAATCAATAGAAGGCAGGTACTCATATGCAAATTAAGGACTCAGATTTTACTCGTCCAAAGGACGAGTATTCAAGTTATTTTGGTCGTCCGTACGATGTTTTGGTCGTCACGGACGACCAGACGACTGCCAATATGGATCCCTGTAGTTTGGAGTCCGTAATAGCAAGAGTCTGCAATAGCGGGAGTCATTTTCAGTCAAACCTCTATAGCTTTTGCCAGGTGGAGGGCAGAATTTTGTCCGTAGTAGCGGGTGTCCATAATAACAGGGTGTCCGCAAGGCAAGAGTTTACTGTACTTTATGAAGTATTGCATCCAAATTGCTATGAAGTCACTGTAGAATTGCTGGCTGATTTCAAAATCATCTTCTAAATCGCCACTCAAATTGCAAGAAAATGTTTTGGAGAGCCTGAACATGAATAATGATGCAGCATGTATGTGAATTCTTTGGAGAAATTTGAATCAACTTTGTATCATAAAGATGTTAATCAGTCAATGACTCAAAAAAGCTACTAAAAAAAAGTTATCTCGACAGGAGTCGAACCTATGACCTTCAGAAGCTCAGCTCTACCACTGAGCTGTAGGAGGCTTGTGGTAGCTAGGCCATATAACTATAACTACTGAGTAACATCTTTATCATATTTCTATCAAGCTTAACCCTTTCACTCCCAGAGTCAAACCTGGAGTCAATAAATGTGATTGTAACTAAGTCTGTGGATGAAACCCTAGTGTGTGACCATTCAAATGAAAGCTATTGAGTGGTACTTTCAAGAGGTGCTATTTGTTTTTGACAATTTTCAAGATTATTTTTCTCAGTTTTGAACTTGGGAGTGAAAGGGTTAAAAATACCATCAGTTATTTCCACACAACTTTGTATCAATTTTTACAATACAAGGGTCTGAACAGGAGTATCATCCCTTTCTGTATTTACAGGTTCCGTTACATGATATTTGGGCATCAAACGTACTCTCGTCAGCCACTGCTGCATCACTTACAGGAAGCGTTTGCCTTTCTTGCTTTAACACAGGTAATTTTGTTATTTTATGTGGCTTCTTTTTGGCCTTTCATTTGTCAATAGTGTAAAGTGGGCAGTTCCATAGCTTGAATTTGCTTGTCATGTGATTGTCCCTTATGACAAGCAAAAAGGAATATTAAGAACTTATTAAGAACAAATTTAAAAATGAAAAGCCTAACTGGCTGGGAAGCTAAACTGACATTCACTACAACATGGTTAGCATTCTCTCATGGAGGTGGGACATGCTTACATTAATTAACTAGACTTGACTAGTCATCCTTAACTTTACCTTAATTCTCTCCGCGCCAGAAAGCGCATAAGGCTGCCAGCTGTCTGACTAACCTGCTCTGTTCTGCGCCGCTGCTTTGGCCACATTCCAGCTTATCCACCCTGCCTTGTCCAAGTCGTCTTTGGTCACCCTAGCATGGTCATGCAGTCGTTCTCACCCTCTCTCCTGAGTATGTGTCCTAACCAGTTCTTGACCATACTGTTAAATAATTCTCAATTGATAGTTTTTACAAGTACAGTCGAGACTCTCTGAGCAGACACCCTCGTAAGCGGACAGCTCTACTTACGGCCGCCTTGACAAAACCCTGTTTGAACTCTAGCTCATACAAACTCTGTATTTACACATTTCTGTAAGTGGCCAGCTCTACTTGCAGACACTTTGTCTGCTTCCTGAGGGTGTCCACTTACGGGAGCTTTGACTGTAGCTGCATTTTCCTCACATTATGTTTATTTTGACAGAGGTCAGCCTTTGCGCCTTCAAAATTCCTTCAGGTGGCTAGACCTCCATGGTTTGCCCCAGGCACTCAGCAAGATTGCTCAGAATTCCTCAAGTTCCTTCTTGACAGGATCAGCGAAGAAGACAAAGCCCTTAACAATAGCAACGACGATGAATCACCAAAAACCTCGCTGGTAGATGACACCTTTGCTGGCAAGTTGCTGGTGTGCCTGTGCTGTCGTAGATGTAATAACAGCTCTTGTAGGGAGGAAGTGTTCACAGACTTACCACTGGCATTCCCACAGGCCGGGGAACTAGAAGGTCGGGTAGTACCTGCAGAGCAAGATTTGTCATCAGATAAACAACCAGTTGAACACGATGAAATGACTGCTAATTCTACTGTAAGCTCAGATAGAAGTCTCAAAGGGGGTGACATCACTAATAACATGTCTGCATCTGGCTTAACACCGAAGCCTGTCGAAGACGCCATGTCTGCAGCTTCATCACATAGCGCTGCCTCAGCGGAGAACTCAATGTCTTTTACAACTGGGACAAGTCTACCGACAAAGTTTCGCGAGTCAGGCTTAAGGGCCGACGCCCCAGACATATCCATCACAGAGTTACTAGAGTATTTTTTTGAACCTGAAATTCTGGAAGGATCCAATCAATACCATTGTGAGCAGTGCCACAGTTTACAGGATGCAGAGCGCACCGTCGCCATTTCCAAGGCATCAGACTTCCTTGTCTTAACATTGAAGAGGTTTGCTTATAATGTGCGGACGCAGCAGAGGTCTAAAATATTACAGAGTGTATCGTACCCTCTTGTTTTGAAGATGCCACATGTTCACCTGAAAGGAAGGGAGTGGCAAAAGGAAGGTCAAGAGTGTGTCCCAGATGTTATTGGCGATAAAAATGAAGACATTATCAACCAGTCGTGTTTTAAATCCAAACGAACGAAACAAGAAGATGAAAGCATGACAGACGGTGTATCCACTTGTGAGGAGAAACCCACTTCTGATATCGTGTACTCCCTGTGTTCAGTAATCGTTCATTCTGGGACGTCATCGGAAAGTGGACATTACTACTGTTATGCGCGTTCCTCTGCGCATCTGATTGGAGGAGGAGAAAGTGACCAGGGTCGAGTTCGAGAGCAAGTGATCATGACACATGGTTTCTCTTTAATGACAGTCGTGTGTCTTACTCGGCGTTCAGCACCTTTGCTGATGTGTCCAGACGTTTTCCCAAGGACACTCCATATGTGTTGATATACAAGCGAGTCAGCTCTTGTGCCACAGTCATCCCAATGGAGAGCAGCAGTGGTGCTGCACAGGACAAGGTGATTGGTGGAGAAATTAGACAGGAGCTGGCTGACATTGTTAATCGCGACAATCTTTTATATCTTCAGGTGAGTCCTTTTAATCCTTTCACTCTCAAGAGTACCAAATCTCAAAATTGAAAAACAAAATCACAAATTTTATTTTGTAAGATATCAAAACAACAATTAGTGCCACATGAAAGTACTGCTCAAAGCTTTCATTTGAATGGTCACACACTAGGGTTTCATCCACAGACTCAAAAGTTAGAACAGCATAATGTACAGCATAATAAACAGTGCCACATGAAAGTACTGCTCAATAGCTTTCATTTGAATGTTCACACACTAGGGTTTCATCCACAGACTTGAAAGTTAGAACCACCTTGTACAGCATAATAAACAGTACCACATGAAAGTACATGTACTGCTCATTAGCTTTCATTTGAATGGTTGCACACTAGGGTTTCATCCACAGTCTCAAAAGTTAGAACCACCTTGTACAGCATAATAAACAGTACCACATGAAAGTACTGCTCAATAGCTTTCATTTTAATGCTCACACTTAGGCTTCATCCACAGACAAAAGTTTGAAACACCATTTACACCGTGTACAGCCAAAAACACTGGACGTTAGAGGGAGGTGTATGGTGGCAGTTAGTAGAATTCTACCATATGCACGCTTTCATATTGAAAACTTACTTTTTCTATTTTCAGGAACGTGAGCGTCAGACATTAAACACTGCCAAAAGAAAAGCATGGTCAAACAATTACCAACCACCTGATGACGATGATGACAATAACAAGGGTCCCCCCGGGAGCTGCGGCAGTGGGCCAGGATTTACTACCCCTTTCAACCGGTTTGTCTTCTAGTCAGTCTGGTGAAACCAGTGTCACTCTTAGAAATCAAGACTTGCTTGCGAGTCAAGAAAAATGAAGCATACATATCGTGGAGACATTAGCTGTAAAGTCAACTGGTTTTTCCCAGTCAAACTGGTTTTCAACTGGTTTTTCCCAAAATGTTTCCTTTGCCGTTTTGGGCAAAGTAAGTGAGTAGCGAAAGTTGACCTAAATCAACACTGACAATGTAACATGCTGCACTGTTGCTACGTGCTGAGGTTTGATCGATTTTTGACAGCTTTTTTTGGCTTTCCAACCTTCTCAGCCAATCAAACAGCAAGCTTCCGCACGTGCAATTTGTCAACTTTGACTGCTCCGCCTCCCAGACTAACTTTTTTTTTTCAATTGACCGAGCAATGAGAAAATGATTAAGTTAAGATGCTATGTTTATATAAGATGCTAAAAGATGTGCACAAGGGATTTAAAGACTTTATCGAGTTAAACAGGATGACTTCTTTTTCGCAGTAAAGAACACAAGCTTTGTAAGCTTTGCAATATTGTAATGTATATAGAAATAGAAATGTAGTTTAGAGGATATTTACTTCAACGTTAATGTGATTATATTGTGCAGCGCTGTACTGCATTAAAAATATACCCTTGTGGGAGGATTTTTCATAATATTTAGGGAAAGTTTTCAACAATCAATATTTGATGTACATAAATTGTAAAGTAGATAAGCAAGCAATTAAACATTTATCACCCTAGCGACTTGTTGCTCCACTATGACAAGCTAATTGTAGCAATTGTAGGAAATTTATTGTTTCGTGGTGGGTTTTTTTTTCGATTGTTAGATAAAATGTGGAAGTGAACTTGTAAGCATTAAAGGTCAGCAGCTGCATATATATACTCGTTTGGTGTGTTATTTGTTCTCTGCTCAGTGATCGGATTAGATATACCGTAAAAGCTCTATTTAGCCCCCCCTCTCTATTAAGCCCCCCCCCCTATCTAATAATCCCCCCCCTTTGGAAGCCGATTTTGTAATAAGCCCCCCCCCCCCCCCCCCTCTCTTTAATGACTTTTCAGCAATATTTTCTGGCATTTCAGTCACTTTGTATTGAAACGAGGTCTTTAATTTACAGAACTATCGTCGAGTTAGGGTATAAATGACGTTTCCTTTGTAAGACGGTCATACATAACCCATTTCTTGTTTTGTTTTAGTTAGTGGTGTAATAGTAAAATTTAAAAAATTAATGTGAATTTTCTTGAAAATTTATGATTTGAAATAAGCCCCCCCTCTCTATTAAGCCCCCTCTCTAATAAGCCCCCTTCTTAAGGCGGGATTCTACCTGAATGCATTTTTCCGCCACTTAACATGGGTTTAATGGAAATATCTCGTTAGCGTTTCAAGCAATCCAAAAACTCTCCACTCATCCCATGAATCTATGTTATGGGGTGTTTTGTAAATTTTTGGGTGATTTTTGGGTATTTTGGGGAGGAAATAGTTTTTCTCAAAGGAGTTGTAAAATTTAGGGAAATAAGAAATATTGAAGATTTAATGTAGTTTTAAAATTAGAATTTGAAGTTAAAAATTAGTAGATTGACAATTGACGACAGTTGATAACCACGCAAGAGCACCCGCGTGGGTATCAACTGTCTGTTGGTGTTCCAAAAATTATTTTCTTTCTTCTAACCCTTCTTTAAACCTCTTAAAATTTCATTAGAATTTAGGTAAAGTCCCCCCTTAAGGCCTGAAATTAAATAAGCCCCCCGGGGGCTTAATAGAGCTTTTACGGTAATGTAGAAATGGTTCCCTCACTTTATGAAACAAAGCCCGTGACATACAAGAACGAGTGTTGGCTCTAAACGAGAGTTTTCTTCAATTCGCAGCGCCGACCACCAGTCCGGGCCAAACGAGAGAAAACTGGCCTGGCCTGGACTTAAAGGAGCTACGTCACGGATGGCGCATCTTGAAAAAATTGGCCAATTTTTTCAAGTTCGTCGTTCCGCAATCTGTCTTAATCTTCTCCATCCTCAACCATCCTTGTTCCTGTTTGGTTTATTATCACCTCTTTGGTGTTTTTCTACCTTAGTAAAACTATTATTTTTAGGTTTCCTTCAATTTGAATGCAATTTTGCACTTCGCAAAAATGACTTTAAATGTCCGTGACATAGCTATGTGGCGCAATTTTTTTGCTATTTTTTCCTGTATTATTTTTTACGAGCTCTAAGCTCAAACATGTGAATGAAATATTAATTCAGATGGAATCTCACTTATTTAACACACACAGATGATTTCTAAGCATTATTTACCACTTGTTTGATACAAATGGATCGGACTTAAACTTGAAAAACGTCAGGCCATCGTTTTTCAAGTTAACCTTTTCGCAACCGTTTCAATCTTGTCCAACTTCCTAATATTTGTTTCATATTTTTCTATGGTTTGAAACCGTTATTTTAATAGTGGTTTCAATCTATTTTAAGACCAGTTTGTGTGTAACAGAATTGCCGAAAATTGCGTGACACCTTACGGGAACTTTTCGCCCTACCAAGATTTTCCCGCCAAAATGACAGGCGTTCACACGCGCACTCATCATACTCGTACAAGATCGTGCTAAGCGCGGTGACGGGCCGTACGGCCACAGGTTACCAAAGCGTATTATGAGAGTTTGTATGGAGCTGAAATTCGATCGAAAATAATTTTCACTTTTCCTTCGAAAAGTTGTAAATAATGTGAAATAAAGTTTAAAAACCTCACCTGTTGTCTTTTCCGGTGTTTTTATCGCTTCTGGAAGCTGCTATGGGCGAATTTCGACCTTCGGTCGAATCTGCCACTGTAGTGTACTAATAATAGAAGGGACTTTCCCTTCTATTAGTACATCGAAAAACAAAAACTCCCTCAAAATCGCTCCAAACCGCTCCAAATCACTCCAAATCATTTCAACTACAAAGACAGTGAACAAACAGTGATACGGGTGAAGTAAATAAAACTTTAATTTCCATTCATTGTTTTGACAACTGTTTTAAAACTTCTAGCTTATATTACGTTACTATTACTCATATAGAGCGCTTGGGTTACCTGTGGTACGGCAGCAGCTGGTGCTTCGAGAATTTAATAGCTCTGCGTCGACAGGCACTTAGAAAATTGATCGTCAAAAAACAGACAGTTTTAATTTCGCCCATTGTTTCACGTCGCTGGACAAAAAAACCATCTGCTTAGGCAATTTATTTTTAATGTTTTTGCGTGCTGCATTTAATATTTGCCGGCATGAAACAACGCGCGAATAATTATAAACCATTCGCTTTTAATGGATTTTCAATTGTCTCGTTGTTGTCTTGTTGTTGTCTCGTTGTTGTTGTCTCAATTGTCTCGTTGTCTATCAATTGTCTCGGTTCTTGGAGTTTTTAGGTCTGTTCTATCTTCCTGGTTACCGTATTTGACACCTTCCTAAACGCGTACTAGAGATTCCCAGCGCACCGCGTCGCTAAAACTACTGAAGCACGCGATAATAGAGTAGAAGGCTAATATCTATACGAACCCAGAAAGTGATTTTTAATGAATCCCTCAATGCTAGTAGCCTGGGTATAAAAGACACCGTTCGCTGCGTTTTCAGAGCGAACGGTAAAGGAGAGCCGGTCTCGAAATGACGTCTTTTCAGTTCAGGCTACTAAATGAACGTCTGTCGCTTCTCCTACAACGAGCTAGAGTAACTCGCCCACACTGAAGTGAACTCGACTGCACCTGTTTAGAGCGCTGGAGAGATTCACCAAAATATTCCTATTACCTTTCGCGTAACATGTATGCTTTTAGAACGAGGATTATTGCAGTGTCTTTAGACCTCTTTTAAGTGCTATTCCCTTATAAAATGTGTGGGCGAAGCGACCAGCTCCCAGCTACTAAATTGGTAGTGTCATTTTATCTGACTTGTCTTAAGTTTACTGTATTATAATTAGTAGAAAGGTGATGAGAATTAAGGAGCCGATCGTCTCAGAGACATCTTCACCTCGAACTGTTCTCCTAAGACTCCTAAGAGATGTTACACAACCTCAGTTTCAAAAGCAGCCGTGAGGGTTTTTTACACTTACATAATTTGGGACTTAAATATATGCTCGCTGCTCATGCACTAATTTCGTCAGCGCTGCGCTCAGTTTTAGGCGGGAAAGAGAATGATTAAGCACCACGTTCTACGGCTAACGCCAGATTGTAGTTTGATTCTGTTTATTTTCTCGCAAATATTAAATAAACCCATCAGAAATATTGAAAAAATTCTCACTTTTACAACAAGTGCTAAACTACTCTCTTTCATGGTAAAATTCGGCAAAAGTGAGATTCTTGCCGTTTGCCGGTAAAAAATATTAAAAGATGATCGTAGTACGATCGAAACATGTCTTGCACAAAAATCAAAGTTGTCGTCTTGTTTTTTAAACTTATAACAAGTCTGCTAATATACAGATCGTTTGACAAATGTGATGCTGTGTCTAATATTAGAGAGATTTTGATCTCTCTAATATTAGACACAAAGAAACAAATTGGAAAATTTTCAAGAGCGAGAAATTTTTCAAACATCATCTGATCTTATACGGAAAATCTTTTCCGTGTCAATAGATGGCAAAGCACCTGTGTTAGAAGGCGTTGGTGGGCGGGTACCTTCGTTAGGCGTGTTATATGCGCATTTTTTATTTATTTTCTAACAGAGATCATAAGAGGTGCCCAAGGAATAAATTACTTCTATTTTTATTGGAATGAATGCAAATTTGTTTTGAGAAAATTTTGAACAAAGGTACAATTATCTTCTGGGGTGGTTAAGAATTTCGTTGGCAACACAAATGGTCGGCATATTTTCCTCGCTTATTCTTGAATAACTGTTGCTATGCGCGTATGTTCGTGTTGGTTTACTCACATCGCGATCGATTCATGCTTCGTTGCCGGATCAAATGCTAATTTAGCTTGCAAATGAGCAGTTAATCATTTTGAAACTTTGCATAGTTATTACATGTTAAAAATCTTCTTCACTTCGACAACCTCAGTTAACACTCGGTTCTGAGGGAAAATAACGCGGATTTTTGCGCCATGGCCCTCCGTGTAATCTTGTACGGGTTGATTTTGTGTTTAGCTGTTCACGCTGATCAAAACTTCGAAGATGGCGAAACTGATGGCGAAATTTACACGAATTCTTGGGTAGTACAGCTCGACACGCATGATGAGTCCGTAGCGGACGAAGTATCGGCAAGTCTAGGATTTAAGAATCACGGAACGATAGCCAACCTGCCTGGATATTTCAAGTTTGAACACGAACAAACGGAACGTCGTCACAGACGCAGCTCTGAACACCATACCCAACCGTTGCTGAAGCACCCGCGGGTCAAATGGGCACAACAACAAACATTACTCTTTAGATACAAGCGAGGTTTTGAAGCTTTGGACGAACACATTTCGGACGCACGATTCGCGCGCGCAGCGGAAAATAGGAGGTATTTCAACGATCCTCAATGGGAGCATCAGTGGTACTTTGGTACGATGCAAGGCGACGAGACGAGAGGGAACCTGGGCGTTTTAGACGCTGTGAAACGTGGTTATACGGGTAAAGGAGTTGTCGTCAGCATTGTTGACGATGGTCTGGATCATGCACATCCAGACTTGAAACGAAACTACGATCCGGCCGCGAGTATAGATGTGAACGACAACGATGCCGACCCAACGCCCAATGTGAACAAATCAGGCAATGATCATGGCACGAAATGCGGTGGAGAAGTAGCGGCTGAAGCGAATAATAACGTATGTGGGGTAGGAATAGCACACGATGCTAAAATCGGGGGTATAAGAATGTTAGACGGGCCGATTACTGACGAGATTGAGGCTAAAGCTCTGGGGTTTAACTGCGATCATATACAAATATACAGCGCATCTTGGGGACCCAAAGACGATGGGAAAACATTCGGTAAACCCGAGCCGCTCGCCACCGAAGCCATGGAAAGATGTATAAGGACTGGCAGACAAGGTTGGTGTTTTTACCGCTTCATTTAATATTACAACATGTTAATTGTATTGTAGGTACGTATATATATATCTGTCGATTTATTGTCTATGTTCTTGGCGTAAGTGTTATTTCTTTTATGTGTTTTTAGTTAGAGCAGCAAAACAGATGTCCATTTTTATATATTTCTGTTTTATTAATGACGGGGTTTCAAAGTTTGACAGAGTGACTTGTCAAGTGATTATTTATAGTTTGTTAACTAACTGAATTATGCGCATACTAAGCTTTTGTCTAAAACGGTGAGTTGTTAGAACAACACTGGCTTCAAGCAACAATGTAATTATCGTTGACGCATTAAAATTTCCATTTTATTTATTGATTTTTTTTAGAAATTTTCAAGACAGAAATTACTCAGAAAATATAGAGATACGCTGAATTTCTTGTTTTTGATAATCCCGTTTCTCGAACACTCGATTTCTCAAAAACCTCGATAACTCGAACCAAAAGTCGCAGTTTCCTTTGGATTTGTTTCACTGTAATTTTACCACCGATATTTCGAACTCCCGCTTTCTCGAACCAATTTTCGTTTCCCTGCTTGGAGGTTCGAGAAATCGGGATTACACAGTAGTTATAATTTTCCAGTCGCTGACGTGTTAAAGTTTGAAAAAACAGGATCCGAACTGCCACTGCCGTATCTAGGGGAGAAATGTATTCCGTTTGAATGTTGATATTTTTTACTGGAAGTGCTATGTGTTGAATGTCAAATAAACCTCTAGATTAGACTAACAAACGAAGTCTTTTTTTACAAGATCGCAGTGATAATCAACACCTGGATTTCGTTTGAATTTTCAGTTCAAACGCGAAAACACATTTAGGTTAATTTCGCTTTTTACATTAGTTTTTTTTACACCGTTTTCTGTACCATCAAGATGGCGCCCAAATGGCTCCCTAATGCATTTCATTTTCGCGTTGGATAAATCATTTTCTTTAGTTTCGCGTTTCGCGAAAATTAAAGGCTATGCAAAGGTAGCCGATAAACTGATTTGCTTTTCGTTCTTATCTCACGTATTGTTGCCAATCAGTAAAACTTTATTTTGGACTGGAAATTTTGTCGACTTTTCACAGTTTATATACGTGGCTCGTGGAAGATGTTAACCCGCGAAAATTTCACCGAAATTTCGCGAATTCTAAATACCGCAAAAATAAAAGGCATTATATAGGGTGCATTTGTAAAATCCCGAAATTTATTTCAAACAAGTGTGAAGTGTGAAGCCTCTAAAAAGCGGCCAATTCTCGTAAAGCGACGTCCAATTAAATTTCTCAAGCGATAATTCATTTCCTTTCGTTATGGCAAAGATGTTATACGTGTGACAGTATATAAACACAGTAAACGTTCGTTCAAATTTCAAGGAAAGAGCTAACCGATATATACGTTGAAGATTTTCAATTATATGACTCTTATTTTATAAAATGAAAGGACGAATTTGAGTTTTTTTTATCCACATTTTGAGCGCCGTAGTTTGTTAGGGCTTGGCTAAACTCGGAAACATTAATGTTGCAGAAACATTGTTTCCTGTGAATGTTTTCTGGGTGGCTAAACTAGCGGGAAGCACGAGAAATGTTTCGCTGCTCTAGTGGCTAAACTATAGTCAAATTGTTTTCTCCGTGGCTAAACTGGGGAACATATGTTTCGGAAGCAAAATTTGCGTCCGTGAAGCAAAAATGTTTTTGACTTGATTCAAAAACATTTTCTTGCTTCCGATACGCAAAATTTGTTGCTGAAACAATGTTTCTCGCGTGGCTGCCTATTTCCTTCCTGTTTCGACACCGGAAGGAAATAATGAAAATAGGGAAGGTTATGGTTGCATGGTTGGAAGTAAGAGATACACTTCCAAATGGCGCCGAGTCCACGCAAGCGCAATTTATAAGTCGTGTCGTTCATTTTCGTGGTTTAGAATTCTCGAAAATCGTGCTGACGTGGCCAGGAAACTTTTTCATGGATAAAATTTGAGCGATATTCCACGATCAATGCACGAAAAGAGAGACGAATAAAACGTTTTTAGTCCAAAATTTATTGTCGATAATACGCTTTAGGTCCTTAGGCTATCCCCATAAAATGTTTTGTTTCCCATCACCCTCTCTCTCGTGAAAGTGGGTCGGTCGGTCGGTAAAAAAAAAAAAGAAAAAAAAGAAAGAAAAGCCGAGAAACGAGATATTGACTAAAATACATAAATAATTCCAAGTGAGCCTTGATATATCTTCCCCGTGACCACCATTTTGAACGAACCGATATCACTCTGAAAGGTGTTCGAAGACGTCATTACTGGGCTGATTTAGATGTCAGAGTGACTTTAGATGTAAACAAAGCATATTAAACTTGGAAACACCCGAGAAAAGGGCGCAGGCAATTAATCAGAAACTTTTTTTTCACTTTTTGAAAAAAAATTGAGTCGGTCGGCGATGGAAAACAAAGCATTTTATGGGGATGGTCTTATAATTATAACACAGTCACCGAGAAACTGGTCAATTAAATCTTTCTCAGCTGCCATCAGTCGCTAAGCTGTCACCGCGCTACATTTGTGTTATGGCAAGCGAGAAATATTTTTTCAGTCATTTCAGTCGGCCTTTCTGTGAGTGTAGATTGATTTTTTTTGGGATAACGAAAATTAAAACACACGAAAATAAAATGTATTAAGCTATCGAAGCGCACGGTGATTTATTACCTTCTCTCGGCTAAGCGTGAAAGTCATTTTACATCAGTATTGACCGTAGATAATTTATTACCAATAATGGTCAGAAGACAAGCAGTCTTTTCTGAATGAAAATACGACCATATGGCAAAAAAAATTGCGGGTTTAAATTTTTTTATAGTCGCAAAATTTCTTTGAACTATCTTTTTTTTTTAGTGCGTCTTTTCTCTCCCCTTTCTCAGGAGGATCAGTCAAAGTTTGCTCTTCAATTTTATTGCGATTTTTCACGAAGTACAAAAAAATGGTATCCCGATATTAAAATTGCTTTTCACGCAAAAACCCCGGGCGCAAAATAACCTTTCAGCTTCATTCAAAACGTCGCTTTCGTTTTGAAAAACTGTTGTAAGATAAGTCTAACACTTAAAAATCTAAAAACCTCGAAACTCAAAGATAAAAAATTGTCATAAACATGATGTGAACAATTGTGAACTCAATTCACTTGGTCGCTATTAAATATACGGGCGGCCGCACAAAAGGCAGGGACTACCAATCCCGAGAGGGAGTCCCCACACTGAGTCCAAAATGTTACAACAAAAACTTATTTAATAGTTTGGATAGGGACTTATTGTGAACGATAGGCGAATACGAAAACCCAGTAGACTGAACAAGTGAAAACAGATATACTTGTGTCAATGTCAATCTACTAATTTTTAACTTCAAATTCTAATTTTAAAACTACATCAAATCTTCAATATTTCTTATTTCCCTAAATTTTACAACTCCTTTGAGAAAAACTATTTCCTCCCAAACATATCCAAAAATCACCCAAAAATTTACAAAACACCCCATAACATAGATTCATGGGATGAGCATAGAGTTTTTGGATTGCTTGAAACGTGAACGAGATATTCCATTTAACCCATGTTAAGTCGCGGAAAAATGGCATTTAGGTTAAGTCCCGCCGAATATCGCGATAATCTAGTTCCATTCAGTTTGTCTATCGGTGCCAGAGCTATCCATTCAACATGAGCCGAGCCAGCCCGGGGCGAGCTCAATATTTCCTGTTTACATCAGCAGAGATGGCAGCAGTGCGCATGAGTAGTGTTGTACTAACTGTTCTCTTGCTGGCCCGGTTAGCCTGGCTGGCTCGGTGAACGTGAACGTGATCACATGGACAATTTTCAGCCCGGTTAGCCCCCCGGCATCGCGATACCAGCCGGGATCCCGGCTAACCGGGCTGGCCCGGTTGTCATGTAATCGCAGTTGATTTTTGTTGCGTTAAACAGACGTGCCGAGATCTCAGCTCATGTAATCAGGCCCTAACAAAAGCGTTTTATTTCTCCACAAGGAAAAGGAGTTTTGTATGTCTGGGCCACTGGAAATGGTGGGTATTCCTTAGATGACTGTAACTGCGACGGCTACACCTCAAAGCCCATCACGTTATCTGTCGGCTCGATCAGCCGTCGCGGATACTACACAGGATACGACGAGAAATGCCCGTCAACAATGGCTGTAGTGTACACAGGAGATATCGGTAAAAACAAGCGAGAGAGCTCCAGCTATCTCGTCACCACCTCTGTGTTTGATCAGTGCGTCACGTCTTTCTCTGGGACGTCGTGTGCAGCTCCTCTGGCGGCTGGTATCTTTGCGTTGGTTTTGGAGGCAGAACCCAGCCTAACTTGGCGAGATGTGCAGCATTTGGTTGTTCGAACTGCCCACAAAAACGATCCTGATGGCGCATCGTGGAGCACGGTAAAGTATCCTTGGCCTTCTTAGAGCCGTTTTTTCCCGGGGTGGGGGGGAGGGAGGGAGGGAGGAGAGGGGATACTCAACAAAGTTTTATACGGGAGTCTCCACCCCGAGGTCCAACCCTTACCCTTTTATATACCATTTTTGACAGAAAAGGTAACCCTTTCGTATTCCTTCCATAGAAAATGGTACCCCTTTCACATACCTACAGTTGAAACACTGCATCCCTTTTACAACTTTTACTAAACTTTTCGCTTGAGTAGCCCCTTAAAATATTGGATGAATCTGCCGTTAGGTGCGCCTGTTCGAGATATTCTGTAAGGCCCTTTTAAACACCTAAATGACAGTTTTCCCTACCCTTTTCTATACTTCAACTCGTGAAATTCCTACCCTTTTATATACCTCCAGCCAGAGAAAGCTATCCCCGTATAGTCCATTATAGGGAGTACCCCCGGAGTTTTTTCGCCTTGCGTGCAGACACCCCGTTACGGACACCCGCTATTACGGACAAAATCCAGCCCCCCGCGGGAGAAAGCTATGTTTGACTTGACTCCTTGCCTCGTCACCAGGCGCCGTTGCGAGCGGGAAAACAGGGAGCGCGGGGCGTGATGGTTCGTCTTCTCGCATGCAACAGTCCCACAACCCCACGTGCACCGCGCTCAAACAAGGAGCGACGCCTGGGGACGAGGTAGCTTGACACCCGTTATTACGGACACTGTACCAACACAACAATTTTATTGTTTTGACTCTCGCGATAAAGCGGGCACCTTGAAATTGCCATGTAACATATTTATGTATTAACTGCAGTCTGTGTTCACCATGTGTCAACTTGTATCAAACACACTTCCAAAGACTACCGGAATGTTTATTTTCGCATCGATTTATTAGGGGTGGCGAATGGTCTATCAAAAATGACGAATCTCGGCAAATTTAAGCCGTGTCTCGGAATCTCGGCGCTTAAAAAAGCGTCTCGAAATCTCGGGCTCGCCAGAAATAGGACGATCTTGGAGTCTCAATTTGAATCTCGCAATGCAGCTTCTTGTATACTCTATTTTCTCGGAGTTTTGGATCACTGCGTCTCGGGCTCGGATTTTGGAGCGCTAAGTCTCGGGCTCGGACTTTTAAACCAGGGTCTCGGCGTCTCGGCAAGTCTCGGATTTACCATTCGCCACCCCTATTTATTGGTTACAGGACCTTGCTTTTTCACTTTGAGCTACTTTGCTTGCGCCTTTTCCTTCTAGACTCTGACTATTTAACGGCACCTTTTTTTTCTCACATCCCGCTATTGCGGACTCTCGCTATTTCGGACACCAAACTACGTCCCGCCGAGGGCCTGCTATTTTACGAGAGTTGACTGTAGTTCAATTGACTGTGTCGAATTTGGTTTTGTTTGCCTAGCTCTTTGTAACTGGCTAAAAAAATGTTTTAACCAATCAGAGCAAACGTGCTGTTTTGTTCAACCAATCACAAGCGAACTTTACGCGCGTTTTCCCGCGCTTGGCACCGGACGCCAGACGCTCATGTATTTGAATCTCAGTGTTTTTCTTACAGAATGCCGCTGGACATAAGTACAGTCGTAGCTATGGTTTCGGCGTTTTGAACGCGATGTCGTTAATAAATGCAGCCAAGGAATGGAAACACGTCGGAGAACAGCTGACATATGAACTACCAGGCACTTTAACACGTGATACCGCAGTGATACCATCTATGAGAGACGTGGAGTTGAAGGTAAGAGTATTCATACCCCGGGCAGGGACTCCCATATAAACTGAAGTGACTGGTGTGATCGTGGGAAATTTTGAAAAGAACCCCTAAAAGGTACCAAAATCTCGTTTTGCGGGTGTGGCTCGAATTCATTTTCACCCCTAAGAGGTACCAATTCTAAGACAAAACTAGTACCTGTCATATTTTTTTCCGGCACCGGAATAATTCTAACGGTAGTCATTTTAGATTTTAACACCCCAGGAGTCCAACTTATCCTATCCCCCCTGGGATTCATACTCATTCACGCCTTCTATTGTCCTTTATATGGGGGAGAGGGAGCTCTGAACTTCTCTCTTCTCGTACTTGTGTAATCCTGTTCCCGCCCCTTCTGTTGTGGTTCCCGCCTCTTTGTGCTGTTTCTATATTGCAAAATATTATGCAGTGTTGCGAAAAATATATTTCCTATTTCTCTCGGTACCCGTTGCCATGGGAATCCCGCTTCCCGTCGGCTTTCTTCTCCCCGCCTCCCGCCTCCCGTAGACTTCCGCTCCCTTTACTCTTGGGTTTTTACTATACTCAATTAAAAACCGCTCCAGTAAAAACTCATTCCCGTACGAAATGATTTTAGATCATGTTATTTCTGCATGTTCCCCAACCTTGTTCCCAGGGTCTCTCTTCTTCCCGCCAAAAGCGATTGAATCGCGTTTGGCGGGAAGAAGAGAGACCCTGGGAACGAGGTTGCATGTTCCCCCGCCTGCATGTCTTCATCCACAAAACTTGATGATTTCTGTTGGCTCCTGTCATTGGCTGATATACATTAGTTATTGGCCAATAGGCGTTCGAGAACTTTTGACAGTATAAAAAAATCCAAATACAGTTGGACCTCTCTGCAACGGCCACCCAGAATTAACTGGCCGTTATAGGGAGGTTTCAATAAGAGAAAAAGTGTATGGATCGGCGCACAGTCGGGACGAAAAATCCTGGCCGTTTGTAGAGAGGTGGCCATTATAGTGGAGGTTGGACTGTATTCAGACCACCCAAGAGAACCAATGTATTTTTTGCAAGAATTGGGTTGGCGTTAAAACCAGTGTAAAAAAAGCCGCTGGGATTGAAAAACTGATGAAGAAAACTGAAGGTAGCTGCAACTGGAAGTTTTAATGGCGCTATATTCTTTCTGCTAATAGCTCAACAATGACAAAGACAACATAAGGAACTTGGAACACATGCAGTTCGTGTTATCGACAGAGCACCGTCGCCGGGGGACATTGTCATTTACGTTACCTCCCCTCAGGGGACCACATCGCGACTGTTGTCCAAAAGGCCGGCTGATGACTCTACTTCTGGACTTGAAAAATGGCCTTTTACAAGCGTGGAATTCTGGGATGAAAAATCCTAAAGGAGAGTGGACTGTAAATATCAGAGATGAAAAGGTAATGTATCTGGCATGTCAGAGTTAGGTTAAAACCTAGTAGCTTATAAGACCGGCGCTCAACTCCAGTTTCCATAGCATGAAGCGACTAGGAGTATTGCTACTCTGGATGGGATCGCTAGTCCATCGCAGGTTTTGTCAGGTTGTTGAGTGGACAGAGGTACTGCAACAGAAAGTGTCTTACCCAAGAACACACAACACAATGACCCCGGCCAGCGCTCGAACCCAGGACACTCGATCTGGAACAAAAATAAACTACGCCGACAAACCTCAACATATTACACCGTATTTTAAACAAATCTAACCAGGCTTTTTTGGTAAACGTCCAAAAAAATGGTAAATAAACAGAATGCTGGAAATATACTGAACTTTGTGTTTGAAAAGTCTAAACTTTTCCTTTTACCTACTTTTGTTTCCTTTCGCAAATTACTATCAAGGTAACTGGTACGCGGGCGACCAGAATTTACGCCTTTGCGCATGCTCGAGCATTTGACCGCGGTGAACCCGCGGTGGGCCCGCGGTGTAGGTTGCGTACAATTTTTTGATATGCTATTTTATTATTTTCAGTCTGATAACGACTACGCGCCGAGAAAAAACATTCAGTATGATGAAGCAGAATCCCAACAGAGAGATGAACTTGATCTTTCTCACGGACGGTTCAAGGAAGATTACATGAAGTTAGCGGCCAGATCATTCGAAGAGTTCCCTCAGCGGAGCGAGGATGAGCCAAGTTTCCGGCGCGAGTTGACTCACGGACGATTCAAGGAAGATTACATGAAGTTAGCGGGTGGGTCAAGACAACCCAATAATGTGGTCAGTGACGAGTCGGACTGGTGTAGACCATCCGGGAGCTTACAAGGTCCAGTAGCTGGATGCGTGAGAGAATGGTCGCTTGTTATGTACGGTACTGCCTAAATGAAATCGTAATACAGTCAAACCTGTATTAAGCGGACACCCTTGGGGAATGCTGTAGTGTCCGCTTAATAGAGGTATTATTTATAGTAAATAAGTGAACTAATAAATTTTGGGACTTTTGCTACTGTCCGCTTAATAAAGGGTGTCTGCTTAATACAGGTTTAACTGTATAGGAATTAACCTTTTCAAACTCGTCCCCGGGCGCGTTTCGCTTCAAATCGGCCACCTTCGGCTTCTGACGTATCTTCCGACACATCTTCGGCTTCCGACGCATCTTCCGATGCATCTTCGGCATCTGGCTTATGAATTGGGTGCTTTTTGATTGGAAGACACCCTCCTCGGTCTTCGGAGTTGCAAACCGAAGACGATATCATGGTTTGAAGGGAAACGCGCCCTGGGGATGATAAATTGATAAATTGTGTTCTAGACTTGTCACTCATTCATTGAAGCGAATTCTAGTCTCCTTCGAAGTCGTTATATAAGCATTGCTTAGAAGGCTTTATACCTAACGGTCGGTGAGGAACTCGAGGCAAAACTAGTATTGGCGATTTTGCTTCTTATGGGGGGGGGGGGGGTGGGGAGGGGGCGAGCTGTGCTGTAAAGCATTTCTAAACAGCCACGACGGCAACTCTGAGGACAGCGTCGATTAAAAATGAATTCATATTTTATTTCAGAATCTCTCGAATCTCTAGTTCCATTCAGTTTGTCTATCGGTGTCAAAACTATCCTCAGCTGAATATGTCAAAGGCCGCGTTCAAATCCAAAGAGAAACTTCACAATTCGTCGTTGCGGTTTACGTTCTCCGAGGCCCAGAATTTGGTCATTTCGCGCGCATGCGTTGTTGTTTTGCCGAGGACGGCTAAGACGTGTACCGTACGTGTAACACACGTGCAGAGCTATTGCACTACGTACTGCTCATTAAACCTTTTGTTTAGGGACGTTGCCGTTTCCGTCGTGGTTTGCTTAAACTCCCTATTATTTTTTTTAATATGAGGTATTTTTATTGGGTTTAAAATTAAAAGTTGAGATATTTATGCGGGTGCATAGTTATCGTATGTGTATTTTAAGGGTGTTAAATCATGACTCCATTCGCATCTCCCCATCTCCTTTTCCTCGAGTATTCCCCCCCCCCCCCACCCCCCTCCTTTATTTGTGGGACTTTAGAAATTCTTGAAAACCTAAAAGGTATTTATAGAGATTGCACAAGAGAGGATGATCTAAGAGAAGATTCTTTTTGCCCCACTATAATTTCTTGAAATCTATTAATAGTTTCGCGCCATGCTGTGAAAGTTATTTTTATTTCCTTCTGATCGAGGCTCCGACACTCCGACATCACGTTACTTGAACTGACCAATCAGGTAGCGCTCTTAAAATAGCTCAGCTATGGACTGAAAATTCAAAATTGATTTAAAAAAATTATCATTGGAAGAGACCTCTCTTAGATCATCCTCTCCTAGATTGCGTTTATCTTCATGCAGCGTTACATTGCCGCGGGCGGCGCGAAAAGAAACCGAAATTCGCGGGCATAGAAGGTAATATTGCGTGACGTGTAGACAACTATTAGCTTAAGGTAATTAGTTTTAAAAACTTTTTATATATAGAGGGATTATAGTGAAAGTGAATTAGACTTAATCAGAAGCCACTTAATTATTTATCTTATTAAATGACTGAGAAAATTACGTCATTATGATTGGCTGAGAGCAGGCATTTTTAATTTGCGCAGTGTAAATTAATGCGCGTGCGTTTGTAATTTTACAGTCATATAATAAATGAGTAATCGTATGAAAGCTCGAGCAATTATTGAAGGATTTACACTACTCGTGATATTTGAAAATTCTTTCAAATTGCACTCGCCTAAAGACTCGTGCAATTTTGAGAGAATTTTCAAATAACGGCTCGCATTCATACGATTACCAATACAAAATTCGATGTGACTTACACTCAACCTCGTTCCCAGGGTCTTCTCCGCTTTCAAGATGGCCAGCCGCCATCTTGAAAGCGGAGTAGACCCTGGGAACGAGGTTGACTCACACTTGACAGGATGAAGTGTTTGAATATTATAAAATGTATTAATAATACAATTGCAATTATGTCCTATTATTTTTTTTTTAAATCTGTGCATCAAATTAATGATATGTGAATTGTTTTAAATTGGAATATTTTAGCGTGGGGTAGAAGTAGATAATACCCTGGGTCAGAGTAGGTAAAATATACAAAATAATAAATAATTTTTTTTTAAACTTGTTGATCTTTATTTATTGATTGATTTATTTATTCATAAAGCCGGGTAAAGCCGCACTCGGGCCAACACCTAGCCCATACTGTCGCAACCGTCCGCAACCTCGTTCCCAGGGTCTCTCTTCTTCTCGCACAAAAACGATCGAAAACGCTACAACAATCATCTGCGCATGCGAGCGGCGATGTGAATGACGTCGACAATGACGTCAGCGTTTTCGAAAGCCTCCGTTTTTGCCGTCTACACTAATACGATAAGGCTCAGTTTTCAAATGTCTCCACTCTGGACAGCATTTTAAAATGTTAGCGTTTTCGATCGTTGTAGTGTGGACGATAGGCGAAAACGCATCGAAAAGTATGCGTTTTCAAACGAAAACGCATTAGTGTGGAGTTAGAGTGCGAATACGCACCAAAACAAGTGCAAACTGATGAGACCTTCAGTTTTGCGATGTTCTTGTTGCCGTTGCAGTCGTGTTTTAAGTCCCTAATCTTCCGTTATACCGGTTGATTTTCGTTTCAAACAACTTTATCAGTATTATTACTGAACTACACTGCCCGGATAGAACGCAGCCGGGCTACTGCGTTTTTCAGCTTTCGCCTACAGCGTTTCGAAACTAATTATGAAGGCTCGCAGCTGAACGTGTTCTTTTCAAAAACGGACAAAAACCAATACATTTATCTGCGGCTCGGCGGAGAGACAGTTCCATCCTTAAACCTAGGAAGGACATCTGTGAGACGTCTGGGTTTCTGCTTCCGAAATAGTGACCACATGAATGTTCGCCCGGGTGTTCGGGATGCATGTTTGCGGATTAGTGTCTGTTTTCGGAGTCGGTATTTTGGGCGGATGTTCAAAGACTTTAAACAACGCCTGAAGGCTCACTTCGACAGTTGTAGCTATAAGCATAAGTGAAACACAAAAGCTTCTTCTCTGAAAACTAAACAACAATAAAATAACTATTAAACAGGAGGCGGAGGCGGCTGCGTTGTGTTTGCATGATGCTACAGCTTGTGTTTTATTTTATTTTTAAATCATCTGGCTTGATTAAAGGCAAATATTTTGTCCGACAAATTCCCTCAGCTGGCATCGAACGGACCTCAGTTCTGGTGTCCAGACCACTAATTAATAATAATTTTGAAAGTTTGTATATACATGTTTTCGTACATGCATATTATCTGCCACTCAAATTGTTCTTAATATGCACTTGACTACCAGCTGTTGAAATATTTCTTCCTTCTTCACGTTGAAATAGTGATAGATTGAATAAACCCCGACATACTTTTACCAAAGGTAAAATTCTAAAAATGTATTTGACTTTTTTTCTCTGAAAATAAATACCGGTAGAAACGCCCAGTTTAGAGAATTTAAGCTATGACCTTCGGGCTCAACAAACCGGCTCTAACAAACAAAGGTATAGTTTTGCACTACACTTCTGTAGCAATTTGTATAACGACGCATTTTGTAATAACTTTCGCATTTTGTAATAACTTGTACGCATTTTGTAATAATCATTGCGGCATTTTGTAATAACAGATGCATTTTGCAATATAAGGATTGCGGCATTTTGTACAAGTGTGAGTGCGTATTTTGTAATAAGGGGGCGGCGGCATTTTGTAATAATCGTCGGTCTACGCAATTTTAACAATTTGCTGACAAAAATGGTAATAACTTCTCTATTCCTACGATAAAGCGATTTTTACGACACGAGGATTGGTTGGAGTCCCCTCAGCCTTTCCTGAAGCAGTAAGTGGTACGCCAACCTTTTGGGGAGGGGAGACCTGGAGACTGAGGTAAATTAAAAAGGCGAGAATTAAAGAGAAGTAAGAAAGGGACTCATATTTTTTTAGGGAAAGAACGGGAGGGAAGACCCTCCCCCCCAAAAAAAATGTTACATAATGCGTATGTTATATTACAAAATACTGCACCCCATTCTCGTCCCCACAGCCCTTTCGCATCCTAAGGCCCCGCCGGCTAAGATATGCGAAAGGGCTGTGGGGACGAGAATGCTGCAACCCCTATTCCAAAATTAATTCCAAAATGCGCAACCTCGTTCCCAGGGTCTCTCTTCTTCCCGCCTTTTGCAAAATGCGTACTGTTATCAATATTACAAAATGCGTATGTTATTACAAAATGCTGTAACCCCGTTATTACAAAATGTGGTCAGTATTTTATTACAAAATCGGCTGCAATCGTCGGTCAAAACAAAAAACAGTAAATAATTCCGCCAGGATACCAGCGAGGCTAAACAGACTGAGGCTTTTTTTAAATGAACTCAACTTTGCATAAAAAGTTTGTAGTTGATAATAATAATATTAAATTTACACGAGTCCACTCTTGCAGTTATAGATATCCTTGCTCGATCAAGAGTGATCGTTAGAATCTTCTGAATTGTTCAGGACAATTTCGGTGACTGTAGTCACACTGTCGGCTATTACACATGCCACAAAAATGATTTGTTATAGGTAGACTGAACCGCGCTATATGTAAAATGCAGTTTGAATAAGAACAAGTTTATGTTCTATTTGCAATATTTGTTTCCTGGTTTACAGTGTCCCAAATTAGCACAGCAGTGTTAAATATATAAAGTAATTTATTAATTTTTTTATTTCATTTATTTAATCGCACTTGTAGTCATTTCCCCCTCAACTTTGAAGTGTGGGCGATGTTTTAGGGGCCGTGTCGCCGTTGTCAGAAATCTCTCACGTATTTCTCGCTTTTGCTTAGCTTTGATTACCCAATGAAGAAAATTTAAAAATTAAATATTGCTTTGGCTAAAACTAACGTTGAATTCGATCATAAACAATCAGTTTTAAAAAGCACAATGACTAAAGTGGTAGCAACTTTTACTGACTGTTCTCAATGAAAAGTTCAAAGTAGTTGCTTTTTGCTCGATAAAAACAACAGCAAATGTTGTAAATTCTTCAGTACAGCCTCTAAAAATCTTCAGTCCGGCGTCCTTTTAGTACACGTGAATTTCAATGAAATTTTAAGAGGTTTAAAGAAGGGATAGAAGAAAAAAAAAAGAATTCATGGGATGAGCTAACAGTTTTTGGATTTCTTGAAATGTGAACGAGATATTTCCATTAAACCCATGTTAGGTGGCGGAAAAATGGCATTCAGGTGGACCCCCGCCTTAATTAAAGGCCACGAGCGAAGTAAAACTGTTTACGAAAATAAAATTAGTTGTGGACAACTGTTTCATTATTGTACTCAACTGTACCTTCCCGCGAGATATTGAGACGTTTCTGGAGCTGTCATACAGCTGCACGGAACGGGAAAAAACACTTTTTCTCAATCTTTATAAAAAAAAAAGGAGTGGGTTTATATCGGTGCTTTATTTTGCATGAGAAAGAAAACCATTGAATTTCAGTACAATTAACCTGGACATGTGATGTCGTAAAGAAAAAACAACAATCATGTCGAAACTGAGTTCAAACTTCCTTCCTATAACGTTCTGAATATGAATATGAATAAACTTTTAAGGCGGGATTCTACCTGAATGCCATTTTTCCCGCGACTTAGCATGGGTTAAATGGAAATATCTCGTTCACGTTTCTAGCAATCCAAAAACTCTATGCTCATCCCATGAATCTATGTTATGGGGTGTTTTGTAAATTTTTGGTTGATTTTTGGGTATTTTGGGGAGGAAATAGTTTTTCTCAAAGGAGTTGTAAAATTTAGGGAAATAAGAAATATTGAAGATTTAATGTAGTTTTAAAATTAGAATTTGAAGTTAAAAATTAGTAGATTGACATTGACGACAGTTGATAACCACGCAAGAGCACCCGCGTGGGTATCAACTATCTGTTGGTGTTTCCAATTTTTTTTTTTCCCTTCTATCCCTTCTTTAAACCTCTTAAAATTTCATTGAAATTCAGGTAGAATCCCCCTTAAGGCTGGAGGCTGCTTCCTTGTATTTGGTTAATTATCCAAAGTTTCCTTGTTTCCATACGCGGGCAGAGAAAAAGCCATCTTTCGCCCGCGTCTTTTTAATAATTCTGGTCTCCGTCATTATTTGCTTTCTTCCTATGAGGTTCGTTTTGAATGACGCGTTTTAAAATCGTGTTGAGCACAGCTGCCATCAATAGTAATATCGGTTGTTTCAGTTTCAATTTATATTTTACTGAGCCGAAAAAATGAAAAAGCAGTTGAATTCTTACTCAAACTCTAATATTCTTCCTCTGTTTAAGAATAGCAAATCGAATGAATTCAGATTTGTCGCACAAAAAAAATTTGTCTTCGAATTTTCCGGCTCTAAAAATTTCCATGAAAAAAACATTCCGATTTTACAAACAGCTGGGAGTCTTGACAATATTACGGTGTCGAATCTTTTGGAGAATAATACAAATTATTCCTTTTCAATTTTTGGTAAATTAAATTAAAAATCCCCAGTTTCAGTGTTCGTTCGAAAAATTTAAAGATAGTATTTACTTTCCGCAAAGAACTTTAAATCCATGATTGAAAAGTTATTTACTTTGTATCGTCTCGCCGCCAAGCTTAAAATAAAAGCTTTCCCTTTGATTAGCAATCCTGGTTTTCTTCTATTTGCATTTTGTCGATAAACTTTCCGGACCTCTTAACTTTTAGCACCCACTATGTGTCAAAACGCGAGCCAATGAAACGACAGAACGATAACATTTGGCCGAACGATGGGAGGGGTGGAAGCAATATTTCATGGTTAATCATACAGAAATTGTTCATTAGTGTTGTACATTTTGAAGTTTTAAAATATTTTCCGGGCGTAAATCTGTGTATAAAACACATTCAAGAAGCTAACTGTTAATCGTCGTTGCAGAAAAACACATTTATGTCGCAATTTAGAAAGTGATTACTGTCCCACCCGGGGTCGTTTCTGATTTGTTTTCGCGTGAGGGTGTTGTGAAGGAACAGCCGTTATTCGGCATAATACCTTTCGGTCGCAGTTCTGTATATATTAGGGTCGGATTTTCAAAAACGCTGTCGCCTTCTTGATAGTTAGGAACGGAGAATCTTCTCCGGTGTTGAATCCCTTCAAATGATTCTCAGAAGACTTCTTTTCACTTCTCTACTTTTTGTAGCAGTTTTAACGATCCCCGTTCATCAACATGAAATTGTGGAAGAGGAATACCAAAGCGATCATGTCGGTGAATTTCTCGAAGATGGACTGCCCGTGTACACAAATAGCTGGGCAGTTGAACTGGATGAAGACGACACCAACCTTGCTGATGAAATAGCGAAAAGTTTTGATTTAAAACACAACGGCAGGGTCGGAAGTATGCCGCGTGTGTTCGAGTTTGTACACGAAGGAACGAACGCTCGCGTGAAACGTCGAGCGGTGGAAAGAACGCGACAACTCAATGATCACCCACGGATTAATTGGGCCGAACAACAACGCGTTCTAGAGCGAACTAAGCGCGATTACATCAACCACTACATGACAGAAAGAGAATTTGAACGAAAAGTTCGCGAGGATCGCTACAGGAGAATATTTAACGATCCAGGATGGGAGAGGCAGTGGTATTTGGTAAATGGGGACAAGATGATGAACATTTGATCGGAGCTGACATCGGAGTTCTTGACGTTTGGCGTCGAGGCATCACGGGGAAAGGAATTGTAGTGAGTATACTCGACGACGGTTTAGATCATACTCATCCAGATCTGAAGAGAAACTACGATCCATACGCAAGTACAGATCTAAATGACAAGGATGATGATCCTTTCCCGAACGACAAAGATCCATACAACGCTCACGGAACAAAATGTGGCGGCGAAGTTGGGGCTCAAGAAAACAACAGTATGTGCGGAGTTGGAGTCGCTTTTAACGTCAACCTCGGCGGTGTTCGAATGCTTGATGGAACAGCCACGGATAAACTTGAAGCTAGCGCCTTAAGCTTTAGATCAGACTATATCGATATTTACAGTAATTGCTGGGGGCCAAAAGATGATGGAAAAACGTTCGGACGACCCGGACCATTGGAAAGAAGGCTTTCGAAAATGGCGCAAAATACGGTCGGGAGGTAAGCGTTATAAACGATTTTAATAATCACTGTTTTCCTTGTATCAAAATGGTACCTAAATCTCTTCTCGTTAGTAATATCGGTCGAGGAAAAACGATGGTTTTAAGTCTAATTCTGAAATAATCAAAAACGGGTAAGCTTAAGCATTTGGCAGTTCGTGTCTGTCCTCATAACAGATAGTATTCGGAAAGATGTGGTTTGATTTCGTCATTAATTATTTATTTTTTACCCTAGAATCGGGTTTTGCATGCTCTGAATACCACATAAAATACTCGTGCTGTAGTGTAGAGAAGTTTACTTGACGAATTTTAAGGAAAGAAAGCTTTTACTATAGAAAAACATTGGTATAAGCTTAGATTTTTATATTTTGTGAATTTTTTTTACTTCAAAATTTTGATACCGGACATTATATTAGATTTGCGTAGGAGTTCAGTGTTTTCTTGACGTACTTCGTTTCGTAGGTTCCCCCACTCAAGTTAGTTTTTTTTAATAGAATAATGGGTAAATTTTTCGTTCTTCAGTATTTTAAGTGAAGTAAAAAACGGAGAAGGGATGATTATTACACAAGTCATGTCGAAATATTCTTATTTCGTAAAAGTTTTTATTTTTTATTATTTATTTAGCTGTATTTTGAGCATCATATTTCAGATGCGGAAATTAATAAACGTTATCTTGATTTCAAAACAGCTTCCTTAAAAATCGGCTCATCCTTTTAATACAGACTTTTAGCTTCTAGCCGCCTTTTGTAAAAATTTCGCCGATCCACAAAATTTATGCAAGATGGATGTTTATAACTTTAATTTAATACAGAGCAGCTGAAGGCTCATGTAGTGCAAATATTCAGATTTTACAAAAAAATACTAAAAAAAAATAATATTAAATATTTGCCAAAGGTTGCTTTCAATGAAACCAGAACTTCTGTTGTTTGGAAAGAAAATCTAATATCCCAGAAATTGTGTGGAAGGAAACAACATCCAATTTTTGACCTTGTGTATTAAAATATATAATAAAATTATTAATAATCTAATGATAATAATGTGACAGACATTGAAGGTTTTCGATAGTGAATGCATCACACCGTTGCCATGATTTCCATTTGATTTGACCAATCAAAATCTGGGGTGGAGTTGCCATGACTACATATTGTGAGTGGTGGGAAATCGAACAGTTGCCATGGCAACTCCACCCCACATTTCTGAGATTTGGTCAGGTCAATTATTGAAACATTGTTGTCAAAAAACTGTTAAAACATAATCACAAACTTACATCATCAAATGCTATCGCATGTACATACATATTACAGTGAAGATGACGCTACGTTGCCACTCGACAAAGTTTTGATTAATTTTTGACATATTTTTTTAACTCTGTAGGTAAAGGATCAATATACGTGTGGGCAACTGGTAACGGAGGTCTAGCTGACGATGACTGCAACTGTGATGGATACACTTCAGAAATCCGCACGATATCGATTGGAGCTTGCAGTCGATATGGCCTGTCCACGTACTATGACGAGAAGTGTTCTTCTACTATGGCTGTGACGTACACAGGAGACACTCATCTCGGCGGTTCCAGTGAAGCTGACTTGGTCACGACTGATCTCCATCATAAATGCACGACGAGGTTCGTGGCACTTCTTCAGCAGCTCCAATAGCTTCTGGCATCTTTGCTTTGGTTCTGGAAGCAAACAACGACCTAACATGGCGTGACCTTCAGCATCTGGTTGTTAAAACTGCACTGAAGACGAGTCCACAAGATGATGGCTGGATCAAAAACGCTGCTGGTTTGTGGATTAATCACAAGTTTGGCTTTGGTCGTCTGAGCGCTAGCAAGATGGTGACGGCAGCACAGAAGTGGACGCCAGTTGGGGAACAGCTTAACTGCTCAATAAATGGCCCCATAAATGATGGACACATTCCTCTTGGTGGCACTCTAAGGCTAAATGTTGACGTTGATGCTTGTCACGTAAAAAAACTTGAACATGTGCAAGTGAAAAGTCAGCTTCAGGTTGTCCAAGGCATTTCGAGGAGATATTAGCATAGATATTGTCTCCCCAGGTGGAACGAGAAGTAAATTGCTGTCTGTTCGTCGTAACGACAAAGACACATTTGGACTGACAGACTGGGATTTCATGACTGTGCATTTATGGGACGAGTCACCACGGGGAACATGGGAGCTGCTGTTTCACCACACCAAATTGCCCACAGATATACCCACAAAGCCAGACATTGAAGAGCGAGAACGCGTCCTCATACAGCATGACTTGCTGAAAGCCCGCCGAGATGAAATCGTGGATGATTACAACAATTATCATGATGAAATTCACCATGGACGCTTTGGAGAAGACTACATGCGTGACCAAGTATTCCCAGTTGCACAAGATGAGAGCGAGCTGGATAATTTGCTACAAGAGGACGAAGGGTCTGAATCTGCGGGAGAATATGCAGGCACGGTAACCAAATGGGTGTTGACACTTTATGGAACTGGTGAATAATAATTATTATTATATAGTAGCACACAGTTATAGTAAATTTTTCTGTTGTACAATTGACTAAATATAAAATATAAGGCTCTTTATTAACCCTTTCACTGCTAGAGTCAAACCTTGAGTCAATAATAACTATTTATTATGGTTGTACTTTTGCGTCTGTAGATGAAACCCTAGTGTGTGACCATTTAAATGAAAGCTATTAGGCAGTGCTTTCATGTGTTACTGTTTGTTTTTGACAATTTTTCAAAATGAAATTCAAGATTTTTTCCTCAGTTTTGAACTTGGCACTCTTGGGAGTGAAAGGGTTAAATATGGTTTAATTTCTGTATAAAGTTTGGTCTGGTGTGATTTTTCTGTTACAAAATGTTCAATGATTTGATATCATGATGTAAAGGATGTTTTAACAGAACATTCTTAGCAAAAATTAATTTTATCAATAATAGTTGAAGAAAAAGCACAAGTTGTTTATCAGCTGTTAACGATTCGGTGGTTGATTGACAACTAGGTGTGATAATAGCCAGGCTGGGCCCAGCTCCTTTTATACTGTAACTTCTTTGTTTATGTACACACCAGATTAATACTTTGACACCATTTATTTTAACGTAGTTAAATGCTTCCAGTACGAGTATGGGTATAGTGAAATTTATTTCTCTAATGCAACACAAAGTGTTGCATTAGCTTAAAAGTGGGGGTTAACCTAGTATATGTTCTTTGTAAAGAAGTCCTCTTATCTTTTTTTGAAAAAAATTAATTTTATTATTTATGAAAACATAGTTTTTATTTTGATAATAATTGGAAATTACTTTGAAACTTATGTTGATTGAATTTGTTTCAAATAGATGGCTTATTAATATTAAGCTCATGGAAACACTGTTGCCTCAAACCTACTATAAAGTAAAGAAAATTCTACGATAGCCCACAAGGGTCACTAGCGACAAGCAAATGTTTTATCAACTGAGATTTTTGCAAAGCCTAACTTGAAAATGTAAGCTTAAAGGGGCAGTATCACTAGAATTCTCCCAAGTTTTTGTGTAAACTACGCTTGAATTATGAAGGTACACTCGCTGATGCACAAAATGGCTCCTGAACAACAAGAGAAAGACCTGAGGTGGGAACAAACCAGAATAATTGATTTTGTCTATGAGCTATTTTTCCCATGAATGTAAAACTTGAAAACGTCGGCCCAACTTTTTCAAGTTTTATTCCACTTGCTTCCTACCCGGCCAATAAATTAATTTTTCTGTAGTTAAGTACTTGTATAATAACTTTTAGCAAGACCAGGCCACTATCAGTGGATTTCTATTGATACAAACACTTCTGCTAGGATGTTTAAGTGGTACTAAATCTTGGTGACACTGTCCCTTTAATACATTTCATGTTTGCTCAAATGATTCATTTCCATCCTCGTCATTGTTAGTCATCTATACTTTCTAATGACTTCCTGTCATTTGTTGAAATCAACCCATTATTGGATTTGCATCAATCAATTTATTGTTAATAATAAATTAAATGAATTAATTTGAGAAGCTCGAAAACTTAATGACAGTATTCCTGTAAAATACAATGATGTATAAATAAGAAATTATTATTAAGTGCCATTATTAGTATAATAATGCTTTGGGTTTTCTCAGGACTGTATATAGAATTTAAAAGTAAAATGAGTCATTCAAAATTAATTTTGTTCTGTTAACCGGTTGAATCGCTGTTGGACGCATTGTAAATTAGACTGCACGGAATTGTTTCTTGTTTGTTTTCACGGCTCGGTTGTTCAAATGACTCAGTGCATATTAAGTGTTAACAAACCCAACCACACTATCAACTGGATAAAGTCAACTCCCGCTTTGCGGACACCCCGTTATTACGGACAAAATCCAGCCCTCCACCCGGCGAAAGCTATAGAGGTTTGACTGAAAATGACTCCCACTATTGCGGACTCTCGCTATTACGGACTCCAAACTACGTCCTGAGGGTGTCCGCTATAACAAGAGTTGGCTGTAATGATTTATTCGGTGAATAGCGTTATCCACCCTTTGAACAACCGAGGCCAAACATAGTTCATGAATATGAATGGAAAAGCGAGAGGGAATTAAGGAGAGCAGGCAATATTTTGCGAGTTTGTCACGATCTGTGAGCCTCTTCTACTATAAGGAAATGGGAGAAATCAACTTTGCAGGGTGTAAATAGATTTAATCATATTATAATGAGTGTTATCAGCAATAAGAACGTCTCGGCAAATATTTGCTACATATAGTATAGTGACATGGCAGAGACAACATGTAAATAGACCATATAACTACACTCCCAGCATTAAGAGTTGCTCATGGCCTTTTGATCAAGTTGTAAGATCTTTTCGTCGTAGTCCCATGGTTTATGAATCATACCGTTGCAAGAATTATTGCAGCTATATATGCTATGCTATTATAACACAAATGTCACAATATTTTTATGAACTAATATATTCGCATGGCAAACGCCAAGAAAATATGCATGGAAAATCTTTGGATCATATTAATTTAAACATTGAGTTATGTCTTTGAAGTTGGTATATGAATATATTATTATATGAAAAATAATTTATCATATGCATCGTTTTTGGGAAGTAGGAAAAACGTAACATGCACATTTTCATGGTCAATTTGACAGTGAGAGCTGAAATCAGCAACACAAGGGAATCCACGTCTAGTTAGGTAAATAACAAACATGTCAATTCTGTATTCACATACCATAGTCAGAATTTATTGTGATGGTAAGGGTTAAAAATAGAGAATAATATTGATAAATTAATGAGAAGGCAAAGCAATTCAGAACCAGATGAAAATTTTATTTTGTGTGACAATCCGCCATTTATCTTGCAATAATTTATTGCTACCATATTGAAACCTTTTTCAAGGTATTATAAAGTATTAGTTCTTATTAGTTCTTTGAATGGTAGCAATAAACTTAAAATCACATCACCTCATTGCTGTTGGTTTTAATATTTGACAATTCTATGGGCACAGTCCATCTTGCAGGCACCTTAATATACAGTAAAACCTTGAAAAGAAGCCCAGTGGGCTTAATCTCGAGAAGAAGCCCATCTCGAAATGAAGCCCACCCAAGGGTCCTAAATAGAAAACAAGTCCATGGGCTTCTTTTCGAAGTTTTACGGTATGCAAGTGGACAACTACGAGTGGAACCTCCCAGGGGCGAATCCAGGATTTTTCAATAGAGGGGTCCAAACTGTACACAGTAGATACTTCATTGTACTCCATTGATGACCGTGTTGGTAAATAGGAGACATTCAGCTGAGTGGCAAAGTGCAACACAAGTTTCATTTTGAAATAACCAGATAATACATGTAGTCCTATTGCAATCCTTCAGTTGTAAGATTTTATTTTCAAAACTGTTTTAATTACTTGGAAATCTGTAAAAAAAGGCAAGCCAGAGTGCCATTTTTTTTTGGGGGGGGTGGGGCCTGGATTCGCCACTGCCTCCCGTAAGCAGACCCCTACTATAAGCAGACACCTCATAAGCCGTCTAGAGGAGGCATCACTTTTGAGAGGTCTGCTCCTATGGACAACTCCCATATTCTGGCAGTACCCATAAACTGACGCTTCCCAAAAGTTGGACTCCCATATAAAAGTTACAGGGAGATAATAGGAACCCTAAAAAGTACCAACATCATTTCACCCTAAGAGGTACCTGTTATTTTATTTTAATACCTTAAAAGGTAATGGGGGCCATTTCAGAATTAAACACTAAGCGATATACCAAGCCAATAATTTTTTAACTCCTAAAAGGTACAATGATCACCCCGTCACTTCTATATTAGCCTGTTCCAGGCGTTTGGATAGTCTTTTCGCGTCACTATCCCACTATCCGAACGCCTGGAACAGGCTACTTCTATATGGGAGCTTGTTTTACGCATCCCCCCTTATCTTGGCAGAGAACAAGATAATGTTTGAAAATCAAATGAATCATTCAATTATTGAGTGTTTTTTTATCTTGTGAGATTGAGAGGATGGTTGATGAGAAAATAATTGCGAGATACAAAATTGTATTTTGTTCAGCTACACACATGTAAATAGAACTCACTGCATGACTTACATAACATTAACAAGGCAATACTCAAGTTGCGACAATCGTTTAATGATATAACAATATTACAAATAAATAATTCTGTCACTATTTTGCAGTTTTCAGAAACATAGATATTGTCACTATATTCAAATGACAAAATACACGTTCCCATTTTCCAGCATAACATTTTTTCAGTTTGTAGAACTAATTTGATTGATGTCAATTCACATTTAACACAGAATTGGAACCCATGCATGCACTTCCTATATATATATATTTGACTGCTAAAGTATAATAAAAGCAAGTTACAAAATTATAAAGTCTTGACAATACCCTAGCTATAGTAATAATATTATAATGTGTTTGGTTGAATTTTGAAAAGAAAAAAATGAAAACAAATATCAAATCAAACTACTTCTAAAAAGAAGTGCTAAAAAGTTGATTAAAACAATTATTAGCAAACAATAACTGTCAAATATCTAAAACTATTTTAGGTGTTCTTCTTAGAAGAAACAAATATTTATGCCAGCCCTACATAAATAACCTGATGTCAAAACAAGGACATGTACACTACTACAGTGGAACTTCGATTTCTCTAACCTCCACAGGAAACAAAAATTGGTTCGAGAAATCGGGAAGTTCGAAATATCGGGGGTAAAATTACAGTGAAACAAGTCCAAGGGAAACAAATTTTGGTTCAAGTTATCAGGGTTTTTCAGAAATCGAGGGTTCAAGAAATTGGGGTTTCACTGTATATAGCAAACTGTACAATAAAATAAAATAATGCTAATTAAAATCAATTTGTTTGGCTGTCTTTAGTGCTCTGTATTGCTGTGTGCTATAATTATTTTCAACAGTAACAATTTTCAAGAAAGGTGAATAAATAAATAAATAAATGCACAGTTTACCTGAAGTTCATTCTTTTATACAATCTGACAATAAAATAATATTGCAAAATTCTGGAATCCCTCACATTCCTTCCCTTCTTCAATTAAATAATATATTAATATTAAATATATATATTACGGTTTTCTCAAATAGTTGGCCATAATGCTATGTGGAATTTCTTTCATCTGGACTGTAAAAGAATTAACTAAGGCTTTATACTTTAATATTAATAATATTACGGTTTTCTCAAATAGTTGGCCATAATGCTACGTGGAATTTCTTTCATCTGGACTGTAAAAGAATTAACTAAGGCTTTATACTTTAATATTAATAATATTGATAAAAGAGTTGATTAAAATGCTAGACTGTTCAAAAAAGTGTTGTTGGCAGAACATCAAGAGGTATATACTCAGCCAAGTGTTCTTCATTCTTGATGAAAACAATCTTGTTAGATGTGACCTCGTGTAACCTATGAAGTGGGGAAAAATGATTAGAATTGATTCACCGTGTTATATGGCACTTTCAGTGACAGAGTTTGGAACTAACGGGTAATATAGAAATTAAGCTTATTCCATAATATTATGCAAGAAATGTTAATAAATTTTCATACAGGGAACATTAATTAATAACACTGTCCTCAAGGTTGTGGTTTGGAAACTTGTAAATAACAATTTTTTTGTCTTTAACCCATTGACTACTGGGCTTTTTCCAAAAACGGCAGTCTAACATCCCAGATGCCTATTTCTGGCCATTATCTCAACAGTTTAATGTCAAACTGTCTAAAACTTAGTTTAAAACGCGGCAACTAACATCCCCTTCTACATAGAAGCAACAAATTCAATATTTTCCTTGGGCATGCGCAGAAATCAAAATTTGACATTAAGTTTTTTGGGTTTGAAAAACCCACCTGACTTTAGGCTTTTCTTTTCCTTTTTTTTTGGCGTTGAAAAAGTTTTAACCTAAACGTTGGGAAAAGGGAATTTTTTTGACAAAGAGTGTCGATGGTAGTGAAGGTCGCGTTTTTTGGTGATTTTGGAGGGAAAAATCCAAGTTGTTTTTGTGTGTATCTCTGGTCCAATTTAACGTTTCGTGCTCGTTTAGGCATGCTTTGTTAGACATTTTCCAACTCTATCCGTTGATTATCAAAGACATCCCCTGGCGTGAAAAGTGGTGATGTCACAAGTGGTACAAGTCTGTGGTCTCTTCTTGGCCGTGTATGGCCGGTTTAGTAGTCAATGTGTTAAAATATAGACTGAAAGCTGCATGCGCTCTGATTGGTTAAAAAAAACATGTTTTATCAGAGTATAACACACAGAAAAACGTGCGGCTCGTGTTTTCTAAATTTCTCTTGTGTTCTCAAATTCCAGTCGTGTTTTATGACAGTATAATACATAGCTTTGGCTTCTTTATTTGTTAATTAGCCTTGTAGTCTCTGTAAGTACTTGATTTCACTAAAATATAATTATAATTATTACTAATTTAGCGGTCCTCTATTGCAAAATTCGGACCGCTCTGCAGGGAACCAATCAGAATGCCACTTTTAATCATGGACCAGTTTGCCACATAAAAAATAAAATGATAAATTTGACACAGAACTGGAACTAACCATAATCTAATAAGAGCCCAACATCCAGTGAAAATAAACGGTGAATTAATAATCAGGCACTTTCCAAGTCTCTCTGGATATCGTCTGGAGAGAAGCCAGATAAGCTGCTTTACAAACCCATAGTCCATGTTACTAAATGAGAAGCCCTAAAGACCAAACAAGTGTAGATTTAATAATATGATTCAGTGGCGGATCCAGGTGGGGGTGGGGGGGGGGGGGGGGGTCCGGACCTCCCTATCAGACCTGAGGGGGTTTTCACTTCACCATTATCCATAGCAAAACCATCTTGAGGATCCACCAAAATTCATATTTCAGAGCCGGGAGACTGACAAAGGAATTTTTTTTCCGAGTGGAGATTTAGAGTGAGAGGACGCTATGAGGGTGAAATCTCAAAATGTTTCTGGGGGAAGCCCTCCAAACACCCCCAATTGGACTGGGAGTGCCCCCCCCCCCCCCCCCCCCCCCCCAATCCACTCCCCCTACCATGCCTACCCTGAACACGGTTACACCACGTGAAAGAAAAACTACTGTTGTCTACTTCCCTGCTACCTCACATTTTCAGGAAACCCTGGGAAACTCTGGGACCCCCTGTCAAAAATTCCTGGATCCACCCATTATTAATAACTACTGTGCAACTGAACTGAGAGTGGTTTGTAATCGGGTGTCATAAAATTAAAACCAAGCAAATTACAATGGCCAATCACAACAAACTTAAACTACAACACAATGAACCAATGAGAACTCAAAGCAAATACACGTAACCAGTGCCAAGTGCAGGAAAACACAAGTGACCAAGTCACGAATTGGTTTTGATTTTTGCATAGTTTATGATCAAGGTTGAGATTTTTAAACCAATTTAATAGAGTGTAGCATTTTAGCAAAACCAAAGCAATTCTGATCTGGATTACTTTCGAGTCAGACTATTAAAACAGTTATATAATTTCAACTTGCTTTATATGAACAGAAAATGACACATTATTATATATCCCACCGTTACCTTTAAATCAAAAGTGATGCAAAGGTTGTCAATCACGTCTTCATCACATTTTCTAGTTGCTTCCTCCTACAGTCGAAAAGATTATTACATAAAAAATAATACCACTTCATAGTTAGCTTTTAGAAAAATCTATCCATGGTCTTTGGCTGTGTTACCATGGTGATTGGCTGTGTTACCATGGTGATGGTGATGGACTATTTTGCTGAAAGTCAACACTCGCGTGTGGTCATGTTCCGAGGATATTCAGGAACAGACAATTTCCAAGTTGTATTTTGTCTCTGTTTCAAAACAAGTCCCGGTGCACAACCTTTCATATGGAAATGAGTTTGATTTGTAAGACAACGAACGTGCAAATCAGACTCATTTTCCATATGTGCACCAGGATTCATTTTGAAACAGAAGAAAAAGGCAACTCGGAAATGGCTTATTAAAAATTACTTATGACAGCCTGATTCACAAACACAGGATTAAATGGTCACTCACCAAGATAAAATAATAAAACTTAGTGATGACATTTATATCCCGGCTTCTTGCATCATGATTCCTTGCAGTCACAAGAACAATAGGTCTAAAGATGAACATATATACAGTCATGTTAGTAGTGTCACACCTTAAAGTACATGCAGACATAAAGGTTAAACTTGCAAACAATTTTTACGCTTATAAATTTGCTTCACGGCTAAAGCTAAAATCGTTTGAGAAGAAACGTCTGGGATCCATGCTGTCCGGTGGTAGATGTTAGGAGCCCAATCAAAACATCAAACATTTCTCCTATGAAACAGCTCGCACATGCTTGAGATTTGGGCATGCATGTTTGGGTTGCTGTGTCACAGACCATGAAGTGGGTCCTGGGACTCGGGCTGTGGGCTGACGGAGCATGAGCTTGCTTTTAGCAAATTAAACCCCCCTGGATGGGACGCTGGTACATCGCAAGTAATCACAGCATTTTTGTCAGATTACCCTAAAGATTTGTGGGTGGAAAGAGGCAGTGAGAGTAAAATCAGAATCCTTGATCCAGAGTCGAATGTATATGTTGTGGTTCATTTTTTTTGGTTTAAAATTTTTCTAACTTGGTCCAATATTCATTTACCGATGATAGTCGGAGACAATGGAAAATAAAAATCAAACTGGTTAAAAAAAATTTTAACCAAAAATAAATTTAAACCACAACATATACAATGTACATACTGACCATTATGTCACCAGGTCTTCCACCAAAATTCATAACAAAAACTAACCTTCCTACGTGGTCAGGAAAGTCCAGAACTTCAGCTTTGGCCCAAACCTAGCTGTTCATCAATGTCATCGTCCCCTCTGCTCAAGCAGTTCACTCCGTATTCCTCTCTCCAATTGATATACTTAATCAAGGCAGTGTATGCCTCATCAACATCTTCAAAAGCTCGCAGAAATCGTCTTAAACAGGAATCCGTCTGAGCCTGAATGAAAACACAAATTAAAACGATAATTTATGATAAATTCAATTTTATACCCTAACTGTAATAATTATTATTCTCCAATTGAGGGGTGGGGGGATGGGGGGAGGGGGGCAGGGGCAGGAAAACCAGGAGTAAAGGGGTGGGAAGTAAGTCTACGGGAGGCGGAGAAGAGAGGGCGGAAAGTAGGCATTCTCGAGGTGGAGAGTGAGCAATGGTATGTGTGCAATCTTTGGAATATTAATATTAATACCTTGGGTGATATCCCCAGGGGGGGGGGGGGGTACTTGGCCCATGTTTTGGGTATAGGGGTGCCGCTGACCCTGTTTATGGCAAAAAAAAACTAAAAATAGCCACCCTGTGTAGGGCAACACCCTCCATTTTAGGATCCTGTTTAGGGCAAATGACAAAATACACACTCTCTTGTTCTAAAACAAGTGTAGGATACCGACAACAATAGCATTTATCTTGTCTTGAAAATGATGTGATGTTGAGTGATGAGCTGCTAAAGACCGGCAAACGTCTCCGTGCAACAATAGCCCGGAACAATACCCTGTTTAGGGACAGACTCGCATTAAATTCTATACCCTGTTCAGGGCTGGGAGGCCAAAAACCATACCCTGTCCAGCGGCACGTCCCCGTATAGGCCACATAAGGAGTACCCCCCCCGGGGGTGATATTCAATAATCTTCAGGGTCTGGTTGTTCAAAGCATGGATAACGCTATCCACAGATAAATCACCATCCAGTAGATAGCATAGTTTGTTTTATCAACACTTATCTACTGGAATGATAGCGATTTATTCGGTGGATAGCGTTATCCGCCCGAATAACTGGGGCCAGAAGGCTTTGAACGATCTTCAGCTATACATCCAGGAAATAGATGTTATTGAACTAGCGTGAGGTCCGTATTGGGAAAATATTGGTTTCGTTCTTTTTTGCAAGTTTATGGACCGAGCCGAAGGCGAGGTCCATAAACTTGCAAAAAAAGAACGAAACCAATATTTCCCAATACGGACCGAGCAAGCTAGTTCAATAAAGTTTTTATTATAATGGCTTTTTTAAAAGCTTGCTGATAAATTAATGCAACCATTCTCGGCTAACGCGCGGCGCGCAAAGCTAAGCATTCTTGCATTTTTCAGGCCCCTTTGCGAAAAGTTTAACCGAAATTGTCCGCCAGACATGAGGAAACATGTTTCTACTTAATAGAAAACAATTTTCTTTTGTTCAATGTTTTATAAAACGAATTCGGTGAAATGAGTTCGTGAGCGGTCCATCTTAGCGGTCCGTATTGCAAAATACGGGACCGCTCAGGGAACAATCAGAATGTTCCTTTTCGTCGTGGCCAGTTTGCCATATAAAAGTGATATTATTAACCACTAAATATTAAGTAATATCATATCATGGCCCCCCACATGTTAAAATAATATTTTACTGAGGTCTGTTTGCTTGAAACATACTTTCATTTTTTAAATATTTTATTATCAAATTATAAAGCCTGGTTTTTCATATGTGGTTTTCATATGTCTGTAAAATCGCAGACCCATTGGGCCCGACGTCCCAGGCATTCCCGACTTAATAAGAAAACAGGACGAGGTAGATGTCTTCCAGAGTCGGGAATGTCTGGGACGGTCGGGAAAATAAAAACCCCGATGGTCTGGGATTTCCCGACATATGAAAACAGGCTTAAAACAAGTAATCTAATATAATATGAAAATTCCTGGCCTGTCTTAAAATCTAGATGTATTCAACAATATAAACATTTCACTTCTATATGCAGGCTTTTCCAGAACATTTCAGGATGCAAATTAAGTTAGAATATAACAATAAAGTATATTTAGCTTATTGCAAAAGTGCATTTGAAAACAATAATTAAGCTTAAGCTTAAGCTTTTTAAAACTTAAAAGGGGAAAATATCTTAAATACGTAAGTTACCTTTAAGGTTCGGCATCGAACACGGCTAAAATACAACGTAAAATAATAATAAAAAAAAGAACTTTAGTTCATGTAAGCTATATAAGCTTACAAACATGACAGTTCAGTGCCGTTTCTAGGTTATCAAGATAAATCTCACAAAAATTTGACATTGATAGTAAGCTCGTTTTTGTTAATTACACAAAACTGAGCTGATAGCTTTCAGATTTAGATAACTTTCAGCAATTTTAGATAACTTGATGGTATTCTATATACGTGACGCGACAGGCAATGGCCTGATTCAACAAATAACAATAATTTAACGGTACATTTGGCGGGTTCTAAAATTGCTACAATCACCTCCAGTCGATCTTTCAATTCCTGAAAATCCTCCTCTATCTGTCCCTGCGATCTCTATTGACATATTTCGATGAATCTTGCCATTATCCGAGTCCGTTTTCAGTATTACGAAAAACCGATGTAAGCTAAGGTGTCTGTATCCAGATTATTAATAATTCATCTGGAAATTCATGGGGAAAAACCTGCGCATTTTAAATTGAAACCGGAATATAAACACACAAACCTCAATAAACACACGTTTTGAGTGCCTTGAAAATCGCCCCGCGAAACAATGTGATATAAAACAACCTCTGATTGGCTGATAAAAAATAGTTACGACCAATCAAATCGCTTGTACCAATAGCACGTGCAGAAAGGAATCAAAGATGGCGACCGCTAGGCTAGAATATGAACCGATTGAGTCTTGCAAGTTTTGAAGCCTTCGTTGGTAAGTCTTTTTGATAATTATTCTTTTACAGCTTATAATGAATAACTAGAAAAATAATGGAGCAGCTTCAGAATACTAATGATTTTCTTTCTTTGGGTTTTAACCAGCGTCGTCTAACCGCAAATTGGCCAAGTTTAACCATAAACAACTGCAGCAAAATAAAACGAATTTCAAAATCTTATTGTTTTCGCAAATTATTCCATTTTAGCACACGTAAAACATTGCAATTTCTACCTAATTTTGGACACGCTCTCTTAATTTCTGTGTATAATTTTCGTGGTACTTCAATAATTGTTGTTTCCTTAGCTGTTGATTTTTCTCTGGGGGTGGGGGGAGGGTTAGCGGGGGGGGGGGGGGGGGTGGGGGGTGGGGGGACAGAGGTCTGACCTCCGAAATGAAGACTTCCTGGACTCCCCCTCCTTCTCATCGTATGTCTTGCTTGCGAGGATAAATTAGAAGTTGATGACTTTAGGGGATATTACAACTGCTTCATGTTAAACATCATAATTTGTGGGAAAAGGGGATTATGACATTTTTGTTGTTCATTTCCTTAGTCCATTTCACCAATGCCGCCTTGAAACAAAAAAAAGTGAAATGAAAAAATACAATTTGGTTGTTGTCAGTGGGCAGACAAGGCTGATAAAGAGAAAGAAGCAGCGAAGAACTCTGGTAGGACTTTTGAAAATAGTACTACTTTATGTACACTGTACATTAAAAATATTTGTGGTACGTTGTGGTACAGGTCACACAGAGGGTTTTTAATTCTTCCATTCTCTGGATAAGTGCGTTTATCCAGGAGTACAGTGGAATCTCCATTGCAGGGGGCTGCCAAAAGAAATAATTTTGTTTTCTTTGAAAAAGGATATGTTGTCCAAAACTAAGTCACCATTTTCTGGTCGGACGGTCCAATAACAAACAAACATAAATCGAAGTGTCGGTCATCATTACAGTTACTGCTTGATAAGGGAAAAAACCATGCTTAATCTAAAATGAGCATTGTAAACAGAGGAAAACTATAGGTTTGCGTTTAGAACAACCAAAAAAAATGCGGTATAACGCATTAGCATTGGTTGTTGGAAGCCCAAACAAAATTAATCCGGGACATTTTTGTCAGACATGGCCAAAATTTTGGTCGGACCCATTAGTCTGATGAACCGACTAGTTTATTTGCAAGCCCTGCCCCTGCTCTCGATGCGTGTCTCCTATGATAGAGGTTTCGGCTGATAGTTCCAAAAAATATTTTATTGGACAAACGTGCTAAGTGACACAGGGTGCGCAATAGAGGCCACATTTGCAGATTTTTGTTGTCTATTTGTGGCCGTACTTTGGAAAACATACCCTAGAGACGGTACCATAATACCTAGAAAACTGTATAACATGTGAAATGCGAAAACACCCTAAGATTTTCAATGTTAGAAAGGAAGGTTACGAAGAGCAAGGGCCAGGCTGCCAATAATAGAGCACTCCCGTCCCACCATCCACTTGAAAAAAACTTGGAGGTAAGGCCAGGAGGGGAAAAAATGTGGACAACAAACATGTCCCACGAGGAATGGACTATTTAGTCTATCCTGGGGGCCTGGCTTGTTCAAAGGTGGGATAACCCTATCCACTGGGATGATCACTTATCCGAATGGATAGCTGTTAGCTTTGTTTTGTTAACAATTATTCCACTGGATAGCAAGTTTATCACGGATGGATAAGCGTTATTCACAGAACTGCCCTATAATAATTTAATAATACATAAAATAATAAAATAATAATAAAAACATTAATTGAAGTGTTCACGGTTGTTATAGCAGTTTCCCACTACGTAAATGACACTCGCGTGAAAAACAATAAAGCAAAACTACATATAGAAAAAACATAATAATCTTATGAAACATTTGGCCTTCCCCCCCTCCTTAGGACTCTAAATTTAAATGTAATGTTAAATTATAATTTATTAACAAATCACCTTATAAATTTATGATAGATCTCCCTGACTGTCATTCCATTATATTATTTTGAAACCCACAAAAAGTAGGATCGTTGCCTTTTTCCTTTTTTAGAATTGCAGAAACAAAAGAACATGGAATAGGGTTTGTCAGAATTTTGGGACAAAATTTCCAGATCCAAATGCCTTTTGGTGCCCAAAAAAGTAGGCTCATTTGTAAACATGTTTGTTTGTCCTATTTTCCATATTACTACCCCTATTCTCAGAAAAGTTAGTCTCCTATTTTTGATAAGCTGTGGTGCCTAATAAAACATTATTATTCGGAATGAGGTTTATCATGAATTGTTTACAATTCTAAACCTTCTCCCCCTAAAGAAACAAGGGCAATTACGAGTTGAATCTCGCTAACGCGATAGTAAATGACTGGAAAAAAAACAAGGGGAATGAGGTTAGACGTTCGAGATAGCGGTGGTAGTTCAAGGTTAAACCGTAGTTTCGAGTGTAGCGGGGGGTTCTATTGGTACATAGTATATTATAAAATAATCTCACATATAACCACGATAAATAACTCTTTCCAGTTTTCTTGTGTCCATGCTCAACATACAGAACATAGCTACGATATGTGTTTCAAGATATCGTCCCCCCTTGGTGTCATACAAATGAGAAACACAGAGGTAATGAAAGATGTAGTCGCACATGAGAGATGGTGGAACTATTCACCCACAGACGCTTGGTAATGATATAATAGAACATGGGCATTCACTGCATCTATGGAGAGCGTGCTGAGGTGAGCCTAGATGGTTAGCTGCGGTGGACTCTCAGTTTTGAGAGCCCCAGTCCAGGGTCAAGTGTCGTGTGGCTTGGGCACAGAAGACACTTAAACTTCTCAACATTTCCAAGCTCTCCACCATGGAGTAAATGTTATACCGGCGAAATTGTGGAAAGGATGCGGACCTGAGAAAAAAATTTTTTCTGGGGGTTGAACTTGAGGATGGGACTAGCAATCGCATCCAGGGGGGAGCAGTTAAGCGGTCCAGCCTTGATAAGCATATGGGGGTTGTAGAACATTAATAATAACTGAGATAGGCAATGTTCAAATGCAAATCCATGTTGATGCCTTGTAGGGGATGCGCGAATGGTAAATTTGAGAACTTTGCGAGGATGGGCGATGGACATAGCGTTGTTCCTCTGAGAAGCTCAAGACTTTTGAGTTTTTAGATTTCGCAAGACAAGAATGAGGACTCAAAAATGGCCTTTGCATAAAATGCTGACTGCAAGACGCTTACAGAAACGCTCAGAAAACGAGACTGCAAGACCCGTGAATTTTGCGAGACTCCATATTTTTTTAAATCACCCATTCGCCACCCTTCGTTTAATAGGCTAGTTCTCCCATAAGCAGAACAGGGGACAGACTGTCCCAAGGACAGACACATCCCATAAGTGGACAGTCACTTTTATAAGCAGGGACACCTCCCACAAGTGGACCACCTCCATTATACATTTAAAAAAAATGACATGTTAATAGTTATTGGATGTATTTGGGCCATCCCTTTCCCAGGCACAGCTGAAAACAGGGGTGAGACAAAGATGGCGCAAAACTGATCTTTCTATTCATCGAAAAAAAGGTAATAGCAAGTTATTACAGATGTCAGCGGTTGACATGCAAACAAGGACAAACAAGGGGTCAATCTGGTATTGTTTAAAGCCGTTTGACATGCAAACGCAGGCAAAAAGGTCAAATCTGGCATGTATTGGCCCATTAGCCTTATTTGTAGGCTCGATACCAAGCCGCTGTTTGGGAAAAAAATGAGCAGAACGAAAGAACCGGGGACTCGGAATGAGAGCGGCGGAAAATCGAGCCTAAAATGTTTGCATACTTTTTAAAAAAACAAAAATTAATATTTGACTGAGGGCGCTCAAAAACTGTAATAAAAATGCTAATTGACTGAATTTTTTTGGTTCACCCTAAAAAAAGTTAACCATAATAGCAAAAAATAGTTGGTCGATATTAAATGGTACACACATCCATAGGTGGATTGGTTAGCTTTTTTTTTTAACTCATCACAACAGAAATAAAATAAAAAATGAATTTTTGCTAATAGCCATGCTCCCCTATAAAATCCTGGATCTGCTGCTGTATTGTAATCTAAGGAACCAAGACATTACAGTGGGTGCTGTGTTGTTCATAATTTTATGTACATGCATGTATATCATGACGCACTATCAATGACATGTTTGTTTTTATTTTCAGAGTGATCTACTCACAGAAGCTTTTGGCAGCAATAAAAGAAAACGAGCCCTGACTTCTCGAATCAAAATAAATGTTAACGAAGAGGAGCTGAGTGAAGCCGTGTCTAGTGTGGTAGACATCACTAGCCAAGGAAAACAGCCGGATACAAACAGGTCTGAATAATGTTCTAACTCCAGGGGAGGGGGGGGGGGTGGGGGTGGTTTGTGCCGCCGGCTGCTTTCTTTAGATCCTTACCTTTTTCAGACCAAAATATGCGACTTTCCCTACCCAATTTTAGACCTGACCCTGGCAAATTATTTCCCCTTTTCAAGCCAAAATGGCAATTTCAGACAAGCAGGTGTTTGTGGTTTAAATTGTGTTTTTGGTTTAAAATTTTTCAAAAACCAGTTTGATTTTTATTTTCCTTTGTTTCAGATTATGGTAATGAATATTAGACAAAGGAAAATAAAAATCAACTGGTTTGAAAAATTTTAAAACCAAAAAAAAATTGAACCACAACACAGGCAAAAACTTACCCAATTTGAGACCAAAATGTTTCAAATCTAATACCCAAAACGGCTCCCCAAATCATACCCTTGCGGCGCTGCATATACTATATATAGTTTTATATAGGGGAGTACCCCCCCCCCCCCCCTCATTCAGAACATTCACCAAGACATTTTCACACCTCTCCAACAAAAATCTTGCTCAATAAATGTAGATGATAAAAATACTTATTAACTGAGATAGGTCACACCAGAGAGGAAAATATTTTCACTCATGGTCATTTTGCACAGACCTTGAGCCAAATGTTTTTTCTGTCCAGCCCTCCCACGCAGTCAATAAGCTTCATAATCTTGTGCTTGATTGCAGGTGGTGAAGAGGAAACAGCATGCATCTATTCCGCCGTTTAAACATCAGTGCTAAGACAGCTGCTGATGTGTACAAACTAGACGATAGTATCCTTTGGAATATTTTGTGATACATCACTTTTATTGATATTGAACACGAACAATGCTTTTAGTGCAAAGTTTTGAACTGTGTCACTAGATTTAGTTATCTGAGCAATTTGAAATAAACTCTGAGAGAAATAGTAATTGAATATACAGTTGAACCTACGCTAACGGACACCTCCCGTAGATGCACACCTCTTGTAAGCAGACACTTTGCCATGTTCCCAGCTACATACAAACACTACATTTTTAACCTCCCATAAGCGCCACACCTCTCTTAAGCAGATACTTCTCCTGGACCCAAGAGTGTATGCTTACGGGAGGTTCGACTGTAGTTTGTCAAATATGTGTTGGAATAATATTTCTTTGACTCAGTTTAAGTCATTACTCCTTTGGAATACCAAGCTTTACAAGATCATCTTTGGAAATCAAGAGTGCTAACAAAGCGAAGATAACTGAATGGAGAAACGAAAACAGGTACTGATATTTACATGGCATCTTTGTAGATGTATTATATTTATGTTGGGGGGTGGGGGGTGGGGGGGGGGGGGGGGGTGGGTGGGGCTGGAACTGGGAGAAATGACACCAAAGGATTTGTCTTGACTGACCCTCCTTGCATCACTAAGTGGGTAGGCCCTAAGATATTTTTGAAAAAAAATTGGGGATTTTCACATAATTTAAAATTTGCAAAATTTCTAAATAAGCATAACATGGACCCCTTTGTATAAATACTTATTTTTACACCATTTCCTCTTCAGATTTTCAGAATATGTGTTACAGCACATAGATGTGATGTCAGTCAATGATTCGCAGCGACTTCACCAATCATGCTGTCTTCTGTATTTATCTTACATGATGACATTGCACAGTCTCGGTTACAAGGAATTGCAAAAGAAAGGTAAACACACAGACAGACAAACAAACAAACTGCCCATTGACAGAAGTAATTTCTAAGACGTCCCTAAGATCATTGATGGCAGCAAAAAACGCAACCGCAGGGCAGAGTATACATGTACTTGTTATTGAAAGTTGCAGTTAAGACTGTACCCTAAATATGAAGATGTTATCCAACAGCCTGCCTGCTTTTTTATCATAAATATGTTAGCTAGAGTCAATGATTTTTTATAATATGATCATCTAAAATGACTTACTTTGTCAATAATGTTTTTCCAGACTGTTTGACTGGATTACCAAACGTAATAAAAGAACAGATTACTGTCCATGTTTACTTTGGATAAAGGAAAAAACCAGGTATGATGATAAATGACTATGATAATCATAGAAAACGTGTTCACGACATTTATACAGCCTGGTGGAAACATGGGGGGGGGGGGGGGGGGGGTGGGGTACTCCCGAAGGGTAGCTTTTTCAGGCTGGAGGTATATAAAAGGGTAGGGATTTCACAAGTTGAAGTATAGAAAAAGGGTAGGGAAACCCATCATTTAAGTGTTTTAAAAGGGCCTTTCAAAATATCTCGAACAGACGCACCTAACGGCTGATTCATCCAATATTTTTAAGGGGCTACTCCAGCAAAACGTTTAGTAAAAGGGGATGCAGTGTTTCAACTGTAGGTATGTGAAAGGGGTACCATTTTCTATGAAATGGTATATGAAAGGGTTAGCTTTTTCTGTCAAAAAGGGTAAGGATTTGGACCTTGGGGTGGCCTCCCCATATAGAACTTTGTTGAGTAGGTCTAGTTTCCCCCCCCCCCCCCCCCCCCCCCCCCCCCCTCCGGCATAAATGTTACTACTTTTAAATTCTTCCAAACCCAGTGGCCATCTGTTTTTGGGTGACACGGTGGCCTAATGGTTAACATGTTGGACTCCATATCTAGCGCTCTGGATTCGAGCACTGACCGGGACGACACACTACTCTCACAGTGCCTCTCTGGTATCCCATCCAGGGGAGTAGCAATACTCCTAGTCGCTTCATGCAACAGAAAATAAAAGAGGAGACATTAGATGTTGATTACTGTCGGCAATTGATAACTTTCTTTCTCTCCTGCAGGGTGGCTCCCAAGAGACTAAAGGACAAACTTTTGTCATACATATTAGTGTTGGCTTTGATGATCGACGAGTTCTCACTGGATTGCACAGTCATAGGAAGAGATCTTCAAATGTCCATGTCAAGGTATGAAAAAGGCATTCACTTGAGAGAGGGGGGGCTGGCACTTCTACTACATGGGCTGGGTCACTTAGCTCCTGGTTCACACCAGAGATCTAGATACATGTACAACAACATGGACATAATGACATCAAAAAAGATTTGGTTTTTTGCTATGTCGTTTTGTTCCTGCAATTTCATTATTGTATCTAACTATGAGGACGGGGATACCAGTAGTAATATTATTTTGCAATAGAAAAAGCACAAAGATGGAGGCATTCGGGAAGCAGTAAGTCCCCCCCCCCCCCCCTCCCTAAAGAGAAAAACCAGCAAGTAAGGGAAGAGGTAACCAAAATTTTTAGAACTAATCTAGTTCGTAAACACCAGGGTTTCACTGTAGAAATACCATACAGTAAGTCATTGAATGCATTCTCTGACTTGAATGATGAGATACTAAATATTAGCTCTCCAGCCATGAAATCAACACCGTCAACATCAGTTGTTTCTATTTCACAGGTTTACAAACCATCTGAGAGCGATTGGCTGCATTGTTAAGACATCAAATGCACAGAGAAAGCGAAAACTTGAAGACACCAGTGACACTTCATCTAAAACGTCAACAGCTGTTCTTCAAGTTCCGTTACCTGCTAACTTCCCAAATAGTATTTTCCGTGGCAGATGAATGCCATGTTTTTCCAATGAAAATTGTGTTTGAATAAATTAAGGATTCTCATAAGTAGTGTTGTTTGTGGTTGTTTTTAAGATTACTCCATGGGATAATTTGAAGGAGGCGAGAAAAAAGAAAAGAAAAATATAAAACAGTCCACTAGGAAAAAAAGACTCATGACAAGTCTTCTTTCTCTTAGCTTCCCCATGGAAATAGACCCTTCTCCAAAATGGCCGCCACAAATTCAAAATGATTAAACTGAGCAGAAAATCAGTACCAGCACCTGAAAGACCACCTCTTGTTTGGTAATTGTACAAAGTTTCGTTAGGTTAGGTCCTAAAACATCTCTAAATTTTCCAGTTTTCAACTTCCGCCTTCTCAACTCATGTAGAAACCTAACCTAACAAAACTTTGTATGACATCTCTCCAATTTCCATCCTGCTTCGACACAGGAAGGAGATGTCTGCATGCAGGATACTGCTACAGAGGTCAGTAAATAACCCCCCCCCCCCCCCCCCCCCGGAGAAGAATGTCCAGTCTGAGGTGATAATTTATTAATTTAGAAATGAAACAAACACACCATGATAATATAATAATTAACAAATTTATTTACAAAAAAATGTTATTCATATTAATTTTGACGTCTTCAGCTGAGTACAAAATGTTGTAAGCAATAGCACAAGAAAAAGTCAATACCATGAAATATTTTACAGAAACAGTTCAATTTACCTGTACAGTAGTGTAGCCCAAGTAAACAGACGCTGTTTCGCACTCCTCTTACCAGTTGATCATTTTTGCGACAATCAGTAAGAGGAACACAAAACGACGCCATTTACTCAGGCATTTCTCGTATTGAAACCACCCTACAAGACTAGCTGTTGTAGAGACATTGAACTTTTGAAATGAATTCACCTACACCGTTCACAATCAAATTGCACGTGGACCATTACATTACCTCTTCCCGAAAGGCTGCAGTTGAATACTCAGTATCGAGGGAGGAAGCATGCATTTTTAGGATCATACAGGAAGAAAAGAGGACATGACAACAGTCTTGAATACTTTACAATATTGGCGAGGCTAAATTTTGAAATCTAAATCCTAACACTACTATCGCAGATCATTTCACAAGAGGGCAAACTCGATCACCATCTTCTGAACAAGTCATTTCTTTGTATCTTTTAACTTCCTCCATGTAAGCTTTCCAAGCAGATGACTTGCCTTCAGCCTGATTAGAAAAAAAAATTAAAAGGAAACAATTGACATTGACTACAACAGAATTTGCCAAAACTACATTGTTTTGTGCGCAAAACCCTGTCAGAAAAATCAATTTTGTGAAATCAAATTTTCGACTGGTTGAGAATGTACAGATGTACTCATAATTCATAAAGAAAATTCAAAAGAAATGAATGCCTGACGAACATCTGTAATTCGGATAAAGATTTCATCCTGATTTACATAAACGTTTCCTTCGATTTACTCGCCTAAAATAATTTGTATAGCCAAGATAGTTGATCGACATGAACATTTAAATGCATTTGTGTCATAAGCTCAATACAATATTCGTGTCAGATCGGTATATAGCTCTCCATTATAAATGCCTATACAGATCTGCTGCTCAGATTTTATCTATCACTAAGTCTAATAACTTTCTATAGAAAAAAATATACTAAACAATGTATAACTACCTAGGGAAATAACAGATTGAACAATGGATTGACATGTGTGATTAGAAAACAGTTTTGTTTTCCCGCAACACTCAGTCAACAATGAGTACTGTGGGAAAATGAACTCACCATTTCCATTGAAGCGAGTCATTATAAATATAGTTGAATCCCAATAACTCGAACCTTCAAGGGTTCGAGTTATCGGGATTCAACTGTAAGTGATATTTGAACACTAACACTGAACTGTGTCACACGTTACTAATTACCGGATGCTTATCACACACGGTTTCAAAATTCTCCTTATTGGATGTCATACATTCCTTTTAACATTAATTCTGAGAATTTGGTTGTACATCAAAAGAAGATCCCCTAGTGAATGATTTTCTTTATTCTCATCATCTGTCTGCTTGGGGGATGGTAAAGTAAAGCTGCACTCGTGCCAAAACTGGCCCAAACTGCTGGAGCTTATCCTGGTTTCTGTAGCATGAAGCCGACTAGGAGTATTGCTACACCCCCTGGATGGGATGCTAGTCCATCACGGGTTACCCTCCAGCAATTTGTCACCAGTACCCATTTATACTCCTGGGTGGAGAGACGCACTGTGAGAGTTATGTGTCTTGCTCAAGAACACAACACATTACACAATGACCCTGGCCAGGCCTTGAACTCGGAGTTCCACCCCGTTTCCCACGGTTGGGGGTTAAGAAGCATCATTTTACCTCTTCCTCTGCCTTCTTTACTGCCTCTGCGGCATCTTTTTCTTGCTTCTTTTTCTTTGCATGCATCTGCCGTGAGGCACCGCCCATCTTTCCAACAGCAAATGTCCTCTTTCCCTAGATTTGTTAGATTAATACTAACACCGTAAGATAACATCACACCCATGCTGCTGGTACAAACCTCGTGAAATGCTTACACTCACTGTCTTGCAATGTGATTTCACAATATGATTTTAAATTCTAATTTTTTTCTCCACTTATTTTGACAAAAGAAGTGTGCAAGCAGTTCAATTCAATCAAGTTTTCATGCAAACTGAAATAAAGGATACAGATTGTGCGGTTTATGGAAAGTTTAATTTAATTCGGGGGGGGGGGGGGGGGGTACTCAACCTAAGTTTCAGTAGGGGTGTGGCTGTCAAACCCTGCCCTGTTTATGACAAAAATTTGGCACTGTGATTTGTTGTTGACATTGATATTGTTTTTGTCGGACGCAATGTCGGACAGCAGCCAAGAACCCATCCCTGTTTATAAATCTACGTCAAAAACCCATACCCTATTAGGTGGCACATTCCTGTATAGGCTCTATATGGGAGTACCCAACCCCCCGGATTTAATTCAACCCTACAAATGATGAAGGTTATATAAATCTTTGAGTCGCCTCGAAACAAAATCAAAAGCAGTTGTCTTCAGTTGTAACAAACAATGTCACGAAAACTGGCAAATAAATCGGTCTACCACCCTTACAACTGAATCTTTTGATGAATAACCTAACATTAGATGGATCTTCGACTGAGCCATTTGAAATTAAAAATATTTGCCCGTCATGTAAGCTTTTAATAAGCTTATATGTAAAAGCGGCTCTGATCCTTCCCCAAAAAGGGTAAAACGGTTAACCCAAGCATTCTTTCTTCACTAAACCAGACCTGCTGTGTTAATGAAATCGAAGGTCCAGGAACTTTTCCCTCGCTAAGTTTCTCTTGGCTTGATCCTTCGTCGCCTTTCGTTTCACCCTCATCATCTTCTCGATCATCGACAGTACTTCCAGATTTTGGTTGCAATTTTTGGGATGATTCCGCTTCCATTCGTCTTTTAAAAAGTTCTAGAAAGCTGCCGTCGTTGACAAACGTATTTTTCACGATCGAAGCGCCAGGATTTTCCTCCGCTGTACGTGTAGAACCCGGTGACGAACTCGAGTGTTTCTTCGCAGACTTCCGCACGGACGCCATTTTCAACTCAACTGATTGCTGATTGTTGCTGATTGGCGCTAAGACTTCTGGGACTCTTTTCATCAAAAGCAAGAAGAGAGGTATTGGGGCGAGCTGTGGAAAACAGGATTTTCCGGATTTTCATGATTCTGAGCTGTTGGTACAGTTGACCCCGCAGTCAAATAAAAAAAGTATCCTAACGAGTTAGACTCGATCTCCGCCGCTCACTCGAGTCCGGTCTTCGTTCTGGCTAATTTTCCCGAACAGCAGCCGGTAATCGAGCCTACAGATGAAGCTAATGGGCCAATACAATGCAGGATTGACCCTTTCGCCTCGTTTGCATGTCAAACCGCTGACCGATTCTGATGGTCGTTAACCACCACAGGGAAACCACCACATAGTGAACCACCACACAGTGAATTAGAACCATGTACCTGTACCACACAGTGTACCATGTACCACACATTGAACCATGTACCATACAGTGTACCATGTACCACACCGTGAACCATGTACCACACAGTGTACCATGTACCACACAGTGTACCATGTACCACACAGTGAACCATGTATCACACAGTGTACCATGTACCACACAGTGAACCATGTACCATACAGTGTACCATGTACCACACAGTATACCATGTACCACACAGTGAACCATGTACCACACAGTGTACCATGTACCACACAGTGAACCATGTACCACACAGTGAACCATGTACCACACAGTGAACCATGTACCACACAGTGAGCCATGTACCACACAGTGAACCATGTACCACAAAATGAACCATGTACCACACAGTGTACCATGTACCACAGTGAACCATGTACCACAAAGTGAACCATGTACCACAAAGTGAACTATGTACCACACAGTGAACCATGTACCACACAGTATACCATGTACCACACAGTGTACCATGTACCACACAGTGTACCATGTACCACACAGTGAACCATGTACCACAGAGTGAACCATGTACCATACAGTGTACCATGTACCACACCGTGAACCATGTACCACACAGTGTACCATGTACCACACAGTGAACCATGTACCATACAGTGTACCATGTACCACACAGTATACCATGTACCACACAGTGAACCATGTACCACACAGTGTACCATGTACCACACAGTGAACCATGTACCACACAGTGAACTATGTACCACACAGTGTACCATGTACCACACAGTGAACCATGTACCACACAGTGACATATCGACCGAGTGTCAGTCGACATGTCGGCCCGCCGGTAGTATCGGCCGACACTACCTACACTGAAACATGATCCGAATTTTTTCCGTTGCAGATTTTCTGGATTTTCTGTGCGGTTTGAGCACAGCTGGAAATGAATGTTTTTTTTCAATCCCTCGAGGCTGTGAAGGTTTTGAAGGAATCATTTCCGGTGAAAGTACAGTCTATAGTTGTATATACAGAAAAAAATAGTTATGAAACAAACCTCAATTAAGTCTACGAAAAAAAAATATTCTAGCCCGGCTGTTGAGCTTTATTATTCAACAAATTGTAACACTGTCCAAATATGGGCATCATGCACTCAAATATCTGTCAGCCGTATTCAACAGATATCCTGCCAAGAATTCATCACGAGTGAGCAAATTGAAGAAACCATTTCTGTGCTAGAAACAGCCGAAACAGCCGGCGGTTGAGTTTTTATCTTTCTCGAGAATTCAAATCCGCCACGCACTTTGCCGTCACGTTCACCGCTTTCATACAGTTTGAAATTTCTTGCTCACGCTCATGACTTACATTTATTTTCCAAATCGTAGTGCAAACCTACTCAAATTTGAAACCGAAAAGTCAAGTTGGAATTTCATTGTTATGTCTCGACATTGGATTGGCTGAAACCGGAAAATGGTGGCTGTTGTTCCCGTTCTGCCCTGTGATTGGTTAACTTTGTCCGGGGGGGGTGGAAAACCAGAGGGGGGGGGGGGGGGGGCATAAAGTAAAATCAAAGCAAGAATAGGGGGGGGGGGGGGCTCAAGGTAAAATAAATCACTCAAGAGAGGGGGGCTTAACATTTTATTTCAAGTACATATTACATTGGTGAATCCATACCTATTTAATGTCAATTGCAAGCCATTTTAATATTATTTTTATTACATGTATTTTTGTAAAGTTTTACACAATTCAGCCATCAAGCTGCAATAGTATCACTAATAAACTATCTATATATCTATATCTATCTATCTATCTATCTATCTATCTATCTATCTATCTATCTATCTATCTATCTATCTATCTATCTATCTATCTATCTATCTATCTATCTATCTATCTATCTATCTATCTATCTATCTATCTATCTATCTATCTATCTATCTATCTATCTATCTATCTATCTATCTATCTATCTATCTATCTATCTATCTATCTATCTATCTATCTATCTATCTATCTATCTATCTATCTATCTATCTATCTATCTATCTATCTATCTATCTATCTATCTATCTATCTATCTATATCTATCTATCTATCTATCTATCTATCTATCTATCTATCTATCTATCTATCTATCTATCTATCTATCTATCTATCTATCTATCTATCTATCTATCTATCTATCTATCTATCTATCTATCTATCTATCTATCTATCTATCTATCTATCTATCTATCTATCTATCTATCTATCTATCTATCTATCTATCTATCTATCTATCTATCTATCTATCTATCTATCTATCTATCTATCTATCTATCTATCTATCTATCTATCTATCTATCTATCTATCTATCTATCTATCTATCTATCTATCTATCTATCTATCTATCTATCTATCTATCTATCTATCTATCTATCTATCTATCTATCTATCTATCTATCTATCTATCTATCTATCTATCTATCTATCTATCTATCTATCTATCTATCTATCTATCTATCTATCTATCTATCTATCTATCTATCTATCTATCTATCTATCTATCTATCTATCTATCTATCTATCTATCTATCTATCTATCTATCTATCTATCTATCTATCTATCTATCTATCTATCTACTATCTATCTATCTATCTATCTATCTATCTATCTATCTATCTATCTATATCTATCTATCTATCTATCTATCTATCTATCTATCTATCTATCTATCTATCTATCTATCTATCTATCTATCTATCTATCTATCTATCTATCTATCTATCTATCTATCTATCTATCTATCTATCTATCTATCTATCTATCTATCTATCTATCTATCTATCTATCTATCTATCATCTATCTATCTATCTATCTATCTATCTATCTATCTATCTATCTATCTATCTATCTATCTATCTATCTATCTATCTATCTATCTATCTATCTATCTATCTATCTATCTATCTATCTATCTATCTATCTATCTATCTATCTATCTATCTATCTATCTATCTATCTATCTATCTATCTATCTATCTATCTATCTATCTATCTATCTATCTATCTATCTATCTATCTATCTATCTATCTATCTATTCTATCTATCTATCTATCTATCTATCTATCTATCTATCTATCTATCTATCTATCTATCTATCTATCTATCTATCTATCTATCTATCTATCTATCTATCTATCTATCTATCTATCTATCTATCTATCTATCTATCTATCTATCTATCTATCTATCTATCTATCTATCTATCTATCTATCTATCTATCTATCTATCTATCTATCTATCTATCTATCTATCTATCTATCTATCTATCTATCTATCTATCTATCTATCTATCTATCTATCTATCTATCTATCTATCTATCTATCTATCTATCTATCTATCTATCTATCTATCTATCTATCTATCTATCTATCTATTATCTATCTATCTATCTATCTATCTATCTATCTATCTATCTATCTATCTATCTATCTATCTATCTATCTATCTATCTATCTATCTATCTATCTATCTATCTATCTATCTATCTATTTATAAGATGAAAACCGAAAAATTTTCCGGGCCTGAAATTTCATCGGGCCTGAAAATAACACACACGCTCTTTTCCTTCTGCTATGGTTCTGTTGAACATTGTATGGAGGTGATGTTTGTTCCAGACGCGGATGTCCAACAATTAAACATGTAGTAGGAGCTCTTCTTTCTGTTATTAGATTTTAATCCACAGGTGCGTGTAGAGAAAATGTAGGGTACTTGTATAAAGGTGTGTGTATACTGCGAGGGGGGGTCGTACACAATATCTGACTGATTAGAGGGGGGCAATAACAAAATTCACTCCTTTAGGAGGTGGGGGTGGGGGGGAGGGGGGTATTACCTAATATTAGGCTACATGAAGCTCATTTTCCAACCCCCCTCTCAAATTTTGTGATGTTATGAGGCTCTTTGGAACTTCAAACTTTGGTCAGTAAAATTATTAATCTTCATATTTACATTTTAATGGTAGTGAGAAAAAAATGCGCTTTCTGGAGTGACCTTCTCCATTAAGTTAGTATTCTGAGTTACCATTTACCTACAGGTACATGTGTATTTTAGCCACTAACACTTCATACAACCTGATTGGCATGTGTTGAATTTACGATAAAAATTGTCAACTGTTAAGAATTTGGTATTGGCTCAGGGGCAGGCATAACCCTACCCTGGAGTACCATTTGGCGTAGTTTCCGACAACTCAAACTTGGCATTGTTTCTTGATTGTATTGGGAAGGCCAAGGGGGTAGTCCAACAAGGGGGTAGTCCAACAAGGGGGTAGTCCAACATGGGCTGGGTATGGTTGTGGATGTTTTTTAAATATAATAATAAAGTTCTTATCTGCGCGTTTAAAAATCTCAATTTGCTTACAAATATGCATAATAATTATGTTCATATCAAAGGCAGAAAAGCAAGGGAAATGCATGATTTATTCTTACTTTCTCTCCTTATTTTCCTTTATATTTTTCATTTCTTATTCTTTCAGATATTATTGTTTTTATTATTATTGTTTTTGTTATATTATTTCATCATTTTTTAATTATAATTTTTTTAAATTTGTTATTCCAGTAGTGTTTTCTGCATCATCCGTATGGTGAAGCATAAGCAATCTCACACCGGAGAGAAACCTCATCAGTGCAAAACCTGTGACAAGTGTTTTAGTACAGTGGGACATTTACGGGTACATGAAAGATTGCACACTGGAATAAAGCCTTATCAATGCAAAACCTGTGACAAGTGTTTTAGGCATGCTTTAAGTTTGTGCATACATGAAAGAACCCACACTGGAGAAAAGCCTTATCAATGCAAAACATGTGACAAGTGTTTTAGTACAGGAGACAATTTGCGGAGACACGAAAGATCGCACACTGGAATAAAGCCTTATCAATGCAAAACATGTGGCAAGTGTTTTAGCCAAACAGGTCATTTACGGAGACACGAAAGATCACACACTGGAATAAAGCCTTATCAATGCAATACCTGTGACAAGTGTTTTAGCCAAGCAGCACATTTACGTACTCATGAACGATCGCAACACAATGACATGCTGGATTTGCCGGGATGAACTTAGCAGCGAGTCCCTGCTTAATGAACACTATGACGATCATATGAAGTAGGAACTGTAAATGGACTATAAATTAATAAAATTAAATTAGGTTTTGATAAGCAAACTAGGATTCAACAAGTATGCTATTTCCCATGATTACTACAGTAAACAGATTTAAAATATTTTTTAGTAAACTGTTGTAATAATATTAGTATTAGGATTATAATAATTAGGATTATAATAATTAGGCATTTTTAAATAGTTATCATTATATAAATTCATTGTAATTGTAGGTTTTTATTTTACTATTATAATATTAGTTAGATATCATGGCTCACTGGAAGACCATATTGAAATGAATGTGTTTTTAAATAATGATGATGATGAGGGTCCCCTGTACGTTTTACATGATGGGTGATTTATTGTACCATAATACGGGATTGAGTATTTTTATATATTTGTGATTCTTTATTTTAACGTCCACGTGACCCGTGAACCAAGCCTGAATTCAATGTGATTCGTGATTTTTTGTGTGTGTGTAAATTCATTTCTGATTATTTTAGTGGTTACATATTTTTATACATCACTGTTACCAGCTCTGTTACGCTTGGTATGTGGTACAGGTATGTGGCATCTATGGCCACCCACGTGCTCCGAGACCGATGTATTCTGTACTATGATTTTTGTGTGATGTGTGAAAGGTTAAAGCCTGTCTGTCTAAGCCTAGTGGCTTATCAGGCCATGAAGCGAATAGGAGTATCGCTGCTCCCCAGGGATGGGATGGTGGTCCATCACAGGTAACCCCCCAGCATTTGTGTCAGGTTGCCCTGATTATTTGCCAATACCCATTTACTCCTGGGTGAAGAGAGGCACTGTGATAGTTAAGTATCTTGCCCAAGAACACAAACACAATGACCCCAGCCAGGGCTCGAACCCAGGCATCTCGATCCGGAGTTCAACGCCCTAACCATTAGGCCAACGCACCTCCCACATGAAAAGGCCCAATATTTTAACGTGTTTCTGTAATGCAGTGAGGTATCGGTAACCCGCAACAGTGCCCACAACCCAAATATCACTCGTTCACATGGATAAAAAAAATATCTTGATTTATTTCCGAAAAACTGTTACCATATACAATAATCAGAATAAGTGGTTCTGTTACAATAGTTTGGTATTATATAAAACTTTAATATGTCTATGTTTTCGGAAAGAAAAAAATTTGAAAGCTCTGACCATCACCCAAAACAGTCTCATGTATTCTAATGAGTCTTGTACACATTTGGAGTCTATCTAAGTTTCACTGCAGTTAAAACTTATGAAAACGTTTCCCACAATGTCTCTAGACGATGTCCCACAAACAAAACGACTTTAGGTACACAGTTTCACCTTCAGCCTGCATAGCAGACGCTGGAGTTATAAAGCGTGAGTGGGACTGGTGCGCGAGAGAGATAAGACACTCGCCCCTCCAACTTGCATCCTGTATTACTCCTGCTGGCTATTTCAACTTGTGAACTTCAATGTAAGCAAGAAAGGATGATCTAAGAGAAAATTCCCTTTACCCCATGATAATTTTTTGAAATCTATTAATAGTTTTGTGCCATGCTGTGAAAGTTATTTTTATTTCCTTCTGATCGAGGATCCGGCATCACATTACTTGAACTGAACAATCAGGTAGTGCTCTTGAAATAGCTCAGCTATGGACTGAAAGCTAAAATAGATTTCAAAAAATTTATCATTGGAAGAGACCCATATATTGGAGAATGCTTCTCTTAGATCATCCTCTCTTGATGTATGCAGCATTCTTGAATTCTGCTTCTCACTCAATTTTCTGATGTTACCATAAAAAATTCCTTTTACATTACTCACAGTAGTACTAAGTGAAAGACAACATTCCCTTAAGTTGATTAGTTCTTAAATTCTCATGACTTGCTTGACTTCGTTTTAATAATAAGGAGAAATGTGATGTTAATCAAGGGTTAAGGGAATTCTTGTCCCATACCCAATGATGACTAAATGACATCTTTATACAATTCAACCCTTTCACTCCCAAGAGTGCTAACTTCAAAGCTGAGGAAAAAATCCTGAATTTCATTTCGCATAAATTGCCAAAAACAAACAGTACCACTTGAAAGTACTGCCTAATAGCTTTCATTTGAATGGTCACAGTGACACATGGGTTTCATCCACAGACTCAAAAGGTGCAACCACATTTATTGACTCAAGGATTGACTCTGGGAGTGAAAGGGTATTAAGGGAATTCTTGCCCCATACCCAATGATGACTTTGTGACATCTTTATACAATTTAAAATGAATGTCCAAAGAAAATCCTTGGATCACCACTAACAGGGTCTGTACTCTTTTTCAGTAACAGTTTTCCAGGACTCCTTTCCAGACTCCAAATGCACAAGCCATTAAATTGTTCTTTATCACATCTTTTTCACATTTTGCGAGAATTTCCTCCATCCAATTTAGTTTATTTTGTGACCGTTCTTTCTTCGAGTCACTGAATTTTCCCTTGAATTTACACAGGACAAAAAATTACTTGTTTATGCCAAAACAAAATTCCATTTCTAGGACCTGTACAAACCCTGTGACTATGCTGCCATTGCAGGCTATTTTCGAACATGAAGTTTTACAGAAATCCCTAAAGAGCCTTTTTGTGACTTTCATGCTTTCTGATGGAAGCTTAGAGTATTTTTCAAATTTCGTTTTCCTGTTTGTACAAAACTACAGCAAAGATTACGTTACTTGTCATAGCTGATATAAAAATAATTTATCACAAAATTGTCTGATAAAAATAGTTCACAAAAATATATATGTAACCAGTGCCATGCTTAAAGGATTAGGTCACACGCTGTTTTAAAAAGGTGATTCTGTCACACTAGTCAAGCTATTTTTACAAAGCAATTCTGTCACATACATACTAGTCGTCTAATAGAAAACAAAACCTTAGAAAACGATAGAGAACATAGCGATATCCTGTCAAAATTGGACAAGATCGATATCATGGATTGCAAACATTGCAGCTCTGTAAAGCCCTGGCTAATCGTAGTCGCAAGTTGTTGACCGAAATATAATCTTACGTACAGACTTGTGCCATTGATTGGCCAAAAGGACTTGCAAGTTACAAAAGTTTCATAACATCTCATAAAAAAAGAAATGAAAAAATAATTGCCAAAATTGGTGTGACCTAGCTCCTTTAAGGAAACAGAGAGAAACCTGTTACAGTATTGATTCAACTACTAGGGAACAACTATTTCATATATATATGGTAGTAAATTCTATTGTGCCATCTTGCCTAAAATTGGCAGTATCTGGTCAAACCGTGGTCTTTTAGTTGGATCATTGTTCCAACAGATAGAAACCAGCTTTGCCATCTGCGACGACACGCCAGGTGGGACAGATGGTCTTAAACCTTCAGTGGCGACCTACAACAAGAAAGAAAAGAGTCAGTTGGAAGAAATTGTTCTTCAACTGTTAGAAATCTAGTCTAAACAGAAAATTTACTTTGACAATAATAACAAGACTGCAGGGTACGTCAAAATACTATTGATAAAGAGTAAAACTATAGACCAATACCACCCACTACACCATCTAATAGAGCAAGCTTTTAGCCAGGATTTGAAAGTCCTGCGTTCTGGGGTAAGGCATTTTTAAAACAAAGCGTGAAATATTGTGCAAAAAGGGAAATGGGGAGGGGGTGACAGGAGGGCGGGAACCCTGGAGTAAAGGGGGTAGGAAGTCTCTACGGGAGGCGGGAGAAGAGAGGGTTGGAAGTGGGATTCCCCAGGTGGTGGGAACCAGGAAAAATATTTGCAACATTGCGTTGCATTTTACACAAAGAGGCGGAAACCACAATGGGAGGGGCGGAAACCGGGAGTGTAAGGTAAGTGGGAAGTTCAGACCCTCCTGTCCTCCCAATCTATTCTCGGAACAAACAAATGATCAGACGATAAAAGATGTTAATCACCTGCATGCCAACTTCCATCGGTGATAAGTGTCCAAAAGGCACCTCTCTTGTGACGAGCTCCCAAAGGATCATGGCATAACTCCACATGTCAGCTGAGCGCTGATCAACTTCCTCAGGGCTTTTTTGCAAAACTATAAATAACAACAAATCTGCATTGAAATTACAATAATTACAAGAATATTTCAATTGTGATAAATACAAAGATGGTAAATGTTAAACTTGGTCATACTGTACAGTAACTGCATTCAGTTTGTCACGAGCATCAAACACCTGTCGGAACTCATATTTTTTTCTTTCTCCTATGCTCACAACAAACTGAACACAGTTACTATATTTCAATAATTATTGTTTTGTGAAACTTATTACTGCGCTTTCCAATAACACGCCAACTCTAAGATGATTGACAGCAGCAAAACAACGCAACTGTTGATTGAGCAGAGTTCGCACGTTGTTGATACCATGATTATAAATAAATAATTAAAATTAATTATTATTAAATTATTATTAACTTTAATGAACAATATTTTACCTTCTGGTGCCATCCAGTTAGGACTTTCTATCTTGTTAAGATTCATGAAGGAAAATCTATAATCAGCCATACTGACTCTTGCCGTAAGATCGTCGTCAATCTAGAATGCAAGTAGTGATAAATTATTGATGTTTAACGATCAGCCACATGAGCCCTAGGGGCTTCCAAAACAGACTTGTTTAATACACTCCCTCAGACGCACTTAGAAAATCAAGAAACACATTGAGTCTATAGCAGGGTTCCAGGTAAGTTTTAAAGGCAAGGGATCAATGAGGAATAGCTGTTATTACAGTTGAGCCCGCAGTCAAATATTCTTTTGTTTAAAAAAAGTATGCAAACGAGTTAGGCTCGATTTCTGCCGCTCTCTTGAGTCCGGTCTTCGTTCTGGCTCATTTTCCCGAACAGCGGCTGGTAATCGAGCCTACAAATGAGGCTAATGGGCCAATACAATGCCAGATTGACCCTTTCACCTCGTTTGCATGTCAAATGGCAAACAATACCAGATTGACCCTTTTACCTCATTTGCATGTCAAACCGCTGACATCTGTAATAACTGCTATTGCAATAGGTCAACAGATATGGGCCTCACTAAATTGTCAGAAGTTATCATTAATGTGTCAGGTCAGGTAGCCAACCTTGTTGGATTTTTGACCCGAGACCCGTCTCTCATCTGGAGCACTGCTATAGCCTACTTAAGCTGAGTCTATTACAGAGATATACACCGTTTCTCACTGTGATAGTTATTGCATTTTATCTTGTTAAGTTACAGGACAAAATATATGGACAATTTAATGTCAGAAGTCATAAGGTGGTTGGTTAATAGTACATACCATGATGTGTGTACTTTTTAGATACAGTCTCGGAATAAGCTGATCTAAAGAATGCAGGTATTCCATTCCCCTGGCAATGTCTAACGCAAACTTCATTCCTTGCTCGTGATCCACAATAATACCTGTCAAGATAAAGATTATTTTTATTTTTTTTAAATTTTTTTTTATTTAAACAATATTTTTTCTCAACATTTGCTCTAAGAGCAGATGCTCATCTAGAGAGCATAGGGAGCTGAGCATTATTGATGGGTGTGGAAACCAGAGTTAGTGGAAGCCCTGGCCATCTACATGCAGCTTCTCTGGGGGGACATATGTGGGTTGAGTTTGTTGTTGGTTCTCGTCCTTGCTCCGAGGGTTTTTCCCCGGGTACTCCAGTTTTTCTCCCTCCTCAAAAACCAACACTTCTAAATTCCAATTCGATCTTGGATCCAAAGGCCACAGGTTTGTGTGTTACCCTCATTAAGGGGGGTCCTTCTTAACTACCGGATTCAGACTTATTGCGAAGGACATTATTTTGTTGCTCGAAAAGTTTGCGTGTTGCGACGAGCTAACATAGCAAGATATATTAGTATGAACACTTGGTGTTAAAAATGCACATTGCGCGTGCGTAACTAGTGCCAGCCCCAAACCGCGCGCGATAATTAGAAATCCCTAAAACTCGAAGGAAAATTGATAAAGTTTCAATTTCTTTTGTGGATCAGAGGAAGCCTATCCTCCTTTATAAACGTACGTATGGGATTACTGTTTACGCTTAAAACAGCAAATCTATTAAAGAAAACGTACAATTTTGCGTCTTTATGACGTCATAACTTTGGTATTAATGTGAATTTCAACAAATGCATACGTAGCTTTATGTATTGCAATGTTCTTTAATCATTGGCATTGTTTCTAATGTCAAATAATGTAAGTTGTTTGAGTTTTAGGGGGTTTTCTGTCCTGGTCTCGTGACTTGCCAAATATGGTCGTGACTTAAAAATTTTGAAGGGACTTTCAATTGAGCAAACATGGCCAAACAGCTTATATGTAGAAGTCGGAGATCCAAAGATATGATAGTTTGAAGTCTTCCTAAGAATAGACTGGTAGTTAAGAAGGTCCCCCCTTAAACAAAGTCTTTTTTTTTCATTGAAGTAATCATGCACATACACAAGCAGCCCATTTATTTTGTATTCAAAATAAAGTTGTAGTCGCATGTCAAATTATTTAGAAACTGGTTTTGGTTGATTTTCCCGCATTCCAACCATGTATGTTAGTTGTTCCTTCAGTGAGTGGAAAATTACTATGGGCATCACTCACCTGTTCCTTCATGTAAGACATTGTAAAGTGACCCAAATGGGAGATACTGCGAAAGAACTATCAAGTGGTTGGAGTCGTTTACTGCACCAAGCACAGGTAGAACATTTGGATGAGAAAATATTCTGAAAATAAAAATAATGATTGACTTTCTCCATTAAAACAGATTTAGTCATCCAAGCAGTGATGGGTTTAGAACTTCTCTTTACAATACATCAGTCAATTCCAGTAGTGCCCACCCCCACCTCCCTCCCCCGGTAGTTTGCTCATTCAATATTAGAGTCCCAGGGGTCGGGCATTTAAAAGCCTTCCTGTTTTTTACCTCAAAGAATCCAGGCTTTGTTTTCTGGTGACGAGTTCATCAGCAAAATGAGAAATTTATGGTTAACTACAGCTCTTTCGATGTCAAAATGAGATGGTAGATCCACAGAAAGTATACCTGGCATGTTTTTGGACACTGAAATTGGCGTATAAATTTTTGTAGCGTCTACAGCTATACGCCGATTTTATTATATAGATGAAGATCTAAAGTCATACATCCATAGAGTCGTAGAAGCTAGTACTGAACAGCCATCTTAGTCGGTAATTATATAATATAGTTTTGGTCATACATCGTACAGTTGTAGAAGTCCTGATCTGTATAGAATATAAGGTGTCAACAGTCGTATGACGTAAATGGATACTGCAAGCAAATTACAGTATAGTCGTACGTTATACAGTTATATTTATTTATAATTAATCATTTCAATTGTGTGCGGCCGTCTTCAAGTCTATATAAATTTTGTACTACTGTACGGTTGTTACGTCGAGCGTCTTTTTCTCACGTCTATAAATGTTGTACTACTGTACGGCTGTACGTTTGTCTTTAATTTTTCAGGTCTGTAAATGTTCTACTACTCTACGTCTGTACGATTGAGTTTCATGGGTTCATGTCTTATAACTGTGTTATACCGTCTATATATTATTACTGCTCGTTTAAATACAGCGCAACAATTATTCACTTACTCTTCATTTCTAGTTTGGTTACGTTGCTGGCTTTCAATTTTATATCACAGATATTTCGGTTCCACGGCTGTACGTATAGTTTTTAGTGAAACCATTATATCTGACTAACCTGGTTTTATATATATGCTCTGTGCCTTGTTTTGGCCTAAATTTTGGATGAGCTCAGAGACAAAGAATGTGCCTTTCGTTTAGCTGTATTGTGGGGTATTTGAACAGCTCAAAACATTATTGTCCCCAGGGCATTTGCCCAGTTTTTTCAAAAAATGCTATGCCTAATGCCCAGGGGTTGGCTCTGGGAGAGGAAGAGGGGGAGGGGGGGGGGGGGGTGGATAGGCACTGCTGGAATTGACTGATAACAAAGACAAGCAGACGTGTCATAAGAATAAGGCACCTGATCACTTTAGGGAAAAAATATTGATATAATGCCAAATTTTCTCAAAACGAGTTGTAGAAAATGTAGCCTGCAATGCAGGCGGTTTGTGGGCTTGCGATTGTTTATCTCCTTCGAGTGTTATTATTCGCCCCCTCCCCCTCCCTCCTCCCTCGCCTTTCTGCCTGACTCCCTCTCCCTTCGTCGTTCTTTTGCACTCGCCCCAAGCCTCCAATGTTTTCCTAATCCAAGATGGCAACTTATAAACACTCGATGGAATATTCAGCGCTCGCTCGCCCAAAATACGCCTATTTTGTAGGCTATAGAAAATGTACAACATGCAACAAAGAGTGTTACCTTAATTTTGAGTATTCCTCACTGAAATCTCTGGATATTCTTTTGTTCACAATTTTTATTGCAAGTTTCTTCCCAATAATATTAAGATCATTCCACTTTCCTTTCCACACCTGAAACATACAAGCCGCACCATCAATAACTTGACGTTATTTACTTTGAGAGTCTTTACATCTAGGCTAGGCATCTAGATCTTGGCATTGGAAAAAATTGACTGGAACACAGTATCCCTTGGAGCTGGCCGGGGTCATTATGTTGTGTTCTTGGACAAGACACTTTACTCTCACAGTGCCTCTCTCCACCCAGGAGTATATTTTAGTATATTATTGGGTATCACCGACAAAATGCTGGGGGTAACCTGCGATGGACTAGCATCCCATGTCCCATCCAGGGGAGTGGCAATACTCCTAGTTGCCTTCATGCGACAGAAACCGGGATAAGCTCCATCAGTGTGGGCCAGTTTGGCCGAATGCGGCTTTACCTCTGACCGCTAGATTTGGAGTCCAAGGCGATAACCATTAGGCCTCCGCGTGTTCCACATTACATTCAAGCATCCCATACACAGCTAAGTTAGGAACATAATGTGCTCAAGGCTGTATTCATTAACCTACTGAAGATCACAAGTGATAAACTACACTGAATTTAAATCCATACCTCTCCAGTGACAGTTTTGCCTATCTTGTTTGTCAACTCAATCTCATGAGGCTGAATCCATGAAAGTCTTGACTTAATATCCCGTAAATCTGTACAAATGATGGAGGAATTATAGTAAGTTACAGTACTGTTATAGACTTTTTTTTTCAAAAGAAAAAAAAAATGACACAAGTAACATCTTACCATCCTTTCTGCCCAACTTGGAATGATGATCTATATATATAAGCATAAAAAAGATTTTTGTTACTGTATGTTACACACTAAATCCATACATGCCAAAAGGCTGATGATGCACAATTATAAGAATAAATAATTTTACTACATTATTATTTATTATTTGTTAAAGATGTTAATCAGTCAGGGACACGAGCTACTAGGAAAACAAATTCTGAGTTCTCCAAATCAATGGGTTTGACTCCTGTTGGGAGAACTTATAAATTTTTTTTGAGTACATCTATACTGTAGCTTGTGTCACTGACAGATTAAAATATTTTTCATCATACATGTATTTCTACCAAGCTTACTGGCATGGAGAAATGATCAGTTATTGATAGTAAAGATTGTCACCTTTATAAGGTATTCTCTTGAGATCTTGTCCAAGTTGTGCTGCCAAGTCTGGGGAGCAAAAACAGAATGTACAGTACTTAGTAACAATACTCCTAGTCACTTTATTTTACTGAAACCTGAGTTAAGCGCCAGCACAATGAGTCACAGTCTTGGTCCATCACCACTTTGCCTTTAAAAGTGGGAGGGGTGTAGGGGGGGTTTGAAATTCCCGCTTCCTGTACCTTGTACTTTCAGGTCCCACCTCTTTGTGCTTTTTTCAATTGCAAAATATTATACGTAAAATTTTTTGCCTCTCGACCAGTTCCCTTCACCTAGGGAATCCTGCTTCCCGCCCTCTCCTCCCTCCTGTAGACTTCCCACCATTGTTACTCCTGGGTTTCCGCCCCCTGTCCCTCCACTTATAACACTATTTTCTCACCTCTCAAAATTTCCGCCAGGTATGGTTTGCACTTGTCAAGTGGAGTCTCTCCAAATTTATTGCACTGTGACACCAAGGCACCTCTTTTGACAAGTTCCTATAAAAAATTAATATAAAACATAATATTAAAATTTAACTACAGCTTATAAATATCTCTTATAAGACGATATCTTAGGGACTATCTAGGTGTCCCATTGCAGTGGGGCGGGGGAGACAGGGGTCTGAACTTCCTGTATACTTTGCACTCTTGGTTTCCGTCCCTTCCTATTTCTCCACCTTCAGAATTCCACTTCCCGCCCTCTCTTCTCCCGCCTCCCGTAGACTTCCTGACCCCTTTATTCCTGGGTTCCCACACTCCTGACCCTCCCCCCCCCCCCCCCCACTCTAAATTGCAGGAGGATACATATGTGGTATTGGTGAGTCCCCTTCCAGGAGGTGTCCCCTATATCGCGGATGTAAATTTAGTGTTAGTGATTGGCTGGGATCAAAACTACCTGTTTAATATTTTAGCTGTATGACTTTTAATATACCACAATACTATAGTGAGGGTTATTGTCTCTCACCTCCGCGCATTCCTCAGAATTCCAGAAACAAGCATAATGAAGAGGCGTGTTGCCATGATTGTTGATTCCATTTACAGGACACTTGTTTTTCAGGAGCTACAGAAGAAAACAAATGAATAAAGTTTATAAAGTCCAATGATATGAGAGAGGTTAGAAACTACCAACCTCCCGTTTCCATAGCAATGAAACGACTTTAGGAGTATCACTACTCTGATCCCCTGGATAGGATGCTGGTCCATCCCAGGTAACCCCAGCCCCCAACATTTTTGTCTGGTTGCTCTGACAATTCGCCGGTATTATTTATACTCCTAGATGGAGAGAGGCACTGTGAAAGTTAAGTGTCTTGCCCAAAAACACAGCATACACAATGACCCAAGTTCAACGTGCTAACTATTATTAGGCCACCGTGTCCCCTGCACGTTCGACTCAGGATCGAGGAGTCCAGGTTTGAGCGCCAGCCATGGTCATTGTGTTGTGTTCTTGGGCAAGACACTTAACTGTCACAGTGCTTCTCTCCAGCACCCAGAAGTATAAATGGGTAATAGCGACAAAATGCTGGGGGATAACCTGTGATGGACTAGTATCCCATCCAGGGGAGTAGCAATACTCCTAGTTGGCTTCATGCTACAGAAACCGAGATAAGCTCCGGCAGTGTGGACCAGTTTGGCCCAAGTGCAGCTTTTACTACGGATTGAGAGGACCAAGTTTAATTTGGTCCTGGCAACTGATGAAGGACACTCCCATTTAAAACGTCAAGCAAATGACGATCCAGCAGTTCCGAAATTATTTCACCGACATGAAAAAGTATATAAAAATAAATTCAGTCAAAAACAGTCTTGATTGGATATATCTATCAGGAAAATAATTTCTGAACAAATCAGTTCAACAAATCAATCCGCAATTTAATTATCTGTCAGAAATATATTAGCATGCACTTGTAATGAATAAAAATATGTATTGAATTTTGATCTTGTATTGTACGCTGGGTCAATTTATTTGTATGACAAAAAGAACAGCTTAATTTGTTAATCCTATCCAAGTTTACGTCACAAAACACTTCTCTTGATGAGATCTGTTGTTTACTTTAACAGTTCTAGAGTTAATTTTCTTGGACGCAAATTATATTATCGTGCTAACCCGATAACTTTAGAATTTGCTAGCAAAATGATATTAATTCTGATCTCACCCGTTGAATAATTTCCTTGTTTCCTTTACTTGCTGCCAAATGCAATCCATTATCGCCTCCATCGTTCAAAGCAGTAATCCGTGCCCCTCTTGACAGAAGTAAATCGAACACAGCCGTCTGTCCTTCTCTTGATGACCAAAGCAATGGGGTGAAGCCATGATCGTCCCTATAATAGATCATAATTAAGAAGATTGATTTGTCACTACAAGGCTAAGAAAACACGACTTCATGTTCAGCTAAGGCAAATGATCCACGATAGATCTTGAACTTTTAAAATATTAACCTTTATACTATAAACATCTGTAGTACAATATAAGGGATTTATGTTGTCTGGCTGTGCGGAGATCAACAAACTCGTATTAAAACTGCTACGCCTAAAATCAGGCTGAATAGAGAAACAGAAACGATTATTCCAAAACTTTGAACTTGTCATTCTTTGCTCAAACAAAAGTGACAGCTTTTTCACTTTATAAAATTGTTGACACTATATCTGCTCATTTACTCACCCCTGATTCAGGTCGTTCGAAGTGTTTTCCAGCCATGTCTTGACAAATCGAAGGTTACCGTCCCGCGAAGCCGAAAATATATCCTCCATCGCTCGGAACTCGCTCCGATTTGTACAAATATAAGAGCTTAACTAACTAACAGAACGGAAGCACTCGGCATTACGCATGATTAATGCCTAACAGCTAGTCAAAGGCCAGAAATTTCCTTGGGCGGCGAAGATGTAATCACTTCAGGAATGGCAAATATTGTACGTTTTGGCGGGAAACCGCTGATCAAACAAACAAGGGGAGAAATTTTTTCTGGCGGGGATGTGGGAGGGGCAGATGGGAGGATGAATCTTGTTGGGGTGGGGGAGGGATTCCAAAGAAAAAAGATGGAAATCAATCAAAATGAAGCCAAAAACTGATACATTGTTTTAAAACCTCCATATACTAAGAGAGGTACTGTGAGAGTGAATCGACAGTTTCCTTTGTGAAGAAGCGTTGCGTGACGACCCAAATAATGGCTGCGATGGAGACTACCCTACAGTGGCCTAATGATTAGTGGACTATGCCTGCTGGGATTTTCTTTGTAAGCTTATTTGCTTTTAGTTTATTTATTTGACTAGAAACAAAATAACTCCAACAAAAACCAAAATATCAACAGCTCCTCTTGAGCCGGTTAGTTGTGTGAAATACAATATGGGGCGGGGGCAGGACCCCCCCCCCCCCCCCACTGTAAAACGCTGTCTGTTTCCCAGACTACTGTAAAAGCTCTATTAAGCCCCGGGCTTATTTAATTTTAGGCCTCAAGAAGGGGGGCTTATTAGAGTGGGGGTTTAATAGAGAGGGGGGGGGGGGGAGGGGCTAAATAGAGCTTTTAAATTACAGTACATGTAGTATATTGTTTGGTCTAAAACTAATGACACCATTCATTAATATTTTTATTTATCTGTAAAGATGGTACTAATAATATTACAATTTTATTTGAATGTCCATGTCTATCAAACTCTAGCATCAGACAATCTTAGCCTTTTTGGTTCATCACACAATCTTTGACGATGCTATTCAAGCACTAGACGAGCGAGAAAATATTTTCAGAAGCACATCGGCTGCCATGCCAGGAGTCACATCTCCTTCAGCTACTAACTTCTCATAGCGATCAATTTCTTTCTGGACGTCAGGGTTTGATTTAAATCTTCCCATGATTTTTTCTTTGATGTGATTCCACATCCAGATGACATGCTGTCTACAACGTCTATGTTCAAGTTCTTCATTTTCTAACATGATGTTGTAAAACTGTTGCATATTTTCCCAAGCTTTCTCGATACCTTCACCAGTTCGAGAGGAAACACGCATAACCTGAGAACATAGAGATCAACAAATTATTACGATTTTGTTTAAAAGAGCGACAGGGTTCAAACTCTTTTCAGTATTAAAACAATAAATATAATTATTTTATGTAACTTTTCCCAGATTTTTTCCAAGACTCCTGTATATTTTCCAGACTTCAAATGCATAAGTTAGTTGTTCTTCAACACACTCTTTTTGCATTTTGGGGGAATTTCTTAATTTTCATTTAAATTTACAGATTTTCAGGACCTGCTAAAAAAATCACTTGTTTCCAGGACTCTCCAGTCCTAGAAAATACCAGAACAAAATCCCAGGACATTCCAGGATTTCAAGGACCTGTATGCAACCTCCTTCCCAGGGTCTCTCTTCCCACCCTGGGAATGATGTTGAACTGTATGAACCGTGAGCTATGTCCAGTCGGGGGAAAAAGTACCAGTTGATGATGAAATCCCGCCTCCGAGACGGGACTGAGCTCGCAGTTTTCCCCCCCGAAGTTGCTATGCAACATGATGTATTTGCTCGCGCAATTGCTTTCGGAGTACTCGTGAGTGCTTGTGCTAGTTTTTGATTGGATAAAATGATTTGGAAACTCTTGGAGTGCTTCAACCATGATTTGCCATAATCTGCACTTGTTCCCCGACTGTGTCACAATATTTTTAAGTAAATGAAGAAAAGTGCCAATCATACCGAAGGATTCCACTGAGGTGACTTTTTCCTCAAAAGTTTCAAAGCGCTGATGTACTCCGTCTGAATTCTCTGTGCTGGAATCAGAAGCTCTCCATCAGCTTTATTAACCAACACAAGATCAGCCATCTCCACAATGCCTTTCTTGATCCCTTGCAGTTCGTCACCTCCAGCTGGTGGGATGAGCAGCACAAACATGTCCACCATGTGGGCAACGGCAATCTCTGATTGGCCTATACCAACTGTCTCCACCAGGACGGTGTCATAGCCAGCAGCTTCACAGAGGAGAATTGCTTCATTTGTGCTGCGGTTTACACCACCTAAAAAGAAGAAAATTGTTATTCAAATCAGAATTTACTGACCCAAGCAATCTCTTTCAAAGTAGGGGAAATTTATTCATAAGATTCAAGACCTCACTCAAGCTCTTGTTGAATTGAATCCCCTCCTTCCCTGGGTTGTCCAATTCACCTGAACATACATTTTCACTTTCACAAAAGGTTTTGAGTAGGAGGGGGGGGGGGGGGGGGGGTAGGTGGTTGTTTTGAGTAGGGAGGGGAGGAGGGCCAGAAGGGCAGGAACTTGGGAGAAAATAGGGTAATAAGTCTACGGGAGGTGGGAACAGGGAAGGCGGGAAGCAGGATTTCCAAGGTAGCGGGTACAGAGAGAAATAGGAGAATTTTCTGCACAATACATAATATTCACAATAAAAACGCAAAAAGAGGTGGAAGCAACTAAGGAAGGGGCCAGATCCGGGAGTAAAATGTACGGAAGCAGGAAATTCAGACATCCCTGTCCCCCCAGTTTTGAAAATTTATAATTAATTGTTATTAATTATTTATAATTAATTATTATTACCCAAGGTTCCAGATGAGGGTGAAGGTCTGATGTAAGCATTAGGATTTCGTGACAACTCAGTCATGCGTGTTTTGTCACCCAGTAGTGAACCTCCTGTTGTGGAAGATGATGGGTCTACAGCCAACACAGCAACATTGTGCTTCCTATTGGTCAGAAAAGTCCCAAATGTCTCAATAAATGTGGATTTTCCCCCTCCAGGAGGCCCTGATAAACCAATCCTAAAGGAACAGCGCTGGCCATTTGAGAAGGGAGGTGCATGTTTGGAATATTTCACAACTCTGGCGAGCAGTTTTTGCGCTTGATGATATTTTCTCGGATGGAGAGTTTCCACTAATGTGATGGCTTGTGCCAAACTTCCACGATCACCGCGAATTATTCCCTGAAATAAACGCTGAATTTCATGGCTTTCATCCGCAGATTTCGTTTCAGAATAGGTAGCAAGGTTCCTTTTTGTTATCTTGACTCCTAACGTACGATTGCACGTTGAAATGCGAGGAAAACCGCGTAAAACCAAACGCCAAGACATTTCAGACTTTTTTCACCGCCATCTTGGATTTGTCGATGCTAAAAATAACTTTGAGGGAAGGCTTGGGGAGAGTGACGCCTCGTCACGCAATCTTTATTATTGCGTGACGAGCCCAAAGAATTTCTGCGTTGCGTGGGAGGCACGGGGCGAGTGTCCGGCGAACCTTCACGTCGGTTATCACAATAAATTGTTTTGCTGTTATTGGTTGGACGTGAAAGTATTTACTCAACAAAGACGTAAGTTTTAAGTATCTTCAGTATGAAAAAGCGTCAGGAAATATTTTGGAAGAAATTTTGCCAGTGAAATGGAGCAAGACGGCGACGCGATCGTGTTCACATGCAACGACCATCTTTTGAAGACGTTCTTGAAAATGGAAGGTTTTCGAAAGAATTCCAAACTGTGTGACATTGTTTTAGTGGTTGGCGAGAAAAAGATCAAGGCTCATCGACTTGTTCTTGCCGCTTTTAGCGATTATTTCAGCGCGATGTTCACTGGCGACCTTTCGGATAACGGCAAAGTCGTACATTTGAGCGACATGGACCCGCAAGCTGTCGAAGACCTCATTCAGTATGCGTACACTTCTAACATCCAAATTCGAGTGGATAACGTGGAAAGCCTTCTTTCAGTGTCTTGTATTTTACAAATTGATGAAGTAAAGGAAGCCTGTTCGGAATTTATGAAGCACCAACTACATCCAACGAACTGTTTGGGTATCCGTGCTTTCGCGGACGGACACGGCTGTACCGAACTTTTCAAAATCGCCGATGCTTTCACGAAAGAGCGCTTTGTTGATGTTGTCAAAAATCAAGAATTCGTGCTATTGAGCGCTGAATGCATCGCACATCTTATTTCAAGCGACGACTTGAATGTAACTTCGGAATCGCAAATTTTTGATGCTCTCTGCGCCTGGACAGAGCACGATGAAGAAACAAGAAAACAAGTTATGCCGCGACTACTTGGACTGGTTCGGTTGCCGTTACTCGCGCCAGAATTTCTTGTCGATAAAGTGGAGATGTCATCGCTTTTTCGCGATATGAGCCCTGCAGAGAGCTTATTATCGAAGCAATGAAATATCAACTTCTGCCCAAACGTCGCTTTCAGCTTCAAAATTCGAGGACATCTCCGAGAAAATCAACAGTGGGGAAACTTTATGTTGTTGGTGGTAAGTTCAAATTATTATAAAGCTTGGTAAATAAAATCATACAGGCTTTCTAAATCTCTTTGGACTCTTTTGTCCTCTGAAATGTTCAAATCAAAAGTCAAGTGTTACATGTAATACATGACGTCATGTTGTAGATGTGGGTTTGTGGTAAAGGTTAACTTTATTTCCTGCTCTAAAATATATTTGAAGATGAGCTGTAGATAAAACTCGTGTTTTTCAAAATTTTAGAACAATGCCACATTCAGAGCAGGAACTGCGGTTGGCTAATTCCTTTCTCCTGTCAAAATAAAAGCCCTTTGTTCTTCCCTTGCGTGTATATTAAAAGCATTTTAAGTGGTTTTAGCTGGGTGCGGTGACTACAATATTCATTGAACACTTCAAAAGCTCAGTAATTTTCCCAATTCTGAGAATTTGGTCAAAAATCAAGACAATACATTCCCTACTTAATTATTTTCTGTATTCTCATCACTAGTTTGGGTCACAATGTATGAGCCTCTCTATGGGTACCTGCAGAGTCACGCTTTTTTTAAAAATCGTTGATTTTTTTTAAACAAAATCGTCATTTTTGTGTCATTATTTTTGGTAAAATTTCACGTATTATATTGAGATTTTCTATCTGACCACAATAATTTGTAAATCGTCGCTTCAATCTCCGAGATCGTCGTTTATTAATGGAAATTGTCGCGACTTCAATTTCGTCGGAAATACCCATACAGAGTCTCATGTATTGATAAAGAGAAAATAGTTACATAACTGTAGTTTATTATCTGTAACAAATGTGAGGGGTTGCGAATGGTAAATTCAAGATTTTTGTGAGACAGTGAGACTTAGCGCTTTTCTCTGCGAGCCCAAGACTTTTTGAATTTTTAGATTGCGAGACTGAGATAGTCTCCTATAAAACAGCTTTGCAAAAAATTGAGACTGCGAGCCATATGGAACCGCTCAAAAAATGAGAGAAAAATTGTATATGACAATGGCGGTACAGGCCGGCATCATGAAAATGGCATCATATCTTGTTGAGGTGGTACAGGGCAGTATAGAAAGAGCAGATTGAATAAGGCATATAAATAATAATACCCCAGGGGAGGAGACAGTGTCACCTTCAGCCCTTTTAAAGGGACACTGTCCCGGCGTATTTGCTCAAAACTGTTATAAATGCATGAAATGGTCCCTAAATCTATGAAATAAGAACTTCTAACTAAATGATAAAAAGCAATTTCTTCAAGAAATTCCATACTGCAACAAAATTTTTGCAAAATTTCAAAATTTCCGAGCCAAATTTGAAACTTTGAAAAACTGACATCCTGACGTTTTTTCAAAAATCCGTATTGCAATCCATTTCCATCCTCGCTGGCGTTCTTCATCCTCACTTCCTAATGGGTTCCTGTCATTTGTCGAGTGTTATTCTACAGAATCAAACCATTATTGTTCAACTTCCTATGATCTAGATATGTTTCTGAGCTTCCCAAAATCATGCAACTATATACTGTTATTGTCTGTGAAAAGAACATGCTATAAAAGAACAAAAGGATCTTTCCTCCCAAATTTAGGAATGGATTCTTCTAAGGGTGCAATCCAAATTGAGCATTACGACCCTCGCAAAAACCAGTGGTCTGTGGTGGCACCAATGGTTACCAGACGGCTGCAATTTGACGTGGCTGTAGTGGGCGGTAATCTGTTTGTTGTTGGAGGCAGAGATGGACTGAAGACACTGAATACCGTGGAATGTTACAATCCAAAGACCAAGCAATGGAGTCCAGTGCCATCCATGAGTACCCATCGTCATGGATTGGGCGTGGCAACATTGAACGGCCCTCTGTATGCCGTTGGTGGCCATGATGGCTGGTCTTACTTGAGTACGGTTGAGAGGTAAGGAACACAATTTTGGAACCTTATGTACAGGGCTAAAAATTAACTCCAGTGCTTGGTGGCCAGTCGGGCCAGTTTCCTTGAATTCTTAGTGGCCCAGGCCAAATTAAAGTGGCCCTTATTTTCCTCAAGTTGATTTAAAAAAACCATATTTACTTGAATAAACGGTTTTAATACTGCCGCCTCTTTACAAAGGGAGCAAAACGCGTTATCTTGGACAACAAACCACGGCCTCCCCTGAGTCCAGCTTTTCTGAAATTCCTGTTTCCTTTTCGTCTTTTCGTAGTTTTCGCTACTTTCTACGGCATCTTCCTTGGTTTTAGGTTTATTTGGACGGCAGCGGCTCACATCCTTGGAGAAATCTCCACATTCTGTGGGTTTTACATCAGAATTTCTATGCCAAAACCTCGCGAGAAGTATGTTGACGATAAACATGCGAGACTCGAAAACGTGCCGCATAGAACTCTGGGTAAGACTGGAGTCACGTGGCAATAACAAATCAAAATGGCGTCCAGACATATTTGCGGATCGATCTAAATACTCGTGAAACTGTTAAGTCGGCTCGTTAAGAATTAAAAATCCACTAAAGTCAATGAACTTAGAGTTGAGGAAAAGAAAGGAAAGGTAGTCCAATTTAACTACCGGTACATATTTTATTTTTATTTTAACTTCGTACTTTGCAACTTTTCTAAGCTTATATCGTAGTCGCCCTTCGGGCGATCAAACCTCAACTTTTAGTCGCCCTGGTCAGTTTTAAATCGCCACTGGCGACCTGGCGACCGTTAATTTTTAGCCCTGTATGTATAGGCCAGCCACATGAACATTCTATAGAGTACTAAAGTCATAACGTCACAAAAATTAAATTTGCGAAATTATGAAATTTGATCAGCTATTCAGAGGAAGCATGCCAAAAAACGTCCACTTACCAAAAATTAGCTCTTCATTGCAATTTGCGGCCGAGATATTGGCACTTCAGGTTTTAATTTCTCCATACAAACCCTTCTAATTTGCGTCTGTTCCTTCAGTTTAGAACAGGTGCAAAATTAGAGAGGTTTGTATGGGACGGTACCAAACTTTGAACCTCTATATCTCGGCTGCAAATTGCAATGGAGAGCTAATTTTTGGCAAGTGGACGTTTTTTGGCATGCTTCCTCCGAATAGCTGATCAACTTTCATAATTTCACAAATTTGAAAATTTGTGACGTCACACTTTACCAATCTATAGAAAATGCATCTCAAAGATTTTGGTGTATCACTATCACACCTAGTGGTGATCACTAAATAGTGGGGGGGGGGGGGGGGTGGGGAGGGGACTGGATCCCGGGGGTAAAGGGGGTGGGAAGTTTATGGGAGGTGGGAGAAGACGGGACGGGAAGCAGAATTCCCAAGGCAAGGTGAGGAAAACTGAGTGAGAAATAGGAATTTTTTTTCAACATTGTGTAATATTTTTCAATAGAAAAAGCACAAAGAGGCAGGAACTACAGTCAACTCTTGTTATGACGGACACCCTCGGGACGTAGTTTGGAGTCCGTAATAGTGAGAGTCCGCAATAGCGGGAGTCATGTTCAGTCAAACCTCTATAGCTTTTGCCGGGTGAAGGGCTGGATTTTGTCCGTAATAATAATAATACTTTATTCAAATATAATATTAAAAGATAAAAATATTTGAACAGGTAGATCTTGAGGTTAGCCCTATATACAGATCACCTAAAAAAAAATAGGAAATCAAATAAATAATAATAAAGTCTAAAGGCCTGGTATATGTTTATATATATATATGTACATATGTATGTAATAAAATTTTGAAGGTACTGTGGGTACTTTTTTGCGGGTGTCCGTAATAATGGGGTGTCCGCAAGGCAAGAGTTGACTGTACGTCCCCCCCTAAACAATTTCATACAAAATTGTAGATTGTTTGGTGCAATTCTTAGTCACTGCCCAGATGGTGATAGAGGTGGTAGAGGTGTAATAATAACAAAAAAAGTAACTCATTAATTAATAATGAGTTACATAACCCATTGACTACTGGGCTTTTTTCAAAAAACTCAATCTAACGTCCCAGATGCCTATTTCTGGCCATTATCTCAACAGTTTAATGTCAAACTGTCTAAAACTTGGTTTAAAACACAGCAACTAACATCCCCTTCTACGTAGAAGCAACAAATTCAATATTTTTTTTCGGGCATGCGCAGAAATCAAAATTTGGACATAGTTTTTGGGTTTGAAAAACCCACCTGACTTTAGGCTTTTCTTTTCCTTTATTTTTTTTGCCGTTCTTGCTCTCCTTTTTCTCTCACTTTATTTTGTGGTTTTGTTGGCCTTTCAGTCGTCTTTGTTCACGTTGAAAACTTTTAACCTAAACGTTGGGAAAAGGGAATTTTTTTTACAAAGATGGTCAATGGTAGTGAAGGCCGCGTTTTTTGGTGATTTTGGAGGAAAAAATCCAAGTTGTTTTGTGTGTATCTCTGTCCAATTTAACGTTTCGTGCTCGTTTAGGCATGCCTTGTTAGACATTTTCCAACTCTATCCGTTGATTATCAAAGACATCCCCTGGCGTAAAAAGTGATGACGTCACAAGTGGTACAAGTCTGTGGTCTCTTCTTGGCCGTTTGTGGCCCGCTTTAGTAGTCAATGTTTAATAAGGTGTAAATACTTTTCCCCACAGATTTGATCCAGATACCAAACAGTGGAGCTTTGTTTCAGCAATGACAACAGCACGGAGCACTGTTGGGGTGGCAATACTTAATGGCAGACTGTACGCTGTAGGAGGTAGAGATGGCTCTGCTTGCCTGAACTCTGTGGAGAGTTATGATCCTCACACGAACAAGTGGACAATGAATTGCCCTATGCTGAAAAGGAGAGGAGGTGAGAATTTACAGCGAAACTGAAAACAAGAAAAGTTTTAGAATGTTTCTGTGTTACTACTAAACACACTGCCAGAGCTTATCCCGTTTTCAACAACAACAACTTTATTCAATTTTTTAAATATAAAATTTACAAGAGTGCTTGCCCCCGCTACTAGTTACAAAACTTTTCCGTAGCACGAAGCAGACTAGGAGTATTGCTACTCCATTGGGTGTGATGCTAGTCCAACACCAGGTTAATCCCCGGCATTTTGTTAGGTTGCTCTAACAGTTATTGTTGGTACCCATTTATACTCTTGGGTTAGAGAGAGGCACTGTGAGAGTTAAGTTAACAAAACAAAATTTTTTAGAATGTAGAAGGTGGCTGTTAGTGGAGATTCATCTGTATTGCTGGGGAAACATGTCATAAATGCTGGGGCTGACTGGCTGGCTGACTTGTGATGGACTAGCATCCCATCCAGGGGGAGTAGAAATACTCCTTCCTAGTCACTTTATGCTACAGAAACTGGAGCTGAGCACTAGCCTGGTTAGCCAGTGACCTAGGCTTGAAGACTGAGTCTCCATGGTTCACACTTACCAATGTGTTGTCGTTTTTTTACACAGGTGTGGGCGTGGCTGTTCTCGACATTTCCTGTATGCCCTGGGTGGCCATGATGCACCTGCAGCCAAGACTGCTCTCGTCAATTTGATTCTGTGGAGAGGTACAACCCTAACACTGACCAGTGGACTATGGTTGCACCGATGATCAACTGCCGTGATGCTGTCGGAGCGGCATGCCTTGGTGACAGGTTTGTATGCCATTGGAGGATATGACGGATCCAAGTATTTGAGTGCAGTGGAGTCGTATGATCCCGAGAAGAATAAATGGAAGAAGTTGCCTCCTTAATTTCCTGGCCGAGCTGCGGCTTGTGTTGTTTCTGTGTCAAGTGATCCAGTTACAAGCTAACCCTTTGTTCGAAGCCAGACAGTTTAAGTTACAAAACTTAAGTTAATATAATGAAGGATTGAAAAATTACAAGAAAAGCCAGAAATGTTGTGAAGGGAATCCACCTAAAATAGACATCCATGGGACAGGATGTAAATTTCTAGATTTTTTGGCATTGGGTTCCATTTGGCATTTCTGTAAAATTTGTATTAATAGTATTTATTTTGGTTTGTGTATTTTGTTTCTGGCTGTTCATCACTGCACTGTACATTTTGTTAAATAGTCATTTGCTTACAAGTGCTTAGAACCCGGGGGGGGGGGGGGGGGGGGGGACTCCCATATGAATGGGACGGGGATGCTTGTCGGAAATTTTGAATTAAATCTGGGCGTGGCTCAAGCTTTTGACCCAAAAGATACCATTTTAAAAGAGGACAGACAACAAGAGTTACTAATTGACTTTAATTAAGTTCATTTCGACCTCCCGATAATGAGACCACCAACACAATATGATGGTATTTTTTTTTTATTTCTTTGCGAGCAACCTAAACGATACATGTACCATGATGGCTAAAATATCAGTGTTCCGTCCTGTACACCCTAAAAGTGACGACGAGCATCCCCGTCAGTTTCGTATTGGAGTCCCCCCCCCCCCCCCCCATCTGAGGTTTAGACACTAGTCTTATGGTCCAAACATTTTGATCCAACACCTTACTTACTTAATCCTTTTCACGCTAATAATGCTATGTAGTTTGAACCTTTTGCGACAGCAATGTTGGAAGATTTTAAATGAAAATGATGGGACTGTTTAACCCAGACTTAATAGGGCTTCTTTGAGGCGAGCCAGCCCTGGTATTTGGGCTGGCCTGGTTAGCCGAGATAAGTTTTGTCTTAGGGTCCCAGGTTTTTCAATGGTCTGTTTGTCTTCTCTCTCAAAGCAGTCATGTTACACACACATAATATTTAATAGATTATTTTTATTGCACCAAAGTTTCTTGGGATCTTGAGATCAACGAGAGTGAATGACAGTGAGTCTTTGATTAAAGCTGATTGTCTGTAAAAGGCAAAAGGAAAAGAAACATTCCTCCTGTACTCTGGAACTTGAACTAATGAACTGTACATAAAAATGAATAGCAAATATTGAATGCAAGAAAAAAATTGTTAAATTTGAAAATATCCATTTCCATAACATTTTGAGTAAGAAAACATGAACAAAATTGAAGGAAATGATTTTGATGTCACTTGAAAGCAATAATTATTAATAACAAATTATGCTTATTATGCAAGATAATGAATCATTTTTAGAATTAGTGTATTATTGAAATTATGGCAGAGTCTGTAATGGTATTATGTTGATTGAGATGAAGCCTCAACAATGGAAGCTGGACAGTGGAACCATGAAACACTTGATCTTGATGGCATTATTTTTTACTTTTTTTAAACTTAAGTTATACTTTTTTTTCCGAACTAGCCAATCACAGCCGTGATTTGAAGCAACAGCCGCTACATTTTTCTACCTTTTTTTCGCATTTTTATCAAAGTAAGACACATGATGGTACTTTGAAGGAGAAAAGTGTCTTGGCTGTTGCTTAGAATCACAGCTGCGATTGGCTAGTTCTGAAAAAAGTAGAAAAATAAGTGTAAAAAAAGTAATAAATAAGTAAGAGTAAAGCCATAATGTCAGCCTGGGGTTTTTTTTTCCCCCGCTCTTCGCATGCCTCCCACGTTCTCGGAAAGGAAACGACTGCTACGCAGGCTACCATATGAGTGTTCAATGGTTCGGAGTATCGCTCTGTAATTATTTTGTGTAGAGCCCCACTAACTCAAACATCCAAGGGAAACAAAAATAGTTTGAGATAGCGGGGGTTTCGAGTAATATAGCCAATGATGACTGAAAAACAAGGGCAAGGGGAATGGGTTTGAGTTCGAGATAGTTGGGAGTTCGAGTTAGCGGGGGGTTTCTTAACTGCAATGTATTAATAATAATCAAAACATTTGAGGAAAGAAAAATCAAATAACACTGTGTAATTTTATGATGTCATTGATTAATAATTAAAGCTGTCGCATGACAACCAAGGTGTCGCATTCCTGTTTATTTCTTATAATAAACAAGCAGGAATTAAAGATTACCCTCCCAGAATCTTTTGGCCACAATTTTCCTAGATTTGATCAGTCATCCCTCATCCAAGAGCCCGGAATATAAACAGATGTCTCTCGACGTTGCACGATCAGTTTCTTCACCTCGTGAGACATTATTTTAGATTTGACACAGAAAATTCCATACTGTTGACGTCTCAAATTAAATTGGTCGTCACTTGCACATACTGAGATCAGCTCTGAGAGAAATCCCAAGCGCTTGCACATTACTCTTTAATCTTGATAACGTACAGGATTTACTCCTCTTCTGTGAATTTATACTTTTATTCAGAGCTCACAATGGACTTGTTACTCGCTGCACATGTCCATTTTTTAGACGACCAAAATCTTTTACTGTCTGTACTGGGGGGGGGGGGGGGGTGTAGATAGACCACATTTCTGTATCTCTCACCAACTAGTAGATTACCGTCAATTTCACTGTGACGAACCTTCAAATCAAAACCCCTCTGAACGGTTTGGCAAAAGATTTCCATCCATCAATCATACATGTCCATACCTTATATGGAAGGTGTTACTCGCGGTAAAATCGAACACTTCCATATAAGGTACGGACATGTATAATTGACTGAAATCTTTTGCAAACCGCTCAGAGGACTTTTTGATTTCAAGTTCGCTTAGCAGTGAATTGACGGTCAATTGAAAATCAGACATTAGTTAGCTTTTCCTGACCAATAGTAGTCACTTGCAACAGGATACACGAACAGTTACATGTGAGCACGCTCACAATTTGGGGAACATGTGAGCGGATGAGCCGCAAGGAGACTGGGCATGGAGCAGGTGAGAATGGAATACTAAACGAACAGTCGCCAGTACTACAAAAATACAATCAAAATTCCTCTTTTATTATTACTTTTCTCGATGGGTGCTTGAAACATTTTCAAAAACCATTATTTACCCAACGTAGAGGAAGACAATAATGATTGAGATCAAGATTACTGTAGATTTACAAGTTATGTAATAAATTAAAATATTAGACCTTGAGGGTGGCAAAGAGGGACCAGATTACATTTCACAGGAAAATAAAAATATGGTCATTACACATTTTTGAAAGATCAATGAACTGGAAATATAAATTAATGTGATATTATGGATGACAACAAAATCACAGTATACACCAAAAAAAAATAAGATATTAAATTTCTCCTATTCACAACAATGATTATGGTACGAAAAAATGTCAAATCACAGTCCAAGAAAATACACTTTACCGCCAATATTGCTGCTCCTTTCAATAACGCGCGTCACTCTGAAGTTCAAACCCAACTAACCAATTATCACAACCAAGGCAGGTGCGGATCCAGACCGGCTTACATGGATTTACGGAAATCGGTCAAATTTTTCCAAATGACTCAAAATCGAGGGAAATATAATTTTAGAGAGTGAAATCTAAAAACAATTGCCTCCGGACTTCCACAGATTCGTTTCTCAGACTCTAGTAAACCGGTCAAGTTTTTTCTGGATCCGCGCCTGCATGGATCTGACCTTTTGAAGTTAACTTCTGTTTCCTGAGATGTCTGCTACGATGATTGACGGCAGAGAAAAACATAACCATTGAAAAAGCTGAGTTTGCATGTTATTGAAGGAAACAGATTTCAAACAAATTATACCGGCACACAAATTGTAAATGTGGCTACCAAGAAAATGATTATTACTAGAAATATGTGAATAATGAAATAATATTGATTTTGAGTCCAAACCCGTCATTTGTACCATTGTAATATACAGAAGTATTGCATCAGGTGAATGCCTAATAACAAAATTATTTACTTCTACAAATTCTTGGAATCAAAGTTTTTAAAATATAAAAAAGAAAAAATATACAAAATAATTTTGTAAAATCTGTACATGTATTTTTCCAATAAAAATTATGTACAATTATTGTATATATTGGAAAATAATAATTTTTTGGACTGAAATGGATAAAGTGTTTTGATAACTAGGCAGCACACACCCATGGAAATTATTAAGGAGTACCCTCCCCCTAGTGGGATGTCATGTCTTAACATATCACAGGCTTCCCCAGCGCCGACCATGAGGATATGTCGGAGAATTCAATGTTGTCTGTGAATAGACTGCGAGAAGTCAGGGAGTAGTCTCTTTTTTTTCCTATTTTTCTGGGTGCGAGAAGAAAGCAAAGCAGTCACTCGTGCCAAGGATCTGAGGAAATAAGACCCGACCGCGCGCAGTCTAGTCTCTCATAAACTCCTGGGGGAAATCATAAAGATTACTCCCCTTTTTACAATCCTCCTGTCCTCAGGGTCGACCCCAGGGGGTAAGCCAGTGATATGTAATGTGTGTTACCTGCTTATACATGTATTCCTCCCACACAAATTCTATAAAATGTAACGTCAATCTGAGTTTCTAGAATAATCAGATGCTGAGCGTAAAGACTGATATTAATTAATCGCGCACTATAAATAACTGGTTCAGGAACCGACCTACTCAAATACTACCGAAATAGGTAGACTGTTTTGTCGGAGGACGCGCGTAACAGTTGCCGTTGGCGACAAACGGGAGTGTTTTGGGTCACGTGGCTTGAAGCTGTCAAATGAAAAGGCAAACGCATGTGACCACATTCCTTCGCTCGCTGAGAACATTTCATCGCTCAGTTCGCGCGCTGGCATCGAATGCTTTGATCAGTCTTTCTTCTTTCGTTACAACATGATACAGTTGAAAGTGTTTTATAACATTTCTTTTCCAGAAGATAGGTGTGAAATCATAACGACCGAAGAGAATGAGGTGGCTACCTTCGAGGATCTGATGCAAATCTTACGGAGGAAATTAGAGTGTTTACACTTTATTCCCGATGATGAATTACGGATTCAATACAAGGACGACGAGGATACTTTCGGCAACTTCCTTGTATTGTCCTCCAAAAATACCCCGATGCTGGATCGCCCCCTTCAGCAATAATCGAATCGATTATGCTTCCTCGGAGGTTTTCGTCTATGCTTTTGCCACGAATAAAAGTCCTTCCCTTGCTATTCACGGAAAAGCCCGCCATTATTTGAAGCTTGCCTTTACTTTGGAATGTGATAGGAATGTGATCACGTGCGCTGACCTTTGAGGTATCATTGAAAGACATTTGTCGCCAACGGCAACTGTTACGCGCGTCTCCGAAAAACAGTCTACCTATTTCGGTAGTATTCTGGAATGATTTCCTTTACGGAAACAAGTGATATCATTAAAGTACCCGAAACGTCTGATTCAGCAGGGGGGAGGGGTGTTACCTTTAAACTAAATATTTACAGCTTTTTAAGTAGAAACTCCTCTCTAAAACTTAGTCGGTAGATGATTTACATTCAACCTTTTCGTCCCAGAGTTCTGAGGTATTCTCTAAGTTGTTGACCTCTTCGCGCAATTCTCTATTTTCTTCTTCGAGCGATGCAGCTCTCTCTGCAACGCACATCTCTTTCTCTCTCTTAAGATCGCGAGATCTTTTCGCGGCTTGATTGTTTTTTCGCCGTCTCTCCCAGTATTTATCATCTTTCGATTCATTTTCCACCGATTGTCGGGCACTTCTATGTCCAACTGGGCAAGGTTCGTACCAAGACGACTCCGCTTCGTCTTCGTTCTCGATTGCTGTTGCAGTGCCGCTCGCCTGTTTCTTTTTCGCCGGCGCTTTCCGTTCTTCGCCTTCTCTTTCTCGGTGCAGCCTTCTGTGTGTGATTTGTTAGAGATTTTCGCTTTCGTTTCCGTGGCGATGCAGCGCTGTCATTTTCGTTTGAATTGAAGACTCGCACGAGCTCAAACAGAGGCCGGATTTTCAGAGCTCACGCTCTCTCCTCGTCCTTCGTCTGTATCGCTGGCGCTACAGAAGCAGCTAGGAGATAGCTGCGGAGTGTTCAAGTGGGAGGACGGCAAACGGCAGATCGAAGGAATATCCTCATCATTCACAAGGCCAGCAATGTCCTGATCGATTTCATCCTCCGAATAATCGCTTTCGGTTCGAGACAGGCCGGCGCAAAGATCCTTCACGGCCAAGAACTCATCCAGGTCCATGTAATCCTTTAAAAAGTTCGAATTCATCGTGTTCGATCTGGGAAAAAAAGTTAATATTGTTCAAATTCACCCTCCATGTTGCAATCAAGTTACATCCCACTGCCTGGAAATCTGACTGGTGTGTACAAAGCTCAAAATCATTGCAACTATAAAATTGTTACCTACCCAAATTGTGCGACTGCAGTTTTTAAACTGAAGTTAAAACTCTTCATTCAACGCAACAGAGATCGTTTGCGTTGTCCAGTTTTCCTGAAATCAGAGTAAATTTAACGCGCGCTTCTACGACAAGCTGTTCAGATCGAAGTGTTTTTTCGATTTAGCCTTGTTTTTTATTTCACGTGCTGGTATAGCATTGGCATCAGCTACCACATCCGCTTGAAAAATCAGACACCAAAGCAGCCTTGTGATTGGTCCGTCACTGAAACAATCAATTACTTCACGTGCGTAATGTATTTGTCACCGCACAAGTCACTTGGACCAGTTCAATGAAGGTGACTTTGTCACGTTTTTTGCGATCAACTCGTGAAACGTGCATGTGCTGTGCTGCGCCACGCGACCCTCGAGCTGCAACAACGTTTCTGTACAAACATTTCAGCGCAAATAGCAAAAATTACGAAGATAAAAGCCAAATAAGAAGTTTTTATAAAGTGTTTTTCTCTCAGTTTCCCTTGGCATTGAAAAAGGTTAATTTTTTTCAGCAGGGTCGGCTAGGTGGGGGCATTTACCAAAAAAGTTGAAATTGAAAACAGTTCAAGTGAAGTACAGTAAAATCGGGAAATTTGTTTTCTACAGTTTGGCGGTCTCCCGGGGGAGGGGGGAGGGGGGGGGGGGGGGGTACTCCCTTATATACGCTATAGGTACGTGCCGCTGGACAGGTATGGTTTTTGAGCATTTTGCTCTGGAACAGGGTATACCAAAAGGCATTTTTTGGTCTGGAACAGGGTATCAGTTTCCCAGAAGTTGGCACGAAGATCGGTAATTTATACTCTGGAATAGGGTACACGAAGTCTACGTTAGTCAGACGAAACGAAATGCGTATGAGTATTAAAGAAGCTTTACAGCTACACGTTCGCAGTGCTGCTTAGTAGATTAGCCTTTTGGGTTAGAAAAAAAAATCGTTAAAAATCCTCTGGAACAGGGTATCTTTTTTCAACATTTAGTCTGGAACAGGGTCGCAAAATTAGCGTTTTGTGCTCTGGTACAGAGTAAGGGTTTTTATAGCCTAGCGGCACACCCCCACCAAATTTGTTTGGGGGAGTACCCCCCCCCCCCCCGGGGGGGCGATCTCGTGAAGCATGCTGAAAAAGGTTTCATTTTCAGTGCCGCGTGTGCCGCGTGAGTCACTCATTTGCATGCTTTGCACACAGCACCGCACGTGAAGTAGACTGCGAGCAGTCGGTCTTTTCTCCTCAGATCTTTGGCGCGGGCGAATTGTTATAATTATGCAAATTAGGTGAAAAAACGAGGAGATCGAACGCGCGCGTGCCCTAAAAACATGAGGAAACGGCAGTCTACACGTGAAGTAACCCCTCCCCCGCGAAATGCATAATGATAATGCACTCATGAATACGGTATCATCAAGAGAAAATAAGGGATATATTAAATTTTTTTACCGAAAACCAGACTTTCAATTCACAGCAGAAGCGAGATCGTTGGTTTTTAATATTCTCCTTGTTCAGAAAAATGGACGTTCTACGGCGCCCAAACAAAAATCGAACATAATTCACTCGTTCACGATAAACACGAAACTACTTGCTCACTTTGACGTAGAAACGGCAAACGCCAGACGGCAAAACTGAGATTTTTTTTGCCGTTTGCGGAAAAACAAAACTTTTAAAAACAATACTTTTGAAACGAGAGAAGGTATCATATCCTTTAATTCAAAAATTGACAGAAGCCGATTCACCGCTAGGCGAGTTTCTGGCGGAACCGTAAGTCAGTGTCATCCTGACCGACCGTGATTTGCCGATTTGTTTTGCGAACGTAGATACAGCTGAATAACAAAAACAAGTGAAAACATTTCTGTTAAAATTATTTCAAACATATGCAGTTTACACATGTTTTTTTTGCGGTTACCCACATTTTTACGGCCAGAGCTCAAGTGATATGTGTGTTTTTTTTTCTCTCTTTAATACTCTAGCCCTTGTCGAAAATCTATCCTATTCTATTCCGGTACTTTCCCGTAGTACTAGTAGCCTAGCATTTTAACAGGGGCACCCAACGCGGGTCGTTTTCGGTGAAATATCTGTTCGGAAGGCCTATAATCGCCTCAGATATTCGGATATAAAGTTTGGAGTTTTCTTAATAGGGAAATATCATCTCGAACTTTCTTAATATGGGAAAATTAATGCCTATTATTTTCGGAGAGATAAAAATGTCGTTTTGAATACACTGAAAAAAGGTCAGCTAGGATTTTCTTCAAGGAAAAATCAGCAAGGAAGAGCTGAGGTTTTCGGGCGAATGGCTAAAAAAGCCCTAATAAATTCGTGAAGTCTAAAGTTCCCCTAGAATGACCGAACAGATATAAATTTTATAGCGCAGCTTAGAACTCATTATAGATCTTTAAAAGCACACCAGACAGCCTTAAAATAGTGTTTTAAGAGTGACTGCCTGTTGGGATCGAAATGACCCGTCAACGACCAATTTGGCGAATCGCTGATATTTTTGCCCAAAGATACCCTTGGGTGAACTATTTTCAAAAATCATATTTAAAAGTTCCAGCGATTTTTTAATTTTAGAAAATCGCGAAAATTTGAAAGTGCGGTCAAAATGCGGTTTTTTCGCTTCATCAAATGCAAAAAATAAGGTGCAAGTACGAAGCACCGCCGAAGCGTTTCAAATAAATCCAATTGTCGCCAAACTTCACACAAAGTCGGAACAAGTATTCCTATACATTGTTCACTTTGTAACAATTTTCAAGTACGTTGATATTGTAATTTTGCAAGCCATTTTAAAACACCTCCGAAGACCGCTAAAAATGGCGGCAGAATATTGTTAATGTTTAACACCATAAATCCATCTGGTACCGTCTCATTTTTCGAAACTTTTATTTTACAGCCCTAACATATGATTATTAAACTTTTACCAATGCCAAGTTTCAGGGTCGAACTCGAAACGCTTTCCCTTCGAAAAAATCCAAATCTATGTAATATGTTCGTGCCAAATGACGCAAGATTTAGAGACGAATTTGAGGTTATAATCAACTTCAATTTGCCCATAAATTCTAAAATTAATTTCAATCTTGGCAATTTGCAGCGTGAAGCTGGCAAAAATATCCATAGCATGTAGCAAACGCATTCAGAGGCTTTGGAAGATATTGAAAGTCAAATTTGAGATAGAAATCTCTCTAATTTTACCATCGGCTAGTATTCGCAATGTACAGTAGTTACAGAAAAACAAACGATTGTTTCGTCGATCGGTTTCTCGAGAGGTCAGGATGTCAAGAACAGTCAAAGTTCGGCAATGTATTACTGGAGCGAATATCTAGCAGAAGACCAAAATGTCAGTGTTTGTAGTCTGGTAGTAATTTCAAACAAATGGCGTCTAAATAATTGACCCATCATTGAAAAACAAGAAGCGAAACTATCCGACCCCAAACAAATCATTTAGCGCTAATTTATGCGCGAAGTAGCCACAGGAAACATACCCAAAGCCATACGTCACCTCAGTGCTACATTTTAGCTTCCACAATTCCAGAAGCTTTCTGTTATAAGCATCAGGGAAAAATCTGAATCCATTTTCTGGCGGCATATTCAGTACCATCGGCATGCGTATTGTCAGGCCAAAGTGTTGTTGACATTCGAGCCTCAACAAATGTCACGCAAGTCAACGCCTGAATTAGCTATCAGGCCAACTTTACTTTACACTTACTTTATTGGAAAAACTCTGACAATATATTAGCACCATAATTATGTGAATTGTAATGAATTTCGGGGGATTTTTTGCGGAAATATCGGTCTTTGTGCATGGGATCCTATGTTTTTACAAATTATATGAGAGGGGACCGGGAGAGGTGGATAATTTTTATTGCAGGAATATTTTTCCGAACTTTTTTGTAATTCAAAATATGTAAAGATCTTGCAACATTGGATTCCTGGCCATTCCCGAGATGGATGTTGCAGAATTTTTCATTCTTCTCCGGATAGCACCACTGGATTTTATTTAAACAACCTTCCCCGCCAACACCCACCCCCCCCCCACCCCCCCCCCCCCCCCCCCCCCCCTCCCCCCACACCCATCCCACTTTCTCAAAATTAATAGTCATCGTTATGAGATGTTAGTTCATTCTCATTCCCAGATCCTCCGTTTCTTTGGTCACGTGGTTGGTGAAACCGGCGGAGGCTCTGGTCTCAGCCATTACCGGATGTCCGAAAGTTTCCGGACATCCATTCATTAATTCGTGTTGTGCATTCATTTTTTATCAGCCATGAATTTCCTTGCGACCACGGCTGCTCGTTTCCGGCGCAAAGAGAAAAAAAGAGGAGCTCTGGGAACGAGGATGATGTTTCCTAAGTATGAAAAGCGCGAACTAGTATTTAAGTAATGTCTTCAGAAGTGCTTTTTACGCACGGGTTGGGAGAGCTATATCTAGGCCTTTCCTAGTTCCTAGGCTTCTATATTTCGCCGTGGTCAATCCGTTTCGGGTTACGTGGTTCGAGCGAAAAAGTGAGTCTTGGATATGTCACAGAAATGAATTGCCGCGAAAGCCTGGGAGAAAGCCATAGGCAAATCTAGGCCCAGCCATTGCACACCGTTGCAGCATTGGTCGCTTGAGTAGCTTCAGCGTATCATCCAGCGCCATTGCACACACGTCATGCTGATCGTACACGAGCGGATGCTGCATGTAGCTGGATTATTTTTACATCCTCCTTTGCCTGACTAAAATTAGTCTCCTCCTGCCATTCCTCCTGGACATCCATCTCATCAGGGTCCCTTTGGCGAGAGAAGAAGGAGGCGACCCGTGAGGCGGCGAGGGATTCGGAGCTTGAAAAAGACGTACACTATCGATATCAGTGCCATGGACTCGTCGCATTTCCCGCGCACAATCTCGGCGTCAAGCTTGCGGCCCGTCGTTTGGCCAATGCGAATTTGGCCAATAGGTATGACTTTTGCTTGTGCTAAATCGATACGCCTTCTTGGCTGTTGGTGTTTCCGTGGATAGCGGTGAGGCAACAGGGAATTATTCATGTCCACGAGCGGCTGCTTACAAGTACCTATTCTCACTTAATTATTTTCGCGAATTATTTTCGCGAGTAAATAGAAGGCCTTCGGAGCGCGCGCATAGTGAACAGTGCGTATTAGCATGTATTACCTATCCCTCAAACAAAACCCCAATACGTCACCAAGAGCCATCTGTTTTTCCAAAGAGGGATGACCAGGGATGGGTCAGTCAGGGCAGCCAAGAAGGTGCATGGATTTAGCGACAAGCAACAGTCATACCTATTAGCCAAATCCGTATTGGCCAAACGACGGGCCGCAAGCTTGACGCCGAGATTGTTGCGCGGGAAATGCGACGAGCCAGTGGCAACTGATTGTCCACTCTCCGCAGGTCGCCTCGTTCGTCTCTCGCCAAAGTTCTTGCAGTGCGCCAAAGGGACCCTCAGATGAGATGGATGTCCAGGAATGACAGGAGGAGACTAATGTTTAGTCAGTCAAAGGAGGCCGTAAAAATAATCCAGCTCCAGCATATTCCTCTCGTGTACTATCAGGACGACGTGTGTGCAATGCGCTTAAGCTACTCAAGCTACCGATGCTGCAACGCGTGTGCGAAGGCCTGGGGCCTAGATAGAGCTCTCCCACCCCGTGCGTAAAAAGGTCCAAACTTGGCACTCTGAAGGCCATTACTGCAAATGCACGTGCCGAAAGTAAATTATCGAGAACTGTCATTATTTCGTGCCTTTTTCATACTTAGCAAACATATCTCATAAGCGATGGACCTTGTAATTTTTAAGAAAGAAGAAGAGGAAGGAGGGGGGGGGGGGGGGGGGGGGGGGGGGAGGGGGGGGGGGTGTAGGTTTTACAAAAATCCCAGTATTGCTATCCGAAGAATGAAAAATGCTGCACAATCCATCTGGGGAATTGCCAGAAATGCAATGTTGGCAAGATCTTTACATAGCTTTTTATAATATTTCGGAAAAAAGGGTCTCTCCAGGGTCTCTCTTCTTCAATCGCGTTGGATTGGAGAAGAGAGACCCTGGAACGAGGTTGGCAAAAATTATCACTTCTCCCCTTTCTCATATTTGCAAAAAACATAGACCCACAAAGACCGATATTTCCCGCAAAAAATCCCCCGAAAGTCATTACAATTCACATAATTATGGGTGTCTAAAATATTGTCAGAGTTTTTCAATGAAGTAAGTTGTAAAGTAAAGTTGGGCGTCAGGCCTGATAGCTAATTTAGGCGTTGACTTGGCGTGACATTTGTTGAGGCTTCGAATGTCAACAACACTTTGCCTGACAATACGCATGCCGATGGTACTGAATATGCCGGCCAGAAAATGGATTCAGATTTTCCCTGATGTTTATAACAGAAAGCTTGGAATCGTGGAAGCTAATATGTAGCCACTGAGGTGGACGTATGGCTTTTGGGTATGTTTCTTGTGGGCTTATACTTCGTGCAATAATTAGCGCTAAATGAATGTGTATTTGTTTGGGGGTCTGGATAGTTTCGCCTTCTTGTTTTTCAATTATTGGACGCCATTTGTTTTGAAATTATAACCAGACTACAACACTGACATTTTGGTCTTCTGCTTGATATTCGCTCCAGTCAGTCCAGTGATACATTGCCGAACCTTTGAACTTGTTCTTGACATCCTGACCTCTCGAGAGACCGATCGACGAACAATCGTTTGTTTACTTGTAACTACTGTACATGCGAATACTAGCCGATGGTAAATTAGAGAGATTTCTATCTCAAATTTGACTTTCAATATCTTCTAAGCCTCTGAATGCGTTTGCTACATGCTATTAGATATTTTGCCAGCTTCACGCTGCAAATTGCCAAGATTGAAATTAATTTCAGAATTTATGGGCCAAATTGAAGTTGATTAACCTCTATTCGTCTCTAAATCTTGCGTCTTTGGCACGGACACATTACATAGATTTTGGATTTTTTCGAAGGAAGGTTTCGAGTTCGACCTGAAACTTGGCATGGTAAAAGTTTAATAATCATGTTAGGGCTGTATAATAAAGTTTAGAAAAATAGTGGTACCAGATGGATTTTTATGGTGTTAAACATTAACGATATTCTGCCGCCATTTTAGCGGTTTCGGAGGTGTTTTTAAAATGGCTTGCCAAATTACAATATCAACGTACTTGAAAATTGTTACAAGGAACAATGCCATAGGAATAGTTGTTCCGACTTTGTGTGAAGTTGGCGTCAATGGATTTATTTGAACGCTTCGGGTGGTGCTTCGTACTTGCACCTTATTTTGGCATTTGATGAAGGAAAAAACTGCATTTTGACCGCACTTTCAAATTTCGCGATTTCTGAAAAATTAAAAAATCGCTGGAACTTTTAAATATGATTTTTGAAAATAGTTCACCCAAGGGTATCTTTGGGCAAAATATCAGCGATTCGCCAAAATTGGTCGTTGACGGACCATTCTCGATCCAAACAGGCAGTCACTCTTAAAGCATTTGCGGAGAAAATCGTCGTTGGGTGCCCCTGATTTTAAATTGTTTAATTTTATCTCACACTGTAATCATGTTCATAGTAGAAGGTCGAATACTCGATGAATTTCTTGAAGTTCTGGCCTGTCAGGCTTGTACCACTCGAGGGTATAAAAGTTGGACAGAAATGCAGTATTCTAAGAGATGTTTCAGGCTCTCCTTCGCTACCCCCGGACCTGATCGAAGGTAATTAAATGGTCTTAAATCCTTCCTCATACTGCGTTTTTCCTGTCGTTTTCTTTTCCCCTCGATTGTTTTTAGATCCTGACGCGATGGCAATAAATTTGAAGTCTATTTTTTCCGCCATCGCAGCTGTTTTGTAATTCCACGTGTAGATAAAGAGAACCACTTACTTTTCCACGTGAGTGAACCTCAGTGTGTATAAAAATCCCCTCCCCTCCCCTCCCTGACAAAATGGGTAACGCTCCTATCCAATATGGCGGATGGATACGGGTGATCGAAATGTCGTCTTCAGATCAAGAAAGTAAATGTGTTCTTATGAGGACGACAGCTTTGAAACAGCAGAGAATCAGTACTAGCTGACCATAGAAGCTCTCCTATCGTTTGGGGCAGACAAGAAAGTGTATTTCTGCGAATCTTTCGTCAGCTTTAAATTCTACAGAAGAGCTGAGTCCAGCATACGAGCAAAGTTTAAGTTCTATTACTGAAAGCTATGAAACAACTCCAGTCGTAAAATGTTTCAGAATCAGAGAGTACAATAACAGAAGAACAAGATTATTCTGATCAATTTGAGTCCTTTGCTAATTTTAGCGATGATGAATCATCTATAAAGGTAAAATTTATAAGCTTATTTAAGCTTATTATCAGCTTATTAAATAAAATAATAAGTTAATTATTATTAAAAAGTGTGACCACTTTCAATGAATTCACATTCTTTTGTGCACGCATACTATCCAATCAGAAGTTAAGGATAGCTATTCTTCGGCTTCTGATTGGATAGTCTGGATGCACAAAATAAATATGTGAATTAATTAATTAAAAGTGGTCACACTTTTGGGTGCCTTGCTGTAACAATAATAATATTATATTTACAAAATATTGTTTACGTCAATTTCACTGCTACGCAACCGTTCAATCAAACTCCTCTGAGCGGTTTGCAAAAGATTTAGTCAATCATACATGTCATGCCTTATATGGAAGGTGTTTACTCACAGGCGGACCATCCGAGAGACAGAGGAGGCCAATTTTAATCCGCGCCAAAAAACGTCTTAAACAGCCCGGAAATGACAAAATAACAGCACACATGACTCAATAACATATATTTTAAACTTTATTGAACAAATATACAGATCAAGTTGACTCTTAAATCTAAACGATGAACCCAAATCTCAACCGTCACAGTAAGTTCTGTAGTTCGTGACCTGAATAATGTAAACACTGACTACTCAAACAAGGATGGTCTGCCTGTGGTTTACTCACTGTAAAATCGAACACTTCCAATTTATAAGGTATGACATGTATGATTGACAGAAATCTTTTGCAAACCGCCCAGAGGTCGAAGGTCGTGTAGCCAGTGAAATTGACGTTATGAGAGTGATTAAAAGTATTTTCAACAAATTATTTTCAAAATCAAAATCATCCAGAAATGCATATTTATTGTTCCAGGATGAAACCATCAGCGAAAACAAAATTCCAGGAAGACTTTATTAGCAAGAAGTAGCAGTACTTTCATCGAGCAGTGTGGCTCCAAAACACAGAATTATGAAAAGAGAGGATGAAGACAGAAACAGTAGATGGTGAGTACTCTAACTCTCTCCCCCCGGGGGTGGGGGGACTTCGATATAAAAGGACGGGGCTGATGGTCGTACCTTTTAGGGGTTAAAATTCGTGGTTTGTACCGCTCTAGGGTGTTAAATCTAAAATGACTACCGTTAGAGTTATTCTGGTACCTTTTAGGGTATTTAGCCGGAAACAAATATGACCAGAACTAGTTTTGTCTTAGAATATTATTGGTACCTCTTAGGGGCGAAATTAATTCAAGCACACCCACCAACGAGATTCTTGGTACCTTTTAGGGGTTCTTTTCCAAAATTCTGACGATCACCCCGTCACTTTTATATGGGAGTCCCCCCCCCCCGTACTCTCTCTTTTGCTCTAATGTGTTACATGAAGTAGGTAGGTATGCTAAAGCCGTTCGGGACCAAACTAATCCACACTTCCAGACCTTATCCCAGTTTCCGAAGCATTCATGAAGCCGACTAAGAATTTTACAAAACCACCAACCATCTTCTCAGTATTTCTTTATTTTTAGGCCACCAGGAAGTGAAGAACTTCTGTTCAAGAAAATTAAAAATAGTGGAAATGAGCAAGCAAGAGGCTGGCAGTGGATATTGTAAGTAACATAATAATATGTATTTTCTATTGTAAATTTATACGTATTTGTATATTAGGGAGTTAGGTGTCAAGTGGAACAAAAGTTCTGTTCCTTTCTCCCGCCACCATATTTAATTCTAAATTTTTTACTTTTATTTAACTGTAAGATTAAAATTATTGTGGCAAACTCATTAAACTAAACTAAACTAATATATTTCCTGGGTGGGAGAGGGAGGGGGGGGGGGGGGTACTTCCATATATAGCTTATATAGGGATGTGCCGCCCAATAGGCCTTTAGGGTATGGGTTTTCTACCTAGATTGGTAAACAGGGTATTGGTTTTTGACTTGACACTGTCCTAGACAAGGTACATGGGTGCCCTTCAGTTACCAGGGAATATTTTCCCTGACATTTTCTGCAGCCACCATCTGACCTTGTGTCCAACCAAAATGATATCAATGTTGACAAAAGATCACTGTCCCGGTTCCCACCCCTTCCATTGTGGCTCCGTCTCTGTGCTTTTATATTGAAAAATATTATGTTGTGAAATTTTTTGTATTTCTCTAATTTCCGCCACTTTGGGACCCCGCTTCCCACCTTCTCTTCTCCCACCTCCTCTACGCCCCCCCCCCCCCCAGATTCCTACCTGCCCGCTTACTCCCCCTCCCATTACCGTTGGATAGCTAAGACTAAAATCAAAATAAGTAAATTTTACTAGATAAAACTATTAATAAAATCAATAAGAATTACTAAAAGCTTTTCTTGCTATTTCTTTGAGTGATTAGAAGATGAAATCTGTGTTATATTAATATGATTGAGAGTTCTTGTTGTAAGCAGGTAAGAGAATAGTATCAACTCCTGGAGGGCAGTTACATACTTCACAGGATCAACCTATTGATGGCAATCAAAGAAAGATTGAAAGTTTAAGGATTGAAAACTTGATGAACAGAACAGAAAAGGTCAGTGTATGCTAGGATAATAAACTGATTGTTAATTTAGAGTCAGTAACTGCACTTACATTTTAAAAAGAACTTCCTATTATTGTATATTAGTGGTACTAATACACACCACTTATAGTTATTAAACTTTGTCGGGATGTTTTACAGTCAAAATGTCTGAATTAGCATCTCCCCAGGGGGGTACTCAGGTATAATAGTTATGGGTTCGAATGAGACTATCTAGACCCCCAAAAAAGTCCTATTAGGCTAAAACCAGACCCCCAAAAAAGTCCAACGGCCCAGAAAGGTCTTTGAGCCTCCCCGTCACTATTATGTTCATAAAGAGCTCAGGTAGCTATTCCAGGTAGTCATCTAATTTCCATTCTGCCACATTTAACAGTTAAAAGAACTGGACTTCCATGACCCAAGACATTGCAGTGACTGCAAGTAAGCATTGCATGACACACTGTTAGTTAACTTCTGTAATCTTGCAACAATGTAGCACTCTAGAGTCAATATCACTTGTTATGCTTATGAAACGTGCATTTTTTTTATCGTCATGGAGTGACCAGTGTATAGACCATATTAATAAATGGCGGACGATTAATTATTCTTTTATATTCATGCTAATCAGCCCCCCCTAGCCTCGTTAGTATGTGCAAAATTCAAAATAATTTTTACTCTAAAATGAGGCTAGGGAGGCTGATTAGCATGAATATAAAAGAATAATTAATCCACCACCATTTATGAATAATTAAGGTCTATAAGTTGAGGTTGATTTTTTGGGCCGATTTTAGACTTGAAAGGTCGACTTATTCACTGGAAAATTCACATTCCTTTTACATCCTTTTAAAGTTTTTCAAACGACAAGATTTCCTATGTTAGCAGAGAGGCCAAATAATGTTGGTGTTACAAGAATCACGTTGCATCTTCTGCGACGGCACAATTGATTCCTTTTTAATAAACAAAGTCGTTTTTTTAATTTTTTATTAACATAATAATAAATATTGTCATTATTATTGATGTTTAAACCATCATAAGCTAATTTAATAAGTAATAATAAGTAATTTTGTGCTATTCCTTTTCTATTCCTTTTCAGGAAATGAAATCTAGCATTGCAAACAACACATTCTTAAAGAGAAAGTTAGAAATAGCAAAGAGAGCTGAATTTGAAGAGAGGCTTCAGTTACATATGTATCAAAAGGTAAGTTTAATTATTGTGCTTGAGTTTTGTATCACGGTTTGGCCGCATGTACACGCTATGAAGTAAGCTGATTTAATTTCAGTGTTTATGATGAACCAATCGGAAGTGAGTAGAATATCAAACTGGAGGGGCAGGGGGAATTTGCCTGTGAAAATTTGCGGCCTTAAGGGATGAGTTTGGAACAACACATAAATACAAAATAATATTGACATTGTTGGTGAAATATTTTTGCTATTTCTCCCGGTTTCCCGTCACCTTGGGAATCTCACTTCCCTCTCTTCTGCCTCCCAATAGACATTCTGCCCCTTTACTCCTGGGTTCCTTCCCTCTTCCTCCTCCCCACCCACCCACACAGGATTGGAACAGACTTTGTCCACCTCCCTCCCCCCCCCCCCCCCCCCCTACAGGATTGGAAACAGACTTCAACCTGTAAATTTTCTATTAAATAATAATTTAGTATTTCATCTATTCATGCAGGATTCTGCCACCCTCCTAGCCAAGATAGTCAATTCTTGTACAAAGGCAAGTGCACCTCCAAGTGAAGTATGGGAAAGGTTACTTCACAAAGAAGACAAACAGTGATAACTGGAGACGACTAGTAGATAGTGAAACACACCACATCGTACCCGCTCGAGTTTTTCATTAATTGAATTAATATTTATGTTGGCACTGTTTGCCGAGTAGTCTGGAAAACTAAGTGCAATGCCAAAAAGTTGTCAAATCAATAAAATTCACAAAAGTTAGCAGGTAGCTCGGGAGGGGGGGGGGGGGGGGGTAGTCTTAAGAGTCAGCCATCTCCTTGCTCCAACCCTCCCCGTCCTCGCCTGGCCCCTAGGGGGCTGGGACATGGAGACAGCTGACACTTCAAACTAAGGAGGGGAGGGAAGGGAAGCTGGCCTTTCCTTTGGTGAAATTCTATATAGTATTTATTGACAGAAACATACTTTTATATTTGTTATTTAAATTATATAATTTATTATGGAAGAAATTTAAATTATTTCATATTTTTGTAATTTATTACAGCTATATTTTGTTACAAAAACATCATAATAAAAGATGAAAAAAATAAATAGTCAGTTTTCTCTGTCTGTCAAGTTTCTTCATGTTCAAAACTCATTGACGCAAACAACCCCAATATAAAGAAAGATGGTAAATTTTTAGCTCGGTAAGTGAAACAAGAAAGATCGTCTGACTGGTGTGCGGAAGGTCGTGGGTTCGATTCCCGTCAGATTGTTTCTTTGTCCCACACTTGTGACAAATGGTTACATGGGAGGGGAAGTCATGGGAGGCGGGAAAAGCGAGGGTGGATAGGGGATTCAATAGTAATTTTTTTGCAACTTTGCATAAAACCAGAATTTTGCAATAGAAAAAGCAACCCCTTCCTTAGTGGCTCCCCACTTGGGGTGGGAACCGGTACAGGAAGGGGGAAGTTCAGACCCCGTAGTGGACCCTCCAGCTTCCCCTCCTTTCCCCCCCCATACAGTGCCAAATTTGATTGAAAATGACTAAATTTCATTTTACACCACACCCTCCAACAATACTATCTTGTGCATCTTACATTACATAACAGGGGAGGGTGGGTCTGAACTTCCCACACCTTGTACTCCCAGTTTCTGCCACATCTGTTGTGGTTCCCACCTCTTTTAGTCTCCTACGCAGCCGTTATTTGTGTCGTCACGCAACGCTTCTACCCACTAACGGCTCCTCAAACCTGGACCACATTTCTTTGCAGATTTAAGCCAATCACAGTTGCAGTGCCATTTTTGGAACTCGTTCACGCCAAAATTCACCAATCGTAGATTGTGTCTTATGACCTTAGCGTCGAGTATGCCGCCTTTTGAATTTGACGCACACCAGACATCAAAATATAACACGGTTTTACTGAAGAAAAATGTATGATATGAAAGAATTATGTTGACAAAACGTCATTATAATATTACAACAGACATCCTAGTTCAAGAATTGGATCGATCTAGCAAGTTTTCGGCAAACGGTAACAGTCACGTTTTTGCCGATAGGTGTCAAAGTTACTGCGGTGAAAACAAAAGGAAGGGAATGTGGTCCAGGTTTGAGCAGCCATTAGTGGGAGAAGCGTTGCGTGACGACACAAATAACGGCTGCGTAGGAGACTACACCTCTTTGTGCTTTTTATATAATTGCAAAATATTGAAAACAAATCCTATTTCTCCTGGTTCCCACCACCTTGGGAATCCCGCTTCTGCCTCTCTTCCCTCGCCTCCCATAAACTTCTTGCTCCCTTCAGTCTTCACTCCAGGTTTTTTCCCCCTGTCCCACCCATAACATTTAACACAAGTCCAAGATTTGTTTTCAACTTTTTATTCAATACTTAAATGGGACTTTTTCTATTTACTAACTTGTACAGACTAAATAATATTCAAGAACTAAAATTTCTCTTCCTTAAGTATTTCACTGTACAATATTGCAATGCATGTGGCATAACTACCTCAATCTAGTTTAAGCCTATGAATACACAAACTCAGATCATGTGCTGAAGCCCGCAGTATTTCTCACTCAAACATCTTGGGGAGCGGACGGTCTAATATGCAGGTGCAGGTGAGTAACCTAGGGTTAATGGTTAGCAGTTAGGGTTAGGTTAGGGTTAGATTTTTTAAGGGCGTTCTGGGCTATTCTGGCCCGGGGGGGGGGGGGGTGGTACTCCCTTATGTGGCCTATACGGGGACGTGCCGCTGGACAGGGTATGGTTTTTGGCCTCTCTGCCCTGAACAGGGTATATAATTTCATGCGAGTCTGTCCTAAACAGGGTCTGAACCTGTCCTAAACAGGGTATGGTTGCGCGATTGTCGTCGTAAAAATATGGTTTATACAGTATTTAGAGATCGGAGACGTTTGCTGCGTATCAGTCAAACGGGATTCGCTAAATTGCAACCTAAACAGGGTCCTAAAATAGAGGATGTTGCCCTAGACAGGGTAGGTATTTTTAGTTTTTTTTGCCCTAAACAGGGTCAGGTTTTCAAACCCTCAGCGGCACCCCTATACCCAAACATGGGTCAAGTACCCCCCCCCCCCCCCCTGGGTATTCTGGTTACACCTGCACCTACAAATTAGACCATCCGCTTGGGGAGTGGCTCTTTGCTCTCCCACAAAAATAATGTTACAAAACTCTAAGTTAGTCATGGCAATTTACAGCTGGACAAATGTGTTGAATAATATGCATCATAACTGAGATCATGAAATATATAGTACATGTCTGTCAATAGGCCATTTCTGAGTTGGCTTTTGCTTTGGGGTTGAAACCAAAAAACCTTCCATGGGGGTATGGATATTTTGTGGAACCACACAATATTTTGCTTCCAAAAAAGTTCCCAGATTTAATTTTAGCATTGAGTACTGGGTAAGGTTTTTTTTCCAACCGAGTCTCTGGCTTGTAATTGATAAGAAGGGATGTCTTGGCCTTGATGGATTTTAGACTGTGTAATGTGTGGTTCCAGAATATATCCATACCTCTCCCACAGAAGGTTTTTTGGTTTGAACCCCCCCCCCCCCCCCCCCCCCCCCTCCCTCCAGGAAATTCCAGTTTAGCTTCATACTTTCCTTTAAAACTTTTGGCTTTTGAGACCCCCCTCCCTCTCAGAATTTCCAATGACCTTCCTTGGGGTGGGTATGGATATTTTCTGGAACTGCACAATGGTGAGTCTGGACTGTACCATTATAAACATCCCCAATATTGCCTTGTTTTCATCACATCTACAAAAATCTACAAAAATTGTCATCACTTTTGTATCACACATTTGTTACAATTTGTTGCTCGGTTCTACTACATTGTGGTGTCACTGAGGTCGTCAAACCCACAAAGTCCATTCATTTTGCTACCCTGTTTAAGACAAGACATACCCTGTTTGAGACGCTAAATAGTGAAAATATGTACCCTGTTTAAGAGGAGATTTCCTGAAAAAAATACAATGTTCAGTGGCAAGTCCCTGTTTAGGACAAATAAGGGAGTGCCCCCCCCCCCCCCCCATCCCGGGACTAAATTTTTCTGTCAGTAACCCTACATATAACATGCATACTTATGACATTTTACTGCTCATGTCACTTAAGTCTGATAGCTCAAGGCTAGTGAAATTAGACGAAATCGGGACATGATCATCATGGCTGTTCAAACATATACTTTAGAGTACTTGGAGTAGAATCGCTCTGCAACATGTCTTGTCAACCTCACTCTAGTTCTGTTGGGGTAGTCTCCTTCTTAACCTGAGTTGTGCCTGCAAAATAATTCATTGATTTTTTTTTCATTGATAATTTAATATTGTTTATCATCAATCAAAGCATGAAGCAATATTTAATTATTAAATATTGCTTCATGCTGACCAGTTGAGCCATGTTCTAGACTCTGAAAAATCTTTACTTTGCTTATCAACACTACAATATATATGAACACATTTCAAGTTCCAGCCCAGATGTTCTTTCATACAACTTCAGGAATTACCAGTAATAAATATTTTTATTACCTTATTCTTACTAATTTTCGCGGAGTACTAATTTTCGTGATTAAAAATGTTTTGCGAAATTAAATACTTGTGAAAAAAATGTGCCGCGAAAATAAAAACGCGAAATTTAATACCCTATTACATAGAGAAAATTGACACTTTAATTTGGTAAAATACAAAGGGTAAAAATTGTCATAATTCTGTCCGTGATTTATGCATCTCCACATTCCTCCTCTGATTCGTCGTTTTCTTGCAATTCCTGCAAGTTGTCTCTGGTACAGTTGTAAAAATTGCCATTCACAGTACTGATTTTCCTTCAATTCATCAATTAAACGCTTTACTGATTTATTTAATGCTGATTAAAATTTGGTGACATTTTCGTGAAATTTAATACACTTTGAGTCCATTTTTTCCGTGAAATCGTGAAAATTAATACTCGTGAAATATGACTCACGAAATTATTTACGTGCAAAAATTAGTAAGAATAAGGTAGTTGATTTAATCCTTCTCATACTCATTAATAATTCATCAAGTTAAAACAAAGGATCATAACCGTGTCAGAGGTTTGGATACCCGGTCTTAATTACCATGATAGATATTTACGATTTGATTTCACTCCTCAGTTTTTGTTTCGATTGAGAAGATATATCAAACACTCGAGACAGTGTTTCATCTGCATTTCCAAACACCTTGAATTTTGTCAAAAATACTCTGCTGCATGTCGTATGTTTGACTCTCTTCTCGGTGTTTGGATATCCTAATGAAACACTGTCTCTTGTCTCTTGTGTTTGATATATTACTTCAAGTCCCAACATCAACAAACAAATTCTCCTTCCCGGTGTCCAACTAAAGCCCCCGACACACTTGGCGATTTTATACGCTCATCGCCACGATCGGCGAAAATCGCCAAAGTGTGCCCACTCCTACAATTGAAATCGTCACTCGCCAACTATTCAACCAAGCGGATTTTGCGATTTCCGAGAATGCCTTGGGACTGAATCGTCAGAAAAATCGCCGGAAAAATCACCAAGTGTGTCAGCTCTAAAGATTTGAGTTGGAAAGGCTTACCTTTTCTGAAGTCTTTGATTTCCACTTTGAGTGGGTTGGTGGGTGTTTTTGCGCCAACACTAGGACTTCGCACAGAAAGTGAAGGAACAGGTACATCAGCTTGTATTCTGGAACCAGGAGATGAGCTGGAAACACCACAAATATCAGAATCTTCAGGCTTTTTATCTTCAATATCGCATGACGCCTCTGGTGATTTTACAGCATCTGTGGTCTTGTCTAACTCGATGAGGTTTTCGAAAACCTCTGGCAGATTTGCCAAAGGAACATCTGGACTTTGCTCAATGCCAGGTATTTTCAGCATCTCCTGGGTCAAAACTGTTGAAGAACTTGATGGTTCTTGGAAAATATCATCGGTTGTTGATGGTTCTTCTTCGAAAATATAATCGGAAGTCGGGGAAGAACTCTCACTTCTTAGTAAATTATTGAGTTCAGTTCCCAAATCTATACTGGTGGAAGGAAGATCTGATTTTAAAGTGACAGGTGGATTTGACGCTGCTGGTTGTTTGGGAACAAGATTAAACGGGTCCAAACATGCTTTTGTGAGTTGTGTACTTGTATCAATTTTAGCACTGATCCCAGAAGTTAAAGGAGTATTGAGAGCTGATACTGTCAAGCTTCTGTTCAGAGAGCTAGGGACGGATATAATGGGTATCACAGAGATTGTCGGGCCACTCGTTGAGGTGGGACACTTTCCTTGTGAAGACGTTACCATACCTTGGTGGGAAGTGTATTGATCCCAGAAGATAATATGGGACTATTGAGAGCCGATGTTGTAAAGCTGCTGTTTAGAGATGAAGAACTAGGGACGGATATGACGGGTATCACAGAGATTGTTGGGCCTTTCGTTGAGGTGGGGCACTTTCCTTGTGAAGAAGTTACCGTAACATGGCTGCTCGTAGCTCCCTTAAATGCTGTTGTTACGGTAGCTGTGGGAAGAAACTGTAAAACAGATGTTGTAGATTGAACCACAGGTCGTGCAGGAACTACTTTCATTACAACATTTTTTAACCCAGGTAGAACTCCTGCCACAGGATTTTCATTAAAGCCTACTGGCTTTGTTGTCGTTCCCATTAGAGGAGGCTTATTAGCTTGTAATTGGCTCAGTGAGGCAAGTGCTCTCAGCGTCATCTCAGAACTTGCCTGACTTGTGCTTTGAGACTTCCCAGTGTTGCTGATTGAAGTTAACATGCCGAATGGCTTCCCACTAAAGATAACTTTAGCAGAGGGTGTGGTCGTAGACTTCAGAGGTATCTGCGAAACCAACACAGTGTTTTCGGGACGTTTTTGTAAAGTCTGCGCTCTTGAGGTGCCAGGCGCTTCAGGCACTTTGGCAACACCCAATGTGAGAAAACCCGGCACCCTTGTTGCCATGGTTGTATTTGAAACTTGCTGGCTTGACTGTGATGTAGACGCTGAAGTAGTGCTGGAACTGCCGCCGTCCACTTTTTTTAGAGCATCATTTGTGATCTTGATGTGCATAACATTTTTACTGTCCAAACTCGTCATGAGCTGCCCACTCCTGATGATACAAATACTGGAGGGTTTGTTGGGATTTTGTTGGGTGCTTAATCTGGACAGATTACAAATAATCTTATCGCTTGACGGCTGTTTGACCTGTCCAAGGGTATCCATGAGCGCCTTCTGTTGTGTTGGATTTACAGACTGTAAGTGTAGAATGGTTGGCTTGGGTAAAATCTTGACTGGCAAACTTGCCTTGGAACCTTCTTGGCTTGTCGATTCACTGAGTGGTGTGGCTTTTGCAGCATGACTGTCTGACGGCAATGAAACGGGAGGATTTCCTAATGTGAATGATTTTGAGGAATCTTTTTCAACTGACGAGAATGAAATGGTTGGATTTCCTAATGTGAATGATTTTGAGGAATCTTTTTCAATTGACGAGAATGAAATG
>MU826842.1:318547-546063 GCA_029204205.1 Desmophyllum pertusum | reverse complement strand
ACTCCTTTGAAAGCAACTCTAAAGTTAATTATCTCTCAACTTTTTTGAGTCGCTTTTCTTTATAAAGTCACCGACAATATTATATTTTCGTCACTGAGTTAGTTCTTGCTAAGAAATGAAATGCTTATTGCCGAGAATGGACCAATCACGAGTCCAGTCGTTTTTGTTTAACAAGTCTTTGTTCTTTCACAGTTCTCTCGTTGAATGAACGGATTAACTTTGGTAAATTAACTGCTCGTTAACAAAAGGTGCACTTGATTACTTTTGAATCAATTGGAAAATAAACTGCCTAGATAATGTAGATAAACAGACCGTATTATCATAGCAACTGCTTGTTAACACACACGCTACAGTGTACAGACTTTGCCCTCGCGGCCTTTTGGAGCAATGGCATACGTTTCGCCGGAGCATAGTCAAATTTCACCGTTCAATATTTTACTGGGCACAATTTCCAGTCAACTTAGCCGCGAAAACATACGAAAGATTAAAGTACAGCTTCGCGGACACATCAACAAAGAACTTCTTAGCAAACTCAAGGGTGGCTTCGATGTAATGCACATTCTTCAAGATCGTGGACTAGTCGCCGAGAAGAAGCTATCTTTCTTGCGTAAACTTCTACAAGAGTGCGAGTTGTTTGCGCTTATTGAATTATTGGATGAATACAAACAAGCCGTACACGTTATGAATGGCAAGTCGAAAGAAGGTAATTATAAAATAGCGTTAATTAATATCGTTATATATCTGTTGATATACGCACGTACAAACATTAATGTGAACCGTTTTCACGTGGAAACGTAAAATGAACTGATAGTTGAAAGACATAGACGAGTTTGAGTTTGTGAAGGGAATTTTTAAAAGGATGGCGCGCAGAAAACAATAAAATTTTACTTATTATAGATTTCGTGCATACTCAAGAATCATCTCTTGTCCAACTTTATTTCTCTTGGCATATATATATATGTATAAGTAAGACGACAGAATTCGTTGTTTGCCCAGGGTTTAATGGCTCCCATAATGTGTGTATTTTTTCGCAATTATTTTCCCTCCAACACCTCAAAACTAACAGAAGATCATTCGTGCACAAACACAAGAGATTGTGTTGAGCTTGGCAGGAAATTAAAATTCCTTAGTACATCCACTTTTGAATGATCATTACTGCTAAAGTTAAGGCATGAGAAACCATTATAACCGCGTAAATTAAACTAAGCGGATACGTTTGACAAATTAATTCCGAATAATATAGAAAGCACGCGCGCGTGAGAGATTTTTGCCTTGAAAGTCTTGTACACGAACTTTCGAGATCTAACAAACACACTTGAGTATGTTTAATTTGTGTAAGACCGCGCTGACATAAACTAAAGCTAAGGAATTTTAACTTGACGTCAAAACCGTCGATCGATCTAGTCCAAATTCACAATCAATCTTTGTGGTCCTTCAAGCAGGAGTCGAACTGTGAGACCTTCAAATTGAAGAAAGCCTCAAAAATAACAGTTTACTAAGGTAGAAAAACATCAAAGAGGTAATAATAAACCAAACAGGAACAAGGATAGCTAAGGATAGTTGAGGATGGAGAAGATTAAGACGGATTACGAATGGCGAACTTCAAGATGCGCCAACCGTAACGTAGCTCTTTTAACTTTCCTTCATCTCTTTTTCTATCTGAAGGCGGCAACAGTGCCATAACCACTCGCAGGATCAACACCCTGCAGAGACTGATGGGAAGACAGCTGGAAGAATTAGCCAACTGTTCCGCGATGAGTAACGATCTGAGTAAAACCCTTGAAGAGAAACAGATGCTGCTTGACTCGCAGAAGGAGATTATGATCATTGGTCAAGAGGCTATCGACAACATCGAGGAGCAGCGGGAAATGGTCCGAGCAAGAAAAGAGCGTGATCGAAGAGAGAGCGCAAGAAAACGAAGCCATGTTTGACGCGCAAGCAAAAGAACTTAACGAACTGCAGGATGTGTTAAGAACCAAGGATAAAAGCCCCAAGAAAAGTGGAAAGATCGATAATAAGAGGAAAACTGTGTTTGATAAACACACGAACGAGAAATCGAACAAAACTATAGAGACATTGAGTAAGCAGCGAGACGAGAAACAAGAAACACTTAAAAAATGCTGGACTCCGTCGACGATATTCGAGCGCAATTGTTGGCGAGACGTCATACAGTTCGACACTGTAGTGAAGCAGTTTTTCTTAAGACGAAAGAACTTGTGAGTGTTGATCAATGTATTTTGGAGACGATGGAGGATGTTAGAAAACTGAAGCAGGAAATTCGACGGAATGAGTTTGATTTGTCCGATCTTCAAAATCAAATCGAGGAAACACAAGACGAACTTGAGCGAACAAGAAGGCATGGAATCGCAAATAAAGCTTTCAAAAATCCGCTCTGGAGGTTAGAAAGCGGCAATGAGAAACAAAAACCAAAGGTGAGTCACTGATTACTGAAGACTTACAATCAAGTTAGAGCAGTTTTCAATATTGAGTATAGTAAGAATCACCCTGGCCAATCACAAAAGACGAAAACAAGGAACCAATCAGCCAACTCGAAGCAAATAGTACATGTAACCGGCGACGCCCAGCGCAGGAAAACGCGCATAACCAAGTCGTGACTGGATTTAGTTTTGCATCTGATTGGTCGAGTAGGTGACACGCGATTTTTTAAACCAATCACACAGCGTAGTAAAGGCAAAGCCAAAGCAATTCCGGATACTTTCGACATTCAATTGAAAACTGCTCTATTATTAGTCTTGTTTATAGGAAACTATTTATAAAGTTCGAAGAGCCCAACTGCCGGAGCTAATCCCTGTTTCCTGTAGCATAAAATGACTAGGAGTATTATTACGACATGGATAGGATGCTAATCCATCAGTTGCAGATTACCCCACCCCCCAACCTATTCCAGCATTTGTACTCCTGGGTGGAGAGAGGCATTGTGAGAGTGGAAGTGTCTTGGCCAAGAACACAACACAATGACCATCAGTAACCATCAGACCACGAGTTCTCCCACTCTATGGTCATGAATTAATGTATGTTTTATTTTCCTTAATTAACAGAGCTTGAACTATTCAGAAGTTCTGGAGGAGAATTCCTATTCACTCGGCTCTCTGGGCATGCGCTCTGTTCCTCTTCAGTTTGACTTCCCATGCTGCGTAGCGAGCCACAAAGGCCTCATCTATGTCGCTGACCGCAATAACTGCCGGGTACTCGTGCTTGACTCTGTAGGCGAACTTTCACGGGAACCAATTGAATTTGGAAACACGGGACCTTTGGCCATTGCAGTTAATAAACGCGGAAATGTAATAGTAACCGACTCACAGATAATCAAGGTTTTTAGTTCAGACGGGGCATTGTCGCACAATTTTCTCCGGTTTACAGCAAGAGGGATACGAGACCAGAAATCTCGGCATTGACTTTGGACCGCGACGGTAATATCCTTGCAGCTGATCGACCGAATCATAGAATACAGAAATTTCGCATTGATGGTCATTTCTTGGGTTTATTGGTGGTTCAATGTACCTCCAATACCCTAGTGGTGTAGCCATCACCAAAAGCAATGACGTCATCATTTCTGAATGCGAGAGCCATCAACTTAAGATCTTCCACGAGCATGGGAAATCTTTCACTGTGTCGGCCGAAGTGGAGTCGGGAAAAATCAATTTATGAATCCCAGAGGACTTGCTGTAGATAATTCAGGGAATATTCTAGTGGCCGATAGCTTGAATCACCGCATTCAAGTGATTGACTCACAAGGAAATTTCATTGGTAGCTTTGGTAGGTTGGGTTCAGGTCCGGATGTGTGGATACCCCATATGCAGTGGCTGTGAATCGTCGAGGTCACGTGATAGTTGCAGATAGCGGGAATCACCGTATAACATGCTTTACATGAACGCGAGCTCACATCTTTTAGTTTGGAATAGCGCTTTATGGTTTATTAACATGTTGTTCTGTTAACCAGTAATTGAATAAAAATCATTCTCACTAGTATTGTGTACCTCACTGCGCGCATGTAAGTGCTTAGTGCATGGGTGGGGGTTGCAACTTGAATGGGAGGAGGGATTGAGAATAGTTGGAAAGAACATACCGTAAAAAACAGAAAACAATGGGCATCAAGGTGCGTAAATACGTAGGTCAATCCATTGCTATGAATCACCAATAAGCGATATCTATCATATGCCTTAATTTTGTGCCACAGAATACAGTTCTTTACAACAAGAATGTAATTTTAAACTATCGCGTCATCGAAAAATTTGTTTCAGTGGGAATTAGCAACCCCCCCCCCCCCCCCCCCACAGGGAGGACTGCCAGGTAAAAGGACGGGATGCTCATCGGAAATTTAGAATTAATCAATCTGGGTGTCGCTCAAGCTTTATTTGACCCCTAAAAGATTCCATTCTTAAAACAGACAAACAAATAAGAGCTATAGTGACTTTGATGACGACGAACCTAAACACCCTAAACACGAGCTTCCCGCCCCTTTCACATGGGAGTCCCCCTCGGGGGATTAGCCTGAAAATAAACGCTCTAAACAAACATCTAAAAAGCTTAAAACAATAACCTCCAGGATCTAGGGCTCTAGGTCCTCTGGGAATCCAGGCTTACGTCAGTATAGAAATGGTAATACTGGAATAAAGTTGTTGTTGTTATTTTTCCGGAGGTGGGGGAGGGGGGGGGGGGGGGTGAGAAATTTTCTTCTGCCAACAATTTTTCAATTTATGCGCCTCTGCAATTTTTTTTTTTCAAAAGCCGGGCCTTCTACAAACATTTTTTTAAAAAAGCATGTGCTAAAAATATTTAAGTATACAGTGCGGTATAAAATTTTCGCGAGAGTTTAATTCCGCGGATGGCCGATTTTTTAGGTTTTGCGGAAAACAGGTCAAATTTTCGCGAATTTGGATTTGCTGGTTGCAAGGTATTTCACGTACGACTTGTAATATTGTTTGCAGTCAATTTAATCGAAATTCAATAATCTAAATAACTTGAGTAAATTTTGCAGACATTTTTTTCGCAGGAGTTTATTTTTACTGGATCTAGTTTTCGCGGATCGTTAGAAAACCGCGAAATTCGCGAAAATTAGATCCCGCGAAATGTCGGGCTTTGATGTCGGAGGGAAGCTTGGGCGAGAAGAGAGGTGACCAGGAGTGGGGAGGGGATAGTATGGCAAGGTTACCAAGGTAAACAAGATGGCGTTTCAATCCGAGAGGATCGAAGCTCTGTCAGAACTTTTAAACCTGCAGAAGACGACGATTCGAGCTCTGATGTAAGAAAATGATATTGAATCTCTGAATTGAATCAACCAGTGAAGGTTTGACGGTTTAGTTTGCTATTCTTGGCCACAGGATGAAAAGTATTCGGCGAAGAAATCTAGAGCTGCAAATCCAGGGAGTATCGGACCGCCAAAGAAAATAAGCTGAGAAACCCGGTAAGTTCCGTCACTCTTCATGCAATTTCTCAGTAATTGGAATAAAAGACGTACGTTGTGATAGTCAGTAATTGAATAAATGTGAATCATTATCTTTTGCTATCATTGGAGTTCGCCAGGGACCAGGACGGTGTCTGACTTTGCAGACTGCCAGACCTAATCTAACCATGCAGTCTGACAAAATTAGTAAAATTGTCACATACCGGATGCTAGTCCAACAGTGTGCTAGCCCAACCACAGGTTTCGACTCCTGTTTTGGGGGCAACTCTGGAATTTTTTTCTGAATAGCTTGGTGTCACTGACTGTGTCAACTGCATGAATATTATCTTTCTCAAGGTTGGTTTAGTTATTTCTTATTCTCTGGTTTAATAATCCTAGTGGGCCCCTCCTGAGTCGCAGCAAGTAACTAAGAGCAGTGATATCTGGAATGAAGAAGAAATTCCTCATAAGGGCGGGAACGGAGAGGATGAACAGCATCCAAGGCCAGCTCCAGAGAGCAGTGATATCTGGAATGAAGAAGAAATTCCGAGGGGGAACACGGAGAGGATAAACATGATCCAAGGCCAGCTCCAGAGTAGTAAGCACATGCAAACCACATCAATTGTAGAAATTAGATTATTATTATTATAATAACAAAAATTAATGTAAAGAAAGTAAAAGATTTTTCAGAGATTAGTGGCATCAACTGGCTGAGGGGTGGGGAGAAGAATCTCTGCAAGATGTAGAAGCATGCAAGTGGCTAGGTGATCGTTTGTAGGATACCCCAGCATTGTCAGGTTGCCTAATTCTCCCCAGCATTTGTCAGGTTGCCCCTCACAGTCTCGCTGTTGCTGTTTACCATTAAACTCCTGGGTGGAGAGAGGCACTATGAGAGTAAAGATGTCTATGACCAAGAACACAACACAGTGGGGGGACACACAACCCAGACCACTCGATCCCATGAGTCAAAGATCCAGAGTCAAAGACACTTAACCATTAGGAGCCACCACCGTGTTTCCCACTGTAATAATAAATAATAATAATTGTACATAACCATGTATGTTATAATAAATAATATTTATAAAGTATGTGAATGGAATTAAGGTGATGTTTCAGTGTGACTGAATAAGTTAGATTTAAACTGCACAACATTTCAACTAGCAAGTTATTTACAGACGGTCAGAGCGTGTGACATGCAAACGAGGCGAAAAGGGAGGTTCAATCTGGTATTCGTGTTGACGTTTGACATTGAAAAAACCGAGCAAAGGCAAAAAGTCAATCTGGCATTGTATTGTCACATTAGCTCATTTGTAGGCTCGATTACCAACCACTGTTTCGGGAAAAATGAGCCAGAATGAAGACCGGACTCGAGAGAGTGGCGGAATCGAGCCTAACTCGTTGCCATACTTTTAAAAACAAAATAATATTGACCTGCGAAGGCTCAACTGTATAAACTCGTAAAATGCCTATTGAAAGCTATAAAAATCGTGGCGTAGATACTGAAGATCAGGTCTAAAGTTATTTTGCAGTGACAAACATGTTGTTTTGTGATTTTATTTCTGATTATTAAAAGTAATCCAGGTATGGACATGCGTGTTCAAGCAAAGCTGTGAAATACAGAAGACATGTATCTACAATATGAGTGGTAGGAATACATCTTCATCCAGCTGTGAAGATTTGGGGGTCTATGGTAAGGATCCAATTCCCGGGAGGGGGGTGGTGGCGGTGGGGACTCCCATGTAAAAGCTGACGGAGGGTGATCGTCGGAAATTTTGAAAAAGAACCCCTATAAAAAGGTGCCAGGAATCTCGTTTGGTGCGAGTGTGGCTCCACACAACAATCCCCCCCCCTCATATTTCTCACCCTGAAGATTGTGACCAATTCTAAGGACAAAACTGACTCCGACGTAACTGGTCATATTTTTTTTCCTGCAACATCACCTAAAAGGTACCGGAATAAACTTTAGCGGTCAGACATTTAGATTTTAGCACACCTAAGCGGATACCAAACCGCAAATTTTAAACCCCTAAAAGGTCACGACGATCCACCCCCGTCACTTTTAATATGGAACGTCCCCCCCGCATCAAGAATTTAGTTTGCCGATATAAATACTAGTTACATTACAGCTCGAACCTCACTAAGAGCCACCTCTCGTATAGCGGGTCCACCTCTCCACAACGGCCAGGATTTTTCGTCCCAATCATACGGCTATATCCATTAACTTTTCACTCTCATTGAAACCTCCCCCCCACCCCACCCACCACCCCCTGCAACGCGCCACCTCTCCTACAATGGCCAGTTAATTCCACCCCAGGAGGCCGTTGATAAGAGAGGTTCAAAAAAAAAAAAAAAAAACAAAAAAAAAACTGTATTAGAACTACAAAAGGCATGTAGACTTGCCTAGAGCAGTTCAATCACCAGGAAAACAAGCAATAAGATCTCCAAATTACCGCTGTCAGATTTATTGGGATTGGGGATCTCGTACCCAGACGTCAAACGGTCTCCTCAGAGTCAGCTGTAGTAGTCGTCACCAGGTTAGAACTCTGGGGGAATGGAATGAATAAATTGTACATCAAATTTTTGATTGGCTAGCCCGTCATGTAACAAGAATGGCCGCGGAAGTAGACCGTTATCCCAGATTTCTGGGATGAAACATTCCATTCCCCCGGACGCAGATCCACCTGGGCGACGATCCTGGCACCTGATGACGAGGGAGACGTGGATGAGACCGTGGACTCTGGGTACAAGATTTAATAAAATTTGATAAATTGCCGAAATACGTTATCTAACGATGACAGAAATATTTATGGCTTCAGAGCAATTGAATATCTTTTCAGTTTAAACAGAAAACTGGGAGGTGCAGATGCCCTAATGATTAGTTTGATAGGGCATTGAACTCTTGGCCGGACTAGGGTTGGGGGAGGGGGGGGGGGAGAACTTCCATGTGAAAGGACTAGGGGACGTCTCGGGGATCGTCTCGTCGAATCGTCTCCTTAGGTAAAATGTAAGGTAAGATGCACTCGGGCCAAACTGGCCCACCACTGCCGGAGCTCTATACCGGTGTCTGTAGCATGAAACCGACTAGGGGGGGGAGGGGGGTGCGGGGGGGGGGGAGTATTGCTACTTCCCCCTGGATGGCGATGCTAGTCCATCGCAGGTTACCCCCCCAGCATTTTGTCGCCGGGTAGGTACCCATTTATACTCCTGGGGTGGAGAAAGGCACTGTGAGAGTTAACGTGTCTTGCCCAAGAACACAACACAATGACCCTGGCCAGGGCTTGAACCCAGGACCGCTCAATCCAAAGTCCAAGCGTGTTAACCACAGCATCCCACAGCATCCCATCCAGGGGAGTAGCAATAATCCTAGTCACTTTGTTGCTAAGGGAAATTGGGTTAGCTCTGATGGTACTGTATTATACTGTATTTTATTGATCTTTTTGTACAATTGTTTTCTCGTCTTCAGATATAAAAATCAAGCTTCCTGATACAGAGTTTTCTGATGTTAATTTAGATGTGGACAGATTACCTTTCCTTGACTGCAGAACTCCTTAAATAGTAAGTTAATTGCTACCCCAGTATAAAAAATCTCATTTAATTATAACAATAGAGGTTCTGGCCCACTTACGAAATGGAGAGATTGAAAACTTTCTCAGCTTCAACACTGTAGTCAGATTTTTTTAATATGAGATCAATTTGCTTTTCACTTATTTCAGCAAACTTGGTGTTACACCTTCCTCATCCAGTTGGATGGTAAAAAACGAGCAAAGCACAGTGGGGACAAGAGCGGGGTGGGGGGGTGTAAGGAAACTACTTACGTTACAGTTCGACTCTGTGCGTGAATATGACTTCCTCACACCAGCGGTAACGATTCAAATAAAAACAGTGTCACAAGATTTGTTGCAAGCACTTCTTGCCCGTCCGGGGGGGGGGGCGCCGAACAATTAGAGGAGTACTTTGGCTACGGGAAGGAAAACTGGAGTTAAAGTGAAAATGGAATGGAATTGAATAGGAATATGAAAAGGAACATTTTCCAATGATGTTTTTTTACTTATTATATTGCTAAGTACGAAGTACAAGTACAACTCTTTGCTACTAAATATTATTTATATTAAAAAAAAAAAAACCACCTGTATTTTCCTTTACTATATTGGTATATTTTTTATTTGATAATGAGCTAAATAAAAGATTGTTGTTGCTGTTGTTGAAGTACGGCGGTGTTTAAAGATTGTTTGGGACATTTTTTGTGTATTGGACATTTTAAGCCTGGTTTTCACTAGCGACACAAGCGCAAGCAACATACACAGACGCAGTAACGCGTGATTTGACGTAAACAAAAAGCACTGATGATCAACGCGTTACTGCGTCTGCGTATGTTGCTTGCGCTTGTGCTTGCGTCGCTAGTGAAAACCAGGACTTTAGTGTATTGGACATTTTAGTGTGTAGCAGCGCTGTATATTTTTACGAGTTTGAAGGGCGAGTCAAAATGAAAATGATGAGTTGAAAATGCTCAGCAGGGTGGGAACCCGGATGTAAAGGGGGCGGAAATTCTACGGAAGGCAGGAGAAGAGAGGGTGCGAAATTGGAAGTGCGTAATGTTGCAGAAGTAGACTGAAAGCGATTTGGCTTCTGCAGCATTGCGCACAATGTCGGCGCAAACATTTCAGGGGTGGCGTGGACAGATAGTGCTAACGCGCAACATTGCCCCAGACTGACACGCTCGCGGCTGTGCCGCTCGTTTTCGCGGCTTTGCCGCTTACGAATTTTTACTTCGCGCGCCAACAAGACCACCAGCTACGTAGGCTAAACATTTCGCGCAATGTTACAGCATGTGTCCGGAACTGTATACGACTCTTCAAAATATTAAAACAACCTATTTCGGTACACTTACAATAATTAATAAAGGAAAAAACTAAAGTACACTGGAATTGGCAGTCTTGATTAAAACTGAGCTGGACAATTAAGGCAAGAAAACACGAATAACATGCCATGGGACAGTATTCATTCAAAGCTGTTGTCTTCAAAGTTTCTGTAGCCATGTAATTACTCTAATTAAACGGAAAAAAAGTCATTTTTCTGGCGTCTGTTGTTAATTAATTCAACCAACCGAAGACCCAGGAGCCTCGCCATGCAATTTTTCACGTGCAAAACTCGAAGTGTGATTTTTGTAATTTGCATATTATTATTCAGTTCCTCGTGGTCTTGGGCTGTTCGACTTCTTCGAAGGGAGGAAATTTGTTAAAAAATAGATCTTAACGCCAAACAAATCGTCAAAATGTAAAGAAATTGCTCAGTAGTTTGCACTTGAAGACCTGAGATGGACCAACAACTCACAGCCGAGTTTTTTCAGCGGAAAACCTCACAGACCAGGTAAGCGTTGAAACTTAAAATCTTGCTACATTGTGAAACCGAAGGAAAAAGAAAGCTACTGGGTCGAAACGAAACAATTTTACCAAGTAATGCGAACACTCAGTTCTATATTAAGGAGTGAAGTTGAAATTTTTCAAGGAACCGCCATTTTCTAGGCTACACTTTTAACTTTTAACAACACTTTCATTTCCTTGGTTTGAGAATAACGACGACGGTAAATTTGAGACTAAAACTTTGCTTTTATGTGTTCAGCAGTAAGACAAACTGGGTTGATGGAACGCCGCCTTGGGTTATCGTTATTATAAGACACATTGAAAGTATTATGCCTGTAGTAGATAGCCTTGAGATTGCTCTTCTGTCTTCAAGATATTAATGGTTATGACGTCATAAAATCCGCCATCTTGGATTTCACAACTTTCTCAAGACATCAGAGAAAAGCAAAAACTGATACAAAATTTTTCAAAAACAATATTGGGATGTTAAAATGTACTAATACTGCAATGTTGCTTAACCTAAACATGCCAACTGCCATATATGTCCCACTTTGGAGTCTTGCACATCAAAGCCATTGTGACGTCATCAATTAACACGTGACAAGATTAATTTGACACGCATCTGATGGATCTGATGCAGAAAGGATGGATCGTTGTAACCGTGCATTAATTTGGAAAATCTAACAAATTCTTCCAGAGTTATGCTGGAAAAACCTGTTCAATTTTTGTTGAAAAATCAGTGGCAAATTTGGCTCTCGCACCCAACACTGACCCAACATACTTCCAGGTTCATTTTTCAGCTCCCTTAAAAGGTTAGGTCAAAACGTTTCCAGCTGATAGGAAGTGTATCAAGCGCCGAAGGTAGAAAGAAAAGAAAGGGAGAGTAATAGGAAAAGGAAAAGAGATAAGGAAAAAATCAGAAGAAAAAACTTTTTTTGGCTATGCACTTTGGCCAACGATAAAATTGAACGTTTTTGCCCTAAATCCTTTTCAAAATCTTCCCTAGTTCTCCAAACGGCATTTTTAGCAACGGTTAGCCAAATTTCGGGTAACAGCACTGTTGATTCCAACTATCAACTTGATTTCAACTCAACGATTTAATAACTAAAATTCATGAAAAACTACCGATTACAATCTGTCGTCCCCGAACGAACGACTTCAACAACAAGATCAACTTACAAATCACATGACCTCGGTCACATGGGTCCAAAGTTCATTACATATTCAGTATCCTGCGTGACATCACGCAACACTCAGATAAAACCGTATCAACATTCTTTCCCCTCTCGAATTGCCAGAGGGATATGTAATTCGAACATAACATGCCAACTGTTCTAAAATTGCCTTAGCTTAAAACTAGAAATTGATCAGTCAAAACTCTTAATTCAGTTCTTAAATGTCCTCTTCAATGTTCTGAATCTCAAGCGGAGAGATTCTGGTTATCGGTCGCTTTAGAACCTTGTCCTTGACTCGAACATCCACCACTCGCACAAGGCCGTCAGAACCTGGATACGTCTGCACGATGCGTCCTACTTTCCATCCCGTCTGGCAGTGTTAGGGTCAATGACCACAACAACATCTCCAACATGAATGTTGTCTGTAGGGAAGAAACCACTTTGGTCTCGATCCAATATGCGGCAAATACTCTCTTATCCACCGTTGCCAAACGTGTCTCGTAAACTCTTGCACTCTCCGCCAACGCTTCCTTGGGTTGAAAGGTGTCATCGACACTCTCCGGTACAAAATCGCCCCCCATTTGGCCAATCAGAAAATGGTTGGGAGTCAATACTGGTTCGTCATTAGGGTCGTCACTTACAGTTGTAAGAGGCCTTGAATTCAGTAGGCTTTCTACTCCAATGAAAATGGTCTCCAACTCCTCGTCGTTGACTTCTGCGTTACCGAGTACCGCAGATATTGCACGTTTAGCTGACTTTATCATCGATTCAAAGACTCCACCAAAATGTGGCGCAGCTGGCGGGTTCCAATTCCATGTTACTCCTTTGTTGGAGGTCATCCGCTGTAGCTTGTCTTGGTCAATTGCTGAGGACCAACTCCTTTAGTTCCCTTGACGAGCTTACAAAGTTTGTCCCATTATCACTTAACAATCTGCTGAGGCCATCCTCTCCGCGCAGTCATTCGTATGGAATGCATTAAGAAATGCATCAGTGTCCCAAAGATGACGCCATCTCCAAGTGACAACAATGTGTCTGTAAACAGAGGAATAAACACAAGTAGCGCTTTGCTCGTACTCTGCCCCCGTCCTTGCCTTAGTCAAGTACGGTCCTCCAAAGTCAACGGGCACAGTTAATGAAGGGTCTAGATGATCGCTGCAATCTGATTCTTGGTAACGGTGCCATTTGCTGACAAGCTGGCTTTGATTGAATCGTTTTGCGCACTTCAAAACACTCCTCTCATGACCCTTTTGACTTGTTCGCGCGTAACGTGGACCACCAAATATTTCTCGCGTAAGTGGATTGATTGTATAGTTAAGTCCCATCCGATGACCTTCTGATTCGTGGTAGTACTTAACAATCAATCGTGTGACTTGATTCTTCTTGGGCAAAATGAGACTGGACACTTAACTTCGTAGGGAAGATCGTCCGCATTTTGTAATCTTGTGTTCGACCTCAAAATTCCATTAATCAGTACTGGATTCAATGGTGCTAGGGAACTTCTTCTTGGGATCTGCTCATTTCTTCTCAGCGCATCCATCTCTGCTGCATACGTCCCAGTCTGCCACTTCCCGAATGATAGATTCTTCAGCATTTAGAAGCTCCAACGGGCGTAAAGTTCGCCCTTCACTCTTCCATCGGAAGGTCTCCTACAGTTCGCAATAAATCGGTGCCACCCAGGCTTTCACTCTTACTAGAGACAAGCCAAGTTCCAGTTCCCCTATCGGTTTAACCCGATACCATTTTGAATACCTTGACGGATTCAGCCGCCAAACTTCTTCTTCTCTGGCATTGTCATTGTTAGCATTCTCTTCACCTCCCTTCATGGTCTCATAGCTACAAGCCTCCTTTGCTGAAACTGCTTTCCCTCCTTTTAAACTCAAGACTCTCTTCAGACGTTGGCGCATCAAACTTGCACTCCGGCCATTCTTTTTCCGACCTCTTTAGGAACTCAGGTCCATTCCACCATTGCTTTGAGTTTGCCAATTCTTCTACTGTCAGGCCTCTCGTTCCATGGTCTGCTGGGTTTACACTAGTAGGGACATAGCGCCACTGATTAGGAGCTTGAACACTCGTTGAATTTCGCCCACACGATGAGCTATGAATGGCTTGTATTCTCTGCTTTGACCTCGGATCCAGTACTCCTCGTCATCACTGTCCGAGCTCTGCATACGATAGGTGTGAAGGAATCCTGTGTTACATCCCTCTTGTCGCTCACACACATCAATGGTACCAATTGCTGTCCACCCTATGGACAAAGTCTGGCACTAGGCTCGCCATCGCCTCCACGAACTTCCTTCATGGGAAATATCAGATTGTAGTAATCTGAGCCAATGAGGACATCGATTTTACTCCTCGTTCCAAGTTTTGGGAAGGGAATGTTCCTTAAATGCTTCCACTGATCTCTTATCTGAAGCCAGTTGGTAGGTTTCATTCCTCCACAAATGCTGTGCGAGGTCCTTGCTACGATGGTGGTTGTCTACTCGACCGTCTAAACTCTCCAATCCAATCTCCATGGTGGCTGACATAAGATCTATCTTCTGATCATTTGCAACGTTAATGGTCACTTTCTCTTTCCGACCTTCCATGCCCAACTCTTCCACTACATCTTCGTTGACATTAGGTCGTGTCACTTCCTTCATCTATGAAGCAATTAACTTGCAAACGCTTGGCCCCATATTTCAGAATAACTGGAACAGTGCGAAGGGCGATTCTTCGCTGTTCATGTTCCTTTTACTGTTTCATACGTACTGGACTCATTCCCAGCCACATTCGATGCGTCAGAATTCCCCTCCTTGGAATCGGGAAGAATTTTCTCCTGATGAAGTATGCGGTGGTGAAGCTCCTTGCAACCGTCAATTCCGCACTCTTTGTTCCAATGACATGCCTCTCTCAGGTGTCCTTTTCCTAGGCAACAGTAACACAGACCGAGTTTCTTCGCTGTCTCCACTTCTTCCTATTTTCCATCCCTTTTAGCACATCACACTTCCAAACAGGGTGTTTTTGGTTGCACACCTTGCAAGGGCGGTCACGCTTGTCTCCAGTCCCGAAATACGACCGCGGCGACTTGACCTGCCTCCCTTCTGCACTAGAAACACCATGCTTTACCTCCGACGCATGCACCTGGTATTCAGCTTCTTCAGCGACCCATTCTCGTAGTTCCTCAAGAGACTCCTTTTTTCCCTTTTCTTTAATCCATCTGTAAAACTGGCTGAGTAGAGACTGGGGTATTTTCTCTAGCACAATAGCGTACAAGGTTCCCCTTCAAGATCAGAGATCTGTTTATTTTCCTTTAAAGTAACCACTGTTCTTTCCACTAGGTCTGCAAATTTTTCTAGCTCTCGAGGGTTCTTCTGCATTTATGGGCTTCATCTTTCTTAGCTCATCAATATGCGCCTGAACCTGTCGCCGATTTCCTCCATACTTTCGATTCAATCTTGCTTTCGCCGCTTCATACGCCTCCACCGAATAACCTAATCCTTTCACCGTCTCTGCTGCCTCGCCTTCCAGGCAACCTTCCAGCCGCAACATTTTAAATTGTGGTGACAACGAAGTTTCATCGACGCAACTTGAAAACGCTGCCCCACCACGTTGGATATTTCATCTTATCGCCCGAAAATTTAGGAATTCGAATCCGCTCGAGTTGCTTGTTGGGTCGACCACGTGACTATCCTTCGCGCTCGTGCTCTCCGATTTCCCGCTCTTGACATTAGAATTTCCTCCCACTGTTTTTGGCCGCTCCTTTCGCTAAAAAACAACCGAGCTCCACTCGTTTCGCTATCGACACGGTCCACTATACCATCGGCTTCGTCCTCAGTTGAGGCTGCATTTGTCGCGTCTTCCTTTTCTTTGTTACAAGGTTTGGAGATTATCCAATATTTCCAGCAATTCGTCCCGTCTCTTTTCGATGTCTTGTAACCTTTCCGTAACTTTTTCTTTCTTCGGCGCTTCCAACGATAATTCCACGGCTAACTCGTTCAAATACTTGGTAAGACTTGATTTAAGTGCCCGTTTCTCCTTTTTGAGCTTCTCTAGATTCTCCATGCTTTCGACAATTCACAACACACGGCGGTGTTTCGAGCCCCGAACGCGGCTAAATTTCACTCTTGCAAATTCCAGAAATTTCGAACTCCAATGAGATCCACAATCTCCACTAATGCGATATTCCGTTCTCGAAGGACCAGATGTTGATTCCAACTATCAACTTGATTTCAACTCAACGATTTAATAACTAAAATTCATGAAAAAAACTACCGATTACAATCTGTCGTCCCCGAACGACGACTTCAACAACAAGATCAACTACAAATCACATGACCTCGGTCACATGGGTCCAAAGTTCATTACATATTCAGTATCCTGCGTGACATCACGCAACACTCAGATAAAAACCGTATCAACCAAGCACCAAGAAAAACGGGTTTCGTGACCCAAAAATGCGTTTAAATGTGCGAATTTTGTTATGTTAAGGGTTAATAAAACTGGAAAAAATATCATTTCAACAAAGATTCGAAATTTGTGTAAGCCTGCATGTCATCACGCGGTTGCCATGGCACCATAAAAAAAACTTGTCACATCAAAATGTCCCGGGACGGATGAATGAACAGCTACTGAAAGTTTGAGCATCCTAAAGTAAATCCTCTTTTTAAAATTTTGTAAAAAAAAAAAAAAACCCTCGACGGGGGTGGCAAGTGTCACCAAGGCAATATGTTGAGAAGGTTTCTTCTGGGAATGTTTGGTGTTAACTCATTACGGCATTTTATTTTTAAATTTCAGATGAAGTAACATTCAAGAATTCAAACATCTTGATAAAGGATGGAAGTGGCAAGAAGAAAACACATGCAAATAATTGCGCGAAGATAAGTCACAGAAACCATGTATTTAAAAATAGGTCCACGATTGTACATGCGCCTTACTGCGCCAATGTCAATGTATTGATATATTGCAAGAAGAAATTCGATGTTGATTATTTTTGTGGAATCAGAAAGGTTCGGTAAATACACAACACAAAGCAAGTTGTAAAGTTGTAAATTGTTAGCTTTTTTCGAAGAAATTCAAAATTAATCCATTACCATGGCAATGTAATGGAAATTTAATGACACATCTGAACAATATTAATTTATTCTCATAACCATGGCAATTTATTGATATTACAAAATAAGTTAGATGGCAATCACTCATGAGAATTTAAAGGTAATATTTAAGTGAAAAGGGATGTTGGTAAAATTATTAATTAAAAGTCAAAGATATTCAAGCAGTTTCGATACAGTTTTTCGTGAACTATAACCTAATGTTTTCAATCAGCTTTCCGCAGACTTTCCTCAGTGAATTTACACCAATTCTTAGTCTTAAAATGAGTTATTTTTTCTACGAAACTTGATAGATACCGTATTTACTCGAATAAGCGTCGCCCCCGATTAAGCGCCGCCCTCGAATAAGCGCCGCATTTGGGACAAAAAAGTTAATAAGCGCGCCGCCCCGAATAAGCGCCGCGGCCCCGATGCGGCGCTTATTCGAGGAATTCAGTAAAACTAAAAAACACTACAAAGGAACTCTAACACAGCATTGGAAATTTATTTTCGTCAAAAACGATGTTCTTCAGTTCAAAGTGAGTATATTTCACCGCTCGCCCATTAAGTTCTCTCTCCAGAATTCTTGCAATACGTAGTTCTGTTTGTGAAGGCCGTGAACTTTGCCGGCACGACAAGCCCAACTTTTCTAAACTTCTCTAAATTAAAAGAAAAAAAGTTCTTTGTCGCGTCTAATTTTTAAATAAACGCCGCCCTCAAATAAGCGCCGCCCTCGAATAAGCGCCGCATTTGAGGCGCGAAAAATTTAATAAGCGCCGCGGCGCTTATTCGAGTAAATACGGTAATATCAAAATAAATGTGCTGCCAATAATGGCATGATCGGAATGTAAACAAAAAGGTTCGGAACCTTTCGGTTTGCAATCGGCTGAATGTTCTTAATTAAAGAATTTAAAAGTAGCTTTATCTTCTCTTGTTTACAGCTGTTTCGAGAAAGGTTGTCGGAAAAAAGCGCACGCGACAATCCCGAAAGTTATTGTGGGTAGTTTTAAGTTAACGGTTCCTTGACTTCAGCATTTCAGGGAAATCTGAGAAAATGGCACGAGACGCCATGGAAGTATGTTTGCGAGTGCTAAAAGAAAGCAACAAAAGTAGTACAGTGTCAGGAACGTACCTTGCTGATCATATCCCAGATTACCTTTCGGGATTGTCGCGTGCGCTTTTTCCGACAACGTTTCTCGAAACAGCTGTAAATCAAATTCTTTATTCGACTGTATTATTGAAATGAGATCAACATCGAGTTTCTCGTTATAATATCAATACATTGTGAAACAGAGTGGTGTGGAGAATGAAGAAAACCATCAACCAGAGGTGCTGTCAGTCTCGAAACAAACATTAAAAATAAACGTATGGCAATCACAAAAGCCTGCATGGTTTCGATACGATCGCAACGATCGCAGCGATCGTTGCGATTATATGGAAACCAGGCTTTAAGGATCTTGGGGATGAAAGTGTAATCCAATCGGAAGATAAATTATAATTACGGCAGCAAACATGGCGAAAAGGAAGAAGTATGCAGAGTATTGTGCTTCACATAACTCTCATAACTTCATTGCTAAAAAGTTTCACCCATGTCCAATACATAGGCGAAAGTACTCGAGATACGATATAACAAAAACGTTCGTATCTTTGTTGTAAATTTGCAATTATTGCTAATTCCCGATAATTAATACAGGGAGACAAAGCAAATGTTCATATTTAATAACATGTTTTGCTAGTACATCTACAATTTGTAAACATGTTCAACTCCTTTCGTATTTTAACACGTACGCTTGTTTTCTCTTTCAGTGCTTTCAATACTGCTTGTTGATGTGGATCACAATCCAGTAGAGAGGACTCTTAAAGAACTCAGGCGGACAAGACAAGATAGTCAGAGATTAATTCTAGAGGTATAAATATTTGTAATTTAGCCTCTGAAAAATTGTTCCTACATATTCATTAGTATTTGCTACTCGTCGACAAAGAAGCAGCCATTATTCTGGAGTGATTTCAGCAAATCCATAAACAGAACTGAGAACACGTTAAGGAAATTTAAGAAACTTTTCAACGTTATTACAAAGCGAATTACTGCCGCCACAAAATAGCGTAATAGATTATGCAGTCATAACATGCAAGCACATGTTTTGATTGCATGATCTATTGCGCTTATTCTGTGACGGCAGTGATTTGCTTTATGATTATTTTGATTTTTTTCATGACAGTCATTGGAAAATTGCTCTTATAATTTGACGAATTCAAACTTGAATCGTTATGTTTTTCATATAATTTTCCTGTTCCAAGTTTTATTTATTTTCTTAACCACAGCGGTCATTTGACTTAGTTTTCTTCTATTGATACTGTTGTAATTCAGTAGTTTTGTAATAATTACTAGTCTTACTTGCACTCTAGTGTTGTAAACAACTTTGCTTGTTGTTAAAAATATTGTAATTAGTTAATGGTACTTAAGGAATAAAAACACTATTAAACTACCATTGTTTCTTTTATTTATTGTCTTTTATTTAGCATATAATTGCGCTTGCGCTTTAAAGCTTGCTTAGTGACCACCCCTGGAAGAAATGTAGGCTATCTCTTTTACTATATTTTAACTATGTAGGGTTGCCAAAAAGAAAAAAATTCCGCGCTTTTGAACAGAGTCTAGCAAAAGAAATCAAAGACACACTACGATTTTTGATGGGTCAAAACCGTTGACACAGTGCACGATTTTTTCCCGCCAAAAGACTTAGTATATTTTTGACTCAACACCAGACATCATTCAAAAGCGCATACTTTTTTTTTCAAGGATAATTTTCGCGCCAAAAGACTTAGTTTTTATTTTCGGATTTTTTTCTCGGTCCTTTTAAAAGCGCAAACGTTTTGTCCAACAAACTTTTTCCCGTCAAAAGACTAATATAATTATTTTGGTACTTCAGAATCATTTAATAAATACTTTCTAAACATTTTATACTTGAATTATTTACCTTTCCAGTATTAAGTACGCCATGCAACTTTTGATTTGTTACCATGGAGCAAGAGAACACCCTTGTAAATTAAAATTCAATGATTTCTCACAATTCTGCGCGACTTTTGTCATAGCCCAAGAGTAAATTTGCAGTTTAGTTTTCCACATTTTGCGCGATCTTTTCTCTTGCTCTCTGTAACAACCAAAAATGCAAGACTATATAATACAAAAATCAATATCTGGTCCACGAAAATGTTTAACCAAAAATATGCAAACTTTGATAGCACAAAACGAAAATAAACAAAGCAAGTCGAGGATTTACGGACCATGAGTTAAAAAGAATTGGTTTATATCAAATTTGCAAATTTAAATTTGGACTGAAACGCTAAATGTTCTAAACTATTTTCTTTCTTCGTCATCTTTGACATAAATTAATCTCAAAAGAAATAAAAACGGAAAATACCGAATCAGTTTCTTGTTCAGTTTAGCAGTTTTTGTGTAATTACAAGACAATTCCGTATATACTTTTTTGCGAGAATGAAAAGAAAGGCCAAAAAGCCGCCACAGGAACGTAGAACACACCAAGAAAATTTCTTCGATACACTAAGGTTAATTATAGAAAAATACAATTCGGTTTGGCTACAGCGTTTTACTTTGTGATCCGTGTCCCGTGATCCGTGATCTTCCAATGATCGATATATCAATTCTCCATTCTCATTGCCGTACATTTCTTTTCACGTGAAGTCTGAGAATTTAGCGGAACATCAAGACAATAGTTTCTCAATTATTGATTTTCTCTTTTTTTTCGGTTTCAGTTGCAACATGCTAGAGCATTATGTTGTGGTCCGTGGTCCGTGATCTTCCGATCCTTTCAAACCCAAAGTTAGTTCTGAAAATTTGGTTGTACATCAAGATACTATCTTACTAATTGTTGATTTTTTATGTTTCGTTACCTATTGTATCAGAACTTATAAAAAACGCGCCTTTTTTTAAACATACCGTCAGGAATGAACCAGATATTGATTTTTAAATTACTTAAATATCAAGGAAATGACAATTTGAAGGGCCCTCCATTCAAGATATAGGAAAGCAAATTCGGCCATATTGAACAACAAATATTTTACAATAAAAAACAAAGACAATTTGCCATAAAACTGTTCCTCCGTCCAGTTGTAATTCAAAAAGTGTCATCAGTTCTAAAGCAATTCGTATTTTATGGAGGGACCTTCAAATAGCCATGACTAACAAATAATTTAACTGAAAGTGTTGGTGGGTATAGAAACGTGAAGCTACGGTTAAGGTGGCGCGTTCATTTCGAATAAATTATGCATAAAAATAAATTAAATCGGTCAGCCTAATGTGCCGCCAAGGCCTGAAAAGGATAATGTAATAAAAATAAATCGTGCAAAAAGAGGTCACAGTGCCCCCTGCTTTCACTGTTCAATGGCTAACCTAAAGTTCGTTTCAAATCCACTCGAAAAACCAGATGACAAGTAAATAAAATGGCATGTACTTAAAAAAGGGGTTGAAACATTTAGTTACACGCTGCCACCTCAAACTCGCTCCACGGTCTCTTAAAATCATTCATGATGTTTCGTATCAAACAAAACTTCAGCAACAGTATATTAATTGAAAACAATTGAGCGGTTTTCCAACAATTTTTGAGAGAGATTTGCCTTGATGTTGGCTTTTGAAAAACGTATTCAACTGCTAACCAATCAGAGGAAAGATAATATGTTCATTTGTTGGCCAATCAGAGGGGAGAAAAGAACAAGTGCATGTGTTCACGCGACTTTTTGAAGGAGTTACTACTAGTTGTGAAAGCTATAAGAAAATCGCTCTATAAAATTACTTTCTAATAATAGGTGGCAAGTATATTTCAAGAACTCGCATCAAGAATCAAGGTTGGTGATCTAGTGAAAATACTTTACGCTTCTTTCAAAACCAAAGAATACGACGAGTTGACCACAGTAAAAAAAAAAACAGTAACAAAAAATATCTCGAAATAATCAAGGCTTGCGCTTCAAATATATTGCCACCATGAGAAATTAATTACAAAATCAAATTCTTATCGTTTTGTCGTCTTCTCCAATACTTGGATCTCCTCAGATTTCATAAGCTCTTCATGGTTTCCATTCTCCTTGCCTTTTTTCGGTCAGTATTTCCTGAAAGTTAAGGAAGCAAATAAAATCGTTAGTCATGATAGCCAGCGAACGTTTTAAATAATTAAAAGATCAACTTGGCCCCGCTATAATTTCTAAGCAATTTAGAACAAGCGTTGTAAAAATATTTAGAATATATTACGAGGTCATTGCTCGGTTGAATTTAAGGTGTTAAAATTGTACAGCGTTGTTCGGCGAAATTACTCTAAGGTTTACTCAATCTTTGTTTTGCTTCCTCTTCTAGGAAATTTCTAGCGTAATTCTTGAACTGACATTTACTGGCATGATTAATATCAATTTGCTACACTATACATTGAAAGAGGGACAACTCACGTATGTCACAAGCGACTAAACGTCGAAACCTATCTTCGCTATCGCGAAGTTTTCGTTGTGGCGAAGGAACAAGAAAAACGTTTAAAGTTACTTGAAACTTATTATAACACTAACCATTGATTTTGAAGGTTAAATATTCCTGTTTCATCTTCCTCGATCGAGGACAGAACTTGTTCTTCATCGGCAAGAAGTCAATCCGCGTCTTCACACGTGTATGAACTGTTTGATGCAAATTTTACAACTTTCATGAATATGGATTAGAAAAGGAACCAATACGGCCGGAAAAGCGTGTTTTATATCGGCGGGAATATTTATTGTTTTCACTGTACGCTTTTAACGAATCGAGGTGCATCGTAAGATGGGGCTAACAACGACTGTGCACTAACTAAATAGCTTGTAGAACGATAAAGCATATATCATTTTGCAACGTACAAAATTATTTTTAGATAGAATTGGACTCAAAATGTTTTTGAACGAAGAAAAATGCCAAGGTAGTAGTAATTACGATTGAAACGGATTATGAATTTAATTGATTTGTTCTCCATGCCACAATATTTTTGTACACTCATATAAAGAGAAAACGAAGGCGCACCATCAAGTGAGCTTGACCGACGAAGGCGCACTGTATAAAGGGAGTTTATAAAGAAGGCGCACTATAAAAGGGGGCTTCAAAACGAAGGCGCACTAAAAATAGGGAGGCTTGAAAAAACGAAGGCGCACTATATAGGCACATTCCACAGGAAAGCCTTGAAAAAGGAGGCCTTCAAAACGAAGGCGCGCTATATAGGGAGGCTTGAAAAACGAAGGCGCGCTATAAAGGGAGGCTTGAAAAACGAAGGCACACTACAAAGGAGGCTTGAAAAAGGGGGCACTATAAAGGGAGGCTTCAAAACGAAGGCGCGCTATATAGGGAGGCTTGAAAAACGAAGGCGCACTATAAAGGGAGGCTTGAAAACGAAGGTGCACTATAAAGGGAGGCTTGAAAAACGAAGGCGCGCTATAAAGGGAGGCTTGAAAACGAAGGCACACTACAAAGGGAGGCTTGAAAACGAAAGTGCACTATAAAGGGAGGCTTGAAAAACGAAGGCGCGCTATAAAGGGAGGCTTGAAAAACGAAGGTGCACTATAAAGGGAGGCTTGAAAACGAAGGCGCACTATATAGGGAGGCTTGAAAAACGAAGGCACACTACAAAGGGAGGCTTGAAAAACGAAGGTGCACTATAAAGGGAGGCGTAGGCTTGAAAAACAAAGGCACACTATAGAGGGTACGTATACCCTGCGAGACAGAGATTCACTTCTCTTTCCGCACGCGACAAGAAGGCACCTCTGCACGCAACCGCTCGATTTTGTAGACGCATACAAGTGACCCGGCCGGTTAAAACCCATAATTTTTTAACTTATTCGTCCCTGGCTGTGGACGCGGCAAGATCAAAGAATCGAGCGGTTGCGTGCTGAGGTTCCTTCTCATCGCGCGCGGAAAGAGAATCGCAGGGTACATAAAGGAAGGCTTGAAAAAAGCTAAATCAATTTTGACGTCATTTGATTTTAATCAATTTTAACGTCATTTTCTACAATTTCTGTTCGAACTACAATTGTAGGCACAGTATTCAATGTCTAAAAATAACTTCAATTGTATTTATCATCTTGTTAACAAAACCTTTACTTTGACAAACATTATCGTGCTCAATAGAGAACACTTTCCTAAAACAATCTACTTGTAACCAAGTCAAACTTAAAATGCCGACAACATCGCCAAAAATCAACTAACACGTGTCTTCAACTCTATCGAGACGAGCCATACAATATGGGAAAAGCTAAAGTCGAATGACAGCTTAAAATAGCCACGTCAAAGTAATAAAAAACAACTTAAAAACAAACAACTTTATTTAAGTGTCGTTGTTCTTATCCTGAGTACATTTCAGTGGAATGTCCAGTAACTAAATTACCAAGAAATTAAAGGCTCCACAACAACGAACTAGACTCCTCCGCATGCAAACTCTATGAGAGTCTGGTAACCAGTAATCTGGCCGAGGGGGAAACTGGTGACGATTGATCTTTCTCGTTCCCAGATTCTCAATGTCCAGAGAGTCCAGAGAGTCCAGAGTTGCTAACAACAAACCACAGCAACAATATTCTCAACTGTTAAAAAAGTCTATTTTTGCTTTGGTCAAAAGACAAAGCCGAAAGAGTCAACTATATACGACTAGGCTAAAGGAGAACGTAACATGAATGTTCTTGACTCGATCAAAATGAGCCAACACTGTCCACCGACTTCAGCACATTTTGCTTAAATACACATAATAACATACTAGTAGGTTAAAGGAGCTATGTCACGGATGGCAGCATCTTCAAAATCTACCTTAAATTTGTCACGTTCATCGTTCGTAATCCGTCTTAATCTTCTCCATCCTCGACCATCCTTGTTCCTGTTTGGTTTATTTTTACCTCTTTGGTGTTTTTCTTCCTTAGTAAACTATTATTATGGGTTTCCTTTGATTTGAAGGCAATATTATGCGCCGAAAAAAAAAAAAAAAATTTGATATATCGTGACATGGCTCCTTTAAACTCTCAACAAAAACTACAGCTGTTGTTACTGGTGGCTATCGAGCAGTAACTATCATCAACTATCACACTCAGGACTGCCTGAAGCGTGTCTTGTCTCGTCCCCGTCTTCCTCGGTTTTTCTTCTTGCCAGGCTGCTTTCCCCCTCCCCCTCGTTTTGCTCCATTTTCTTTGGGCATGCGCAGGTCCAAGATGTCTTCCTCGTCACCAAACTCTTCGTTCTCTTCCAAGTCGTCCCGTCTTTCTGCCATGACACCCGCTGCTCCGCGCATCTTCTGAAGGTCTACAAAAAGGACGAGAGAAACCAAGAGAGATATGAAATAAATGGTAATCATTAAGGATATTAAATTTATATTTCGATCTTGGGAACGGAAGGAATGTTCCTTACCTTGTTTTACAATAGTCTGCACTTGCTTGATAGTTGCTCCCAGAGCCTCGACTTCGCGCGTCAAACGGCCCGTATCACCCCACCTACAACGGGACTCGATATCCCGGATGCAGTCTCCAACGCGTGCTCCTACGTGGTCCAGCCGCTGAACATCAAGACCAAAGTCGTGCGAACCAAGCCTGTTCTGCCCAGACAAAGCATTTAACTCATCACGTAGCTCCTTCTCTGCCGTGAACAGAGGCCATATCCTCCTCAGGTAGAGCTGCTTGTAGGCGTTTAAATTCCTCCAGCATCCGCCAATGACCGCTACCTGATTGAATGTGCGACTCGTAATCCTCGCCACGTCCATCGCTGCTGAAGTGTACGCTGCACACACTGCATGCTGAAATGTCCGCTTTGAAGTGCTCAAAGTGAATTCAGCTGAATGAACAGGAGGCTGCTCTTGTTGAGCTTCGTCTCGTGGCGAGGACTTGGGAGTTGCGCACCTTGTGTGACGGAACCAGCGTTGGATTTTAACAGCAGCTTCCTCGCGCTGCGTTTCTAAAGTGCGCTCCTTCCTCTGCTCCTCCAGGTACCCAATTGGCATCTGAAACTCTGATGGCGAATAAATATCCATGGGTGGCTCACTTGTGGTCCCTGCTGCTGCCTGATGATTCCAAGGAGCTGGTCCAGTCATGAACGACTGCGTGAAGGAAGCCGCATTGACCTCCGCAGTCAGCAACCGCCGGTTGCACCAACGAACCGAAAACAAACCTTCGTTCCTCTCGGACAGAAAGCTTTGCAGTGCGAAAACAACGTCTTTAACATTCTTGGCGCAGTGCACCACTTTCAAAGCCGTCTGTACTCGACAAGGTAAGAATGCGTGAATCGTGACGCCGCGTAGAGATTCGATGAGACGGGCGCATGGAGCTGGTGGAATCCCTCTGCCATAGTTACACAACATGGTCATGGCCAAGACTAAGATTCTCTCTGATTCACCCGACAGCACGCGATCTATTGCATTGAGACTGAAAGCACTGTTTATCAAGTTAAAGCGGCGGCTGACTTGTCCTGACACAAGCTGCACCATGTCTTCGAGTAACCGCTGAACTTGCCAGATCCCTTTGAAAGAAGGCAATCCTGTGGCAGTAGCTTCAACGATGCTGTACAAGCTAGGGTACTTGTCTGTACCATACACAGTATCCCACAAGTCGATCAGGTTAAGGTAGCTCTCCGGGAGACACACAGGGTACTCGTACTCGTTGAACAGACGAGCAAACAGTGCCAAGCAGGCGATCATCTGGTGTTCAAAGATGGCACTCGTGTTAGCGAGAGATGGCTTCGGAATGGAAGTTCTCCAAGCGATCAACCTGATGAACCTTCGGATAAAGATGTTTGCAGAGGTCACAACATCGCCATAGACGTGAAATATACGCTTGCCATCTTCGAACAGTCGGAAGAGACTGCGGAAGCCTCCATGTTGTTTGTCTGGCAGCATGCCATCGCAAACCACGCTTCTCCCAGCAAAGGCCTTTTCCTCGACGGAAAGCAACACAGCGACCTTGCTGGCCTGTCCAACTAGCTGAAGGATTCGTGACACTTCAATAAACCTGTCAGAGTTCTGCCATCGGTTATTCTCCCTTGTATTCATCCATAAGAACTCGGCGTACCTCGACAACCGCTCCTTGATGGCGCCGTTCCTGCGAAGGACTCGGATATGATCTTTGCAAAGAAAGGAAAAATGCTGACCCATTTTCGGAAAGAGCAAATCGTAAAATTGTCGACACGCTCCAAAGTCCCGTACACCATCAGTGAGCAGCTTTTGTGAAAGCTGCCCTACAGGGTCGAAGCGAGCGATGGCGTAAACGAACGACTGCACAAGTGCGTTAACATGCATTTGATGACACAAGGCCTCGAAAAGCTTTTGGAACACGTCGTCTGAGAATGGAGCATGGGTAAGCTCACAATGTCCTGGGTTGCAGCTCAAGCCCACGAGAGGCCTTCGACAGATGCCGTGGAAACGTGCGTTTGATTCTACGCTTTGACAAATGTTCTGCGCTAGCTTGCAAGCCAAGCCGCACAGGTAGCCAGAGATGCGCCACCGAGCTATCCCCACATCAAGTACCACCTTGTCGATTTTGACTTCAGCTTGGCTGTAAGGGACGGATGAGACGAACAGGCAACCACTCTTCACAAAGGCGCACCTCACATCCGACTTATCTCCTTTGAAAAGACCGAAGTACGTCTCGCACATTTCCACTCTCTGAAGCTCAGCCACGCTATTTTGAGGCTTGTTCAGCGCCAAAATAAGACCAAACAGTCTATCCAGGCCTCGGAGGAATACACTGGGGAAATCACAGACATCAACACGCGAAACATCCTCCTTTAAAATGGCGAAGAGCGCCAGGCACGCGTCTACCTCACCGCAAATATTGTTCACCTTGTGAAACAGTTCTCGTGCACTTTCGGCGTAATCTACATCTTCATGAAGCTTTGACAGAATCAGGAGGCATTGTGCTTCACCATTCTTATCATTGCAATCTTCAAACAGCTCCATGGCTCTTTCAGTTGGACCCTCGATTAACTCATAGCGCTCATTAATGGAGCTATGCGTTTGAACGCAGTGAGCAGCAGAGAGAAGGCACTCGGCCGCAAAGCTCTTCTTCTGCACAAACTTGGCTGCCTCGATGAATCTTCCATTCTTTCTTAGGAGGTTTCCAGCATCGTTGTACCTTCCTTCCTCTATCATCGCCTCCATAGCTTCTTGAACGCATCCATGATGCTCCAGGAAAAGAATTCGATCGTTGGCTGATGGCAGTCGCTCGAGTACTGACACCATTTCATCACGACGACCACAGCTAAGAAATCAGAGTAACAAATAAAAATAACATTTGATTGGTTTACCGTTGCAATTACTAATACCTGATAAAAGGGCTAGAATACCAGTACCAGGGAGTCAGACACACTATGGAATGGTGGATTTGAACACACAGAACGGTTTTGTAAGGACTGCCGTACGACCAAAACAAAACTACCTTATTCTCACCTATTTTCGCAATTGAAAAAAATAATTAAAAAAAAGGTGTCGCAAAATTGAATACTCTGTTTATTTTATTACACAAGATCCGTTTGAAGATATCGGCAAAGATATTTTGAAAATACCTTTTTGAACACTGAACTGAGCACTGTTCGTGTGAAGTGACTCAAGTGTTTGGTTCTAAGTAACGTAATGTACAGATGCTTTCTCTGAATGCTTTATTGTTGATCATAAATGGTGATTCAAATCTGGTGACAAAAACGAAATTTCCCTTGATTCCATTTTTTCGTGAAATTGCGAAAATCAATTCTCGCGAAATATGGCATTGTCATTTTCGCGAAATTAAGTAGGCGTGAAAATAAGTGAGAATAAGCTAAGGTAGCCACAATCACTACAACAGTTCAACCAATCAAGTAACGTCTTCTAACTCACTACAGCAGTTCAACCAATCAGGTAACGTTTTATAACTCACCTGAAGTGCTCCTCAGCTAGCTGATGACACAGTCGCTCTACAGTTCGCGAGTCCTTGGGTGAGCGGATTCCTCCCTTGCTGGTATCAGTGCCCACTAGACTCTTGTAGCGCTGTAAGGTGTCGATAGCCTCCTTGTACAGGTTGCCTTGACAAAGCACCTCCACTGCCTGGTGATAATCATTGATCATCTCATAACACTCGCTGGCTTCTAAGTAATGACGCTCCTTTCTTAACTGCTTGGCTGCGTCTTCAAACTGTTGGAAACACGGATAAACAATATGGTCACGGTTTGAAATATTACTTTAACGTTCAAAATTATTTGGGAAAATTTCGGCCAATCAGAAACAGGAATATACATTTTAATGAATGAACAAATAACAAGGAAGATTTAAACTTCAAATGCACTAACCTTTCCTAATTTTCTGTTGAGTTTTGCTAAAAGCAGCCTCTCTCGGGCGTTATGCAGACACTTGGCTCCCTCATCCAACATGGAACATTGCATAAACTGATCTGCAGCTCTCAAGAACTGCGTTCTCATCACCTTGGGGTTGGCTTTCAGCTTGCTCGCTTCAGTGGCCTGCAGCTGGGCTTGACTCTTCTTCACCATCAGATTATCACCAGCCATCGTGAAGCACTTCACAGCCACCTCCCACAGCTCTTTGTTGTAGAAATAATGCCCCTGCTGGCTCCACTCTGCTTCCGTCGACTTCTCCACGAACATACTGGTCAGCTGCTCCGTCTCGTTGGCTTCACCTGACATGCGTATAACGCGAACAAGGCTCAGCCTTTGGAAGTACTCAAACACGGGTGCCCGGGCTTCCTCGTCTTCATCAAAGAACCACACGTTGACCCTGGCGCGAGTAATGGCCGTGTAAAGGAACTTAAACTCGGAGTTGAGCACCTTATGTCGGTCGGAGTCAAACTCCAGGGGCCGCGTTGTTGTTTCTAGGTCTTCTTCAGCGAGTTCTACGAGCCCTGACGTGTTAGGGACCTTACCGTCGGATAGCTCCTTGATGTACGTGGTCACAACTCGCCACTCTTTCTTGGCCTGTCAACACAAAATAATCGTGATATCACAATATATCAAACACGAACGAGACTGAGTTTCGTCTGATTTCTAAACACTGACAAGAACAAGCTTTCTTGTGTTCGCAGGCTAAGAGAGTTGAAATTACGACGCATAGCGGAGTATAATGTGTATTACTATTTTTGACGAAATTCGAGGTGTTTGGAAATCGGATGAAACACTGTCTCGAGTGTTTGATATATCTTCTCAATCGAAACTAAAACTAAGGAGTAAACAGAGAAATAAAATCGTAAAACGTTATGATAAGACCAGGTATCCAAAACTCCGTCATGGTTAATACAATCTATTTCGACAAGCACAACGTTCCTATGTAGCTTTTTCTCCAGGCCTTGAAGGATTCGTTTTGGTGACGTCATCGGAAGAACGACCGTACCGTCACCACATAACCCCAAACAAATTGACCCCGCGAGGTCTGGCGACTACACAAGGCTTATCCTTCGCATGAAAGAGCTGCTATAGCGTGCAAGACGGCTGTAAATAGTCATAGATGAAACCAAGATAGTCAAAAGCTTTACTACAAGGTATAAAATTTCTCGCCTGCTATTTGAACAAAAATCCGCAAATCCGCAAATACGATGTTATGTTATCCAAAATCATTTGTTTATATAAAGTTTTGTTATAAAGGCAGATTATTTTCATTAGGCATTTGGAAACAATAATTATTATAAGGGCAATTTAGATTGTACGACTTTGTCGCATGCGACATGCTTACAACAAGCCTATGACACAATTTGTTTTGTGTAAATCAAACCTACAACTTGGCTAACAATGTCGGAAGGACTTAAAAAGTGCTTTAAAACCTATGACAATCGTAGCATGCGACAGTCATAAGCAAAAGTCATACCGTCTACATCGGCCCTTAAAACAACGTAAGAAAGACAAAGGTGCATGCCTAATGTACATTACTACTCACCTGAGAATCTTTAAAGAAGTTGTAGATAAGAACATCATCAAACTCCAAGCCCTTGGACTCGTATATAGTTAAGATCAGTCCCTGTTTCAACTCATCTGGCATCTGTGCACGAGCTTCTTCCGAAGCCACGAGTATCACTTGATGAGCTCCGAACTCAATCCTCGAGGACTGTCGACGGTTTCCTCGGAGAATCATCGCCAGAATCACCAAAGCTGCACGATTCTAGGAGCACGGTTTTGGTCCTTCAAATAAGCCTTGATCCTTCTCAAGACGATCAAACGACTCTGGAAAGTAATGAAGCAACAGATCCACAACGCTCGAGGCAAGCCGCAAAATGCCTGCATGTGAGCGGTAGTTGTGAGTCAGCTGGTAAAGTCTGTTTGGAACTCTTACTCCAGACTGGAAGCCAAGTGCTTGGTAGGACTGCTGCGAGTAGAAGAACAGAGATTTTAGATCGTTGAAGCGAAAGGCGATTCCTCTCATGATGCTTTGTGCTGTGTCACCAGTGAAGAACAGTCCGTTAGGATCGCGACTGCAGCGGATCAACAAAGACAGTTCAGCTTGAGTGAAATCCTGCGTTTCGTCAACGTAGAAGCGATGAACTGACCAATCTGGAACTTGGACTTTCTGCAGGCGAGTGTAAACATTGTGGACGACGTCGGCTTCGTCAAACATCCGCAAAGAACATTTGGTGTTCTGGTAGACAACAAAGAGGGAGTACACCACTCCCCGATCAGCAGAGAAATTTGGAGCCCGTTTGCGTCCAAGATCCGAGTACTCTTCCAAACTCAAGTAACCCTGTTCTGTGTGCAGAGCCTCTATGGATCCTTTGATGAACGAGCGGATTTCAGTCCACACCAGAGTCGGGTGGTACTGGACCTTCACTTTCTTGCTCATCCGAGGCCACAGCTCTGATACAAACACTACATAGGTGACCTCACGCCTGGGATCAAAACTCTTGGGGTCGTGTCGACCATAGACAACGTCATCTGTTTCCTCGGCTGTGGCCTCATCTTGTTCCTCAGCTTCGCTATCAGAATCTTCATCAATTGCGACCAGATGCGTCTCCTCTTCTCCCCAGCCATGAATCTTTCTCATCAGACTGCCGTCCTCGGTGCGAGGGAAGAACTCACAGCCTGGTAAAGATGCATCTAACAAGAGCAACCAGTCACGGGAGTTTATGAACAGGGGCCACGCTGCGTCAGCAATATCTTGAATCTTGGAAGGCAGTAGCATTTCCTCATTTTCTACATGTTCTCTTGCAGCAGGACAGGCATGGCTGAGCTCGGAAAAGTTCTTCTGGACTTCACTGCACAGCACTGGATTCTTTGTGATGAAGACTTGATGCAGATGTTCGTATTGTAGGGCATCCTCTTCCTCAAATTCAGATGGTTCTACCGTCTCATCACCTTCTTCATAGTCTTTGCGCCGTGCATCTTTCGCTCGCACAAATTCCTCAGATGGGGACGGTTTTACGTCTTCCATAACCCTGGCACTTGACGAGTCAAGGAACAATCCATCATCAGGCTGCTCGCAAACTGTAAAACCTCCACATGACTCTGCCTTGGGTAAATATTGAACCAGTTTAGGAATATGTGGGCCTGCAGTGGTTGCCTTTTCCCAGTAAGATTGGAATTCGTTCCAAAGTCTGTATAAACAGCAGGTTGTCTTTCCAGTTCCACTTCGACCAAGTAGAATAATTGGACATGGTTGACTTGGGTGCAGGTTGATAATAGCATGCTCAAGTTCAGTGACCCTGAAGGGAAAGTCCACTTTGGTTGCATAATTACTGTGAAGAACTGAGCTGATTAAGGCTGACGAGAACGAGTAGAATTTGAGAATGTGGAACTCCATGTCATTTGGACTTGCTGGAGGGAAAAAATACTGCGAGCCACTGCCTTTATCAGAACATTTTTGCATCTTTGCTGTTTTCTCCAGAGGGAAATCTTCCACCTTTTCTGACACTTCAACAAAGAAGTTTGGAAGACGTTCTCCACTGGCATTTTTCACTTTATCATTGCCTTTTCTGAATCCAGACAGCTCTTTCCTTACAATACAGTTCAATCCTCGATCATGCGATTTCACGATGCCTTCAACTTTCGTCATAAGGGTGTCTCGGTCGGCAGCTACGTCCCAAATTCGGATAATCTCGGAGTAAACCCGGCCAGCACGCGTCTCCGCTTGCATTCTTATTTCTGGATCGTTACTGCACTTGGCTGAGAATGCAACGGTCAGTTCCCAAATAATTCTTGAGGCTCTTGTCAGTTTAGCCTCAAACAGCATGATGTTGCGTTTCTTGGACAATCCATCGACCCTCCTGCAGAGCTTTCTTGTCCATCGACCTTCGGCTAGCATGCGAATCCTGGCGATAATGCGACGCTTCAAGGCATCACTGACATTAGTGTTCTGTAGAGCTTTCCAGAACTGGTCCGTGCAGTCCACTTCCCAAGGCAAGTCCTCAAAAGGAGACTCCAGATCTAACTCGAGCTCTTCCTCAGTTGTGTCGTCATCATCCTCGTCATCTTGGATTCTCTCGATATCTGGAACAGGATGCGAGACAGGCTCTTCTTCTTCAATCTGTGGTTGTTTGGTATCATTTCCAGCAGCTTTCACTACTCTCCTGTCTACAGCGCCATCAGCATTTCTATCTTCACCTCCAAGTAAATTATCAGCACAGATGCATTCAATTATGCCCCTGATGCTCGCACGTAGGTCATCCAAGGGATCCCTCTTCAACGGCAAGGCTGCAGGCATAGGCTTCTTGTCTTTACCTTTCACTTCCAACACTTGATCCTCATCATCTAGAGCTGCTGCATCTGCAAGCTTACACCAGTCTGGTTCTGCTTCTTCCTGAACCTGCGCGGATGTTACGTGTTGTGCCACTGCCTTGTTCGGCGTCTTCAGCACTTTCTTCCTTCTCTTTGCACCACCGGACTTCTTGCCACTCATGTACGAGTTGATAGTTGCCCTAAGGAGCTTTGCTCGAGGGTCCTTCTTGGTGAGGTAGTCCACCGGGGACTTGCCGTCTGGGTTCTTCAGTGTTGGGTTAGCACCTGCGTCTGCCAGGATATTAATCATGTCGCACTTCTTTCTGGAAGCCTTGCCAAAAGCCACCAAGTGGAAGAGAGTATTTCCACTGCCATCTACCATGTCAGGGTCAAACAGCTCCGAATCAAGTAAGGCTTGAATCAATCCATAGTTACCTACAAAAGATAATCACAAAAAGGAAACAAACAATGATTTCTGCGAGCCCAAAACATACAGGGATCATAGAGCACTAGGCACTATTCAATACTTCTTCGTATTCTTTTTCTCCCAAACAAATTTCCTTTTCTAACAGACTCAATGTTTCAAAAAAGATCATGATGTATGAGTGAAACGCTTATCGAAAATGAAGTTTGGCTAATTGACACAGGGACAAAACGTTGGATTTCCTCCAGTAAAAAAGATTTCCCATCATTTTCCCAGGACTGTTAAAAAGTTGCAATAAGATTTCCCGCACACATAGCTCATACGATGCCCAACCACTATAATGGTATGTGTGATTTTGTAGAATGGTAATCGGAAAATGACAGGAACCCATTAGGAAATCAGGATGGCTAACGGGGGCGAGGATGGAAATGGATTGCAATCCATCCATGTTTTAAAGTTTGTCTCGGATTTTCTCCGAAGAATTGCACGAATCTTGTTGCAATGTGGAATTTCTTAAATTGTGAAAATATTTTCCTGTTTACAAAGCAATAGGAAAAAGCGAATGCCTATAAAATGAGAACAACAAATGGTTTAAAGGAGACAGTCAGATCACCAACCTGTTGCAAACATTTGCTTCAAAGCCTCATGCAGAAGTGAATCACCAGGCTTTGACATGATACAGGCTGGATCAGCATTGTACTGCAGCAGTGTGACCACCATGTTGTAATCTTCATCCTCCATGGCCAGTTCCAAAGGACTCTTGCTTGTCTTCCTGAGTCCATTAGAGAATGCGCCATTCTCCAACAAAGCCATAATGAGAGGGACTCGGTACTTTTCACCAGCTTCAAACACAAGTTCGATAGGAATTCTTGATGCGTCGATACCAGTTGCTAAGCCACCCTCCCCTGGTGAGTATCGCTGTGGTCCTCCACCCCCTAGGTATAGGACGTGTAACTTGTCCCAGGCCTTTTTCTCTGCAAGCTGCTTGATGAGTTTCTCCAGAATGTGGTTTGGGACACTACACGTTATGCTGGAGGTTACATCTTCAAGGAAAGAATAAAAGCGGATTAGAGAACACTAATAACAATGGTGATGATGAATAAGAAATAATTCATATATGTGAACTGCGGTGGAAAGAACGAAAGAGAATGAGATGTTCTGCGAAGATCTCATTCTCTTTTGTACTAATAACAATGATGGAAATAAGACTCATTTCAAAACAGCTAAGAAATAGGCCATTACTGAGTTCCTTTTGCCTCTGTTTCAAAACGAGTCCTGGTGCACAACCTTTCATATGAAAATGAGTTTTACTCACAAGTTCATTTCATGCAAATCAAACACATCTGCTTTTTAATGGTTTCCCAACAGGACTCGCTTTGAAGCAAAGGCAAAAAGAACTCAGAAACGGCTTATTGGTTTGTAGACGCGAGAAACTACAAAATAATTCCCACAGCCAAACAGGTTTCTATGCGTGATCGAATAGATCTGGCATTATAAATAGTCACCCAACCCGGAGACGGACCAAACTTGATAAATGAAATCATCTCCAGTGTTAAAATCAAATGTTTTACAATTCCAGTTTTGTCCTTTCTCCTTACATTATTCTGTCAAGTAGACAGGTTTACTTACGAGATAGCTTATTAGATAACCAAATGCATGTCTGCATCATTACCTGGAAGATTTAGGCCCAAAGAAACGATCTGAGAAAGTACAACAGACTTGTCTTCGTCATTTTCTGCTCGTTTTAATCCTTCACCAAAGGCTCTGACAGCATCTCTGTTCTGATCCAAACAGGCATGGCAGTATCCTTGCCGCACAAACCCCTGTGATACCGGACATAACAATACTCATTACACAGAAAATAATGTACAACGGTATCACAATACGTAACATCTATGACTTATCAATGACAGAGATTGCAATCTGTGGGAAAAGATTAAACCAAATGCCGAAATTTCACATTATTCTACCGGTTGTCAAATTAATGTCATTGTACCAAACAGAGATCTATTGGCTGTTGAAACAAAGAGTTTAGTTGGCAAATTTGGATTAGAAAAATAATTTGACATCAATGTTTGTAAACAGTAAATATCGCTATAAACAATTTGTTTACCTTGTACCACTCTGGCCTGAATCTTGTACAGCTCTTAGAATCCACAAGCCTTGTTGGTAATTGCCAATGTTGTAGTGAGCCAGAGCTCGATTGCACAGCAGAGTGGCCAGAAATTCCTTGTCATTACTTGGGACATACTGCATAGACAGCGTATAATATTCCACTAGAATGGAGAATTCCTTCTCGGAGAACAGTCTTTTACCACGCTCTTTCCACTTACTTGCCTCAGTCTAGTCAAAACGAGTTGGAATTAAAAACTGTGTTAACTACTGTTTGTAGAAACGAACAAAAGTACATGTACATATAGGAGATGGCTCATCAGTACTATGCTTAACCCTTTCACTCTCAAGAGTGCTAAGTTCAAAACTGAGTAAAAAATCGTGAATTTTATTTCGCAAACTTGTCAAAAACAAACAGCACTACTTGAAAGTACTGCTCGATAGCTTTCATTTGAATGGTCACACACTAGGATTTTATCCACAGACACAAAGGGTACAAATCCTGTACAATATTGACGTGCAAGGTTTGACTCTGGGAGCGAAAGGGTTAACTCTGGTTTCAATAGCACAATTATGCTACTCCCCATGGATGGGATGTTCTGCCCCCATCACTTTTATCAGGTTACCCTTACCTTACAGCTTGCCGATACACATTTATAGTCCTGGGTGCATGGAGAGACACATTGTGAGAGTAAAGTGTCTTGCCCAAGGACACAATATAAAGACCTTGACCGGGCTGGACCTCTAGATCCGGAGATGGGGGATTTTACATGTACAGTGAAACCCGGTTAATACGGACACCAAGGGGACATGCTTAAGTGTCCGTATTAACCGGGTGTCCGTATTAAGCGGGCTCTCAGAATAAATGTCGCGGACACATGTAGCAGGCAAAAGACGTCAAAGAGGAAGAAGGCTACAAGCAATGACTGCAGTAAAATGCCAAGGAAGTGAAACTTTTGTGTGAACAGAGAACTTTAAGGATCTTTAAGGTCTACAACGGTCAAACATCGGAAGAAAGACAGTTGTCAAACACGTCACGCTATTGTGCTACTGTTTTAGTAATAAAATCGCAATAACCTGTAGTCAAGCTTTCATTTTCTAACAGGATTTAATCGTGAAAAATGAAAATATTCAGTGCACAGATAACCAGTGTCCATAAAGCGAGGTTAACTTTGTATGAGAGCGTGTCACTCTGGTCACAGAAAAGTGTCCATTGTCCATATTAACGGTGTCCGCATTAAGCGGGTTAATATAAGAGAAAATATATGAGCTTTTCGTTGGGACAAACAAACTGTCCGTAATAAGCGGGTGTCCGTATTAAGCGGGTGTCCGTAAAGCGGGGTTCCACTGTACACAGGTTATTTCACAGGGGGACTATACAGAAGGTGAATTTGTCTACCAGGAACTATACAAAGGAGATGTTATTCAGGGAGGACTAAAGTGTGGGTCGTTTGATGACTAATCAGTCCTTAAAGGGCTGCTGTGCCAAGTGGATACCATCGTATAATACTTCAGGGAGGTACATGTACCCTACCTGTGATTTTGTTGGTTTGAACTTGAAGCACTCTCTGCCTTTCTCCACAGCCTTGACGTACTGTTTTGTTTCAAAATATGCAGTCGCCAGAGAGTTGTTCACAAGGTAACTCAAATCGGCTGAATTGTTAGAAAACTGAAGCGATAAATTCAACAGTTTGATAGCTCGACTGTAGTCCTTCGTACTCAGAGCCTTCACTCCTTCTTCTTTCCAGAAATGACCTTGATTCTGTGGAAAATGAAAACAGTTATTATCAACATTACTTACTGACCATGAAATAGGTGCAAGCCCTGGTATTCCTGTGGTGTGGGTAAGGTGGCTATTTGAGAAATTATCATAAGCTGTAAGAAGGGGGGGGGGGGGGGGTGAAGGGGGGTCTGAACCTACTGCTTCCCATACCCGATAATGCCGGTTTCTACCTTACCAACCTACATTATTGGGATCTGAATCACCAAAAGTTAGTACTGTTGGTACATGTACTTACAGGCATAAAATGAATGTCAATGCAAGTAATCTACAACACGAGGAAGATGTTTATCAGTCAGTGACACTCCAAGGCAACCTCGTCCCCAGAGTCTTCTCCGCTTTCAAGATGGCGGGTGGGCGCGAAGAAGACCCTGGCAAAGAGCAGGTCACGTGTCTCCAAAAATATTGGAGATTTTGATTGTTTCAAAATGGCGGAGGGCTCGCGATTGGCTAATTTTGTGGTCACGTGACCTGCTCTTCGCCAGGGTCTTCTTCGCGCTCACCCGCCATCTTCAAAGTGGAGAAAACTCTGGGGACGAGGTTGACTCCAAGGTACTTGGAAAAAAAATTACCGAGTTCTCTCAACAGGAGTCGCACCTATGACCTTCTGCACACCTGTCAGATGCTCTACCAAGTGCTGAGCTACAGGAGACTCATGAGCTACATTTGTAGGTTATATAATTATTAGGTTCAAATGTAAAATATTCCTGCACTACAACACAGTTATACCACAAAACATTAATCACCTCACGGTGGTGCGAAGATGCTCCTCTATAACAACCAATCACTGATGGATCTGCACCATGCTTTAAAAGGGTGTAGGCAATACCGTAGTCTTCCATCTCCATAGCAACAGACAATGGTGGATTTTTACACCCATGTGGCCCATTAGCAATAGCACCGTGATCCAGCAGCACAGCGATCAGTTTGTCGCGGTCTTTAACTGACGACTCAAGCACTTGGTTGATGGGAACAATACCAGCATTACATCCCGTCGCTACACCTCCACGGCCCTTCGCATACGACCTTTGACTGTCACCGCCGAGGAATAACAAGTGGAGCTTGTCCCATTCTTTCTTGGAGCACACGTCCTTGATCAGCCTTTGAACTGCGGCTCTGGGAATGCGGCAAGTTATTCCAAGAGTTCCATCTACAAAACACAAGTATCAAATAACAAGCATGACTATGCTGGAGAAGGACAGTGGCAAAGGAGCTGGCATCAGTTCATCTGTCTTGGAGTGGGGTCCAAAAGGCGGCATAGGATTGGTCCAACTGGAGAAGCCTTATGCATTGCATGGTGCGACAAGGACAGATGGGTATTTTATGCACTCCAAAAATTATGATTATCAGGCTCTATTTCCCATCAGGATATGTAATGCTCCATGTACTTACTAAACCCTAGACTCAGTGAAATCACATAATTGTGTGCTCATTCCCCTCACTAATAGCGGCCTTTAGATCGGAGTACAAGTACGACTTTTGAAACCTAATGTGCAGCGCTTATGTAAACACGTGTAACGCCTAACGCCAATCTTGTTCCTATAGCCTTCTTCCCTACTGGTCAGCAATAGGGAGGAGCGAGGGCTCTGGGAATGTGACAGATTTGAAATTCGCACTCGTAGCCAATCTTGTACTCGTACTCCGATCAAAAGGTCGCTAATAACTTTATCAAGGACTGCAAGATATCCAGTACCGTTTAGATCCATCGCTGTAGAGATAATGTGTGATGCAAGAGCAAACTTATCGTCATCTGTCTCAGCTCTCTTCAGTCCATCACAGAAATTTGTCAATGCCTCTGAGTTCTGACCAAGGAAGTTCAAGCATGAACCAAGACGGTAGTACCCCTACAAACAATGATGACAAACAAACAATCAATACATGTAGCATCAGTGATGCCAATAGAAGACTTCACGGCTTATAAAAATGTTGTTTTGCACATCGCAATGCCAACTCTGATTTAATGAACTCACTCTGCTACTGAAAATTCTGTTTGTTACTGAATACAGTTGACTCCTGATAACTCGAATCTTAAAGGGAAATTGAAAAAATTAATGTTTGAGTTATCAGGAGTTTGAGTTATCGAGGGTAAAATGAGTAAGAAAGTGACCTAAAGGGAAATTAAAATTTACTTTGAGTTACAGCGTACATAGTGGGAGGTTCGAATCTAAAACAATTTCCGCGCTCAGACTCCAGAAAACCGGATAATTTGTTTCCTGGATCCGCGCCTGGATTATCGGGAGTCAACTGTATCCAGCGTTTGTTACATCCAAGTTCATTATACTAGCTGCAAGAGCTGCCAAGCCCCTACCCCAATACTAAAATCACAGCAAATGTATGTCAATATAATCTAACTACATCACAACCAAATAACAAATATTGTCTTTTGTGCTAAAATGTTGATTGGAATTTTGCAACTTGAATGTGAAAAGGGTTAAAACAAGAATTCTTCATGTAGCTGTAATCACGTGAAGACCAGTTTAGAGAAAACACACTACATGGCATTGTGTCCAAAGATGGCATAACTAATGATCCACAGATTTTAAATTCTTGACCATTTTCCAGAGTTGTGTTACTGTAATGAAACATCAAAAGCAAATTCCGGAGTCTTATCAAGTACAGTGTGATCCTCTGTTTCCAATACTGATTCTAGCAGCCATCAAACTACCCAGAAATTAAGGGCCTTCTTTTATTCCGAACATTCCACTAACCACAAAGAGGAACATTACCTTAGACCATTCTGGTTCTATCTGAACACATCGTTTAGCATCTGCCAGAGCCTTGTCATACATCTCCAGGTTCAAGTACGCAGCACAGCGGTTACTGAGTAACACTGAACTCAGTTTATCAATAGTCCCTGTCGTCTGTGGTACACAGTTCATGGCCAGGGAATAATATTTAACAACCAGTTCATACTGTTTGTCTTTGAACAGTTGGTTTCCTCGCTCTCTCCATTTCTGAACCAATTCCTGAGGATGGAATTGAGTAGGATTATTGGTATTAACCCTTTCACTCCCAGAGCCAAACCTTGAGTCAACAAATGTGGCTCTAACTTTTGAGTCTGTGGATGAAACCCTAGTGTGTGACCATTCAAATGAAAGCTATTGAGCAGTACTTCTTTTAAGTCTGTGGATGAAACCCTTAGTGTGTGACCATTCAAATGAAAGCTATTGAGCAGTACTGTCATGTGATACTGTTTGTTTTTGACAATAAATTAATTATTTGGCAAAATCAAATTCAACAATAAAAATCCCACCTCATTCTTCACAGCTTTAACTTCGTATCCCTTATCTCCATATTCAATGCACTGGGAAAACTCGTCACACTCAAAACAGATGTCAGCCAATGCATCAAAGCATTCTCTTTTGACTTCCTCAGCTTGTTCCGGAGCACACTGTAATGCTAAGTTGTAGTACTGGCGAGCTGTTGTATCGTCACCATATTTGTTTGTTATATTAGCTTGGTCTTTCCAGTATAATGCCTGAGCCTGTAACAAGAGTAACACCTTACAATGAGTTTCTTGTAAATGGCACAGAAAAATGAAAATTTGCGAAATTATAAAAATTAATTTGATCAGCTATTCGGAGGAAGAATGCCAAAAATGTCCATTTGCCCAAAATTAGCTCTCCATTGCAATTTGCGGCTGAGATGTGGGCACTTCAGGTTTTAATTTCTCCATACAAACCCTTATAATTTTGCATCTGTTCCTTCAGTTTAGAACAGGCGCAAAATGCCACCCTTGTTATGCCTGTATATACTGTATGTACATGTACACGTAACAGTAGATGAAAATGGCATGGCATTTTGATATTTTTATCCAATCAGAAACGACATTTTGTAGCGCAAGCACTCACGAGTACTCCGAAAGCAATCATGCCAGCAAATATGTCATGTTGCTTAACATACAACTTTGGGTCCAAACACAGCGGGTTCAGTCCCGTCTCAGAGATGGGATTTCCCATCCACTGGTACTTATTCCCCCGACTGATGTTGTGAGGTTGTCAGGGAGCTTAAGAACATGTACAGACGTTTGTGAGCCACTAACTGTAATGGCAAGCAAAAGTCAAATTTTCTCTTCTTTGGTGCTATTATCAACTTTTTGTCCACAATATCAAGTTGTTAATGCTAAAACATTGGGTGAGGTGAAAGTGTGCCGAAAAGTTTTTTTTGCCTTCTGGTTGCCGTCTGTGGCTAAAAACGTTCTGTGCTTCATCTCCCTGATAACCACTTGTAACCAATACTGGATATCTTTATGTGTCTGCTTTTAATACATGTACAGTCAAACCTCTGCTAATGGACACCTCCCGTAGGTGGACACCTCTCGTAAGCAGATACTTAGTCATGTTCCCAGCTACATATTAACACTGCTTTTTTCACCTCACATAAGCAGACACCTCTCTTTAGAGGACACTTTTTCTGGTCCCGAGGGTGTCCGCTTAAGGGAGGTTCAACTGTAGTAAAATTAAACCTCTGTTTGCAGGTGAGGTTGATTTAATGCACAAGCCACATCAGCATCCTCTTCGATCAGCTCAGTAGCAATTGAAAATTCCTCTGTCTCCAAGGCACCAAGAGGGGCGGTTTTTCACACGATGGCAACCCACCTACACGGGCCCCAAACTCCATCAAGACGGACACAAGACCACTCTTCTCCGCCACATTAGATGCGATTAGAAGATCAAGGGGAACTTGGGAGGCGTCGCAGCCACTAGCAAGCCCTCCGTCTCCAGGAAAGGCATCAAATGGGCCTCCACCCCCGAGAAACAAGACACGAAGTCTCTCCCAACTTTGCTTTGATATTGCATCATCCACAGCTCTCTGGATAATGGTTGAAAAGCACAACTCCTCACCTATGTTCACAGTTCCATCTGACATACAAAAGGACAAAAAAAATGTTTATTAAGAAAATAATAGAAAATAATACAAGGCGTGGTGATACGCTGTAGCTCAGCTCTCCAGCCCAACACATGCTTCACTGTATTCTGATTCATTTTCACTGTTTCTCACTTTCTTTGCATATACTTGTACACATACACTACAATGGTGATGATTCAACAGCTTTTTGAAGGGGATCAGGATGGTGCAAGGGTAGTGAGAGCACTCTCCTTCCACCAATGTGGTCCAGGTTCAATTTTGGCTGGAAGTCATACATGTACATATACATGTACATGTATGTGAATTGAGTTTGTTGTTGGTTCTCATCCTTGCTCCGAGGGTTTTCTCCGAGTAAGTGTTTTTCGCCCAAGTCAAAAACCAACATTTTCTAAATTCCAATTTGATCTGGAATCTGAGGGCCACAGACAAAAACCAACATTTTCTAAATTCCAATTTGATCTGGAATTTGAGGGCCACAGGTTTGTCAGTCTTAAGACAAACAAAGTTGTTAATTTGACCAATACATCGACTACCAGTCTTTCTGTGGCAGGTAGTGGCAAACCTGAAAATGTTTTCTGTTACACCGTTTATTCATTGTACTGTTTGCACTTTTGCTAGGCTGATAATGCACAGTTCTAAATGAACCTGCTAACAGTTTGAAAATGCTTATAATTAAACATAATACAAGTACAGGATATGTCTGCTTTTGTAAACTTCTGTCTTACAGGTTTACTTTTATCGCACACAAAATGTTTTTTCTGCAAAGATTACACACTGACACCATATGACATACCCTCAAACAAATATATATATATGACATACCCTCCAACTCAGAGCCAATCGTGATGATCTGTGACAGCGTGTCATACTTCTCCTCGTCTGTCTCAGCATGTTCAAGAGCCGTAGCAAAAGAGTCCATGGCATCCTCATAACGCTTCATACCAGCTAAGCTCGACCCCAGCCTGTAGTGCGCCTGGTGTAAGGAAACAAACGTTTGTTCATACCTTGCACGTGAAAGCAATCTGCACAGTTATGAAGGTATGCCAAAAAAATTACATGCAATTCAACTTAACCGGAACTTAGGTTGAAAAGCAACAGTTACTGAAATATTTCACTCCCAGAGTCAAACCTTGAGTCAATATTAATGTGGTTGCACTTTTTTAGTCTGTCGATTAAACCCTAGTGTGTGACCATTCAAATGAAAGCTATCCAGCGGTACTTTCAAGTGATGCTGTTTGTTTTTGACAATTTTACAAAATGAAATTCAAGATTTTTTCCTCAGTTTTGAACTGAAAGGGTTACATGTAATAATAGGATTCTGTTTATCAGACAATGCAACATTTTTCACATGCCAATTTATTCCATATTAATTAATTTTAGGTGATATTACACTAGGCAATGGCAATGCTTTATGCAACTTGTCTCATGCCATGCAACTAGTCCACAACACAATGGCCTCTAGCTTGATCTAGGGTGCAAATATGCACTTGAACCCGGACTGCTCAATCCAGAGTCCAGCGCTAACCATTACGCCCCCACGCTTCCCATGACGCACAAGTTAGTAAAATGACAATTTATCCGTGCCATCTCACCTTTGACCAGCTTGGGCTTATCTTCACACAGCGTTCAGCATCTAGCAGTGCCACCTTAAAAGTCTTATTCCTTATGTGAACCAGAGAGCGATTACAAAGCAACTGCGCCAGGAGCTCTCGGTCACTGGGTGGAGCGTAGTTGATGGCCAATGAATAACAGCTGACAAGGAGATCTAATTTGTTTTCTTTGAAAAGTTGTTTACCCCTCTCCTTCCACCTTCTTGCCTCACCCTGCAATGGACAGGAAGAAAGAAACAAAAGCATATTTATGGGGACCACGACGCTGGCATCTGACTCTATGTTTCACTGAGTACAGTGAACTCTCTCTAAGACGGACACCATCGGGACCAGCACCAACTGTCCATCTTAGAGAGGTGTCCGGCTTATACATGTAGAGAGTCTAGATACAGTAAAATGATTGAAAAATGGCGCACAGGGACACTTTTTTGTGGACACTTTTTCTGCTTCCCGAGGGTGTCCACTTACGGGAGCTTCGACTGTCTTTGGTTTTGAATTTCTGCATGCAGTAACAACCAATCAATTAATAAATAAATATCAAATTAATAAATTATTCAAACCTGTGAGCGTCCTGGCCTGATCTTGTATGCTTCTTTCCCTGCTTCTAATGCTTCAGGATATTGCTGCAAGCTAAAATAACACGATGCCAAATAGCTTTGTACTTGTGCATGCGATTCATTCATGGAGCGTGGTAGAAACTCCCTTGCAAGTCCAAGCGACACGATGGCCTTATTGTAACTGTGCATTTGGTACAGCTGGATGCCTTTTTCCTTAAAGCGTCGACCTTCTTGCTGTAATTAAGATAAAGGGAAAAATAAAAAGCGGGGGTTATATATTTTTGGGAGGGCTTACCGGTGTTATCAGAATTAATCTTGCTGCCGCCATGCACCGGCCAGGTATTAAATTTTGCCGTGCAGCTCAGTAAATAACATCTGAACAGTGTGAACAGCGCCCTACCGTTGCCACTAGACAAAGTTTTTGATTAATTTTTGACAACTTTTTGACATCTTTTTGAAAATTTTCTGATGGCTTTTATTTAAACTAGCAAATCAGACTGCAAGAACTGTGGGAGGCGGAGATGTCAATAATTATTGTCAGAATGCGAACATGGAGCTTGACATCTCCGCCTCTCATTGTTCTTGCATTTTTATTTGCCATTTTTATTTGCCATTTTTATTTGCCAGATTTGCCATCAGAAAGTTGCCAAAAATTAATCTTTGTTGAGTGGTAACGGTAGGCCTCTCTTAACTCACTATAAACTTGATTATAATTTAATTATTATAACAATTGAGCCTATTTATAATATTTTATAGAGTACTAAAAGTTATGACGCCACAAAAATTAAATTTGCAAAATTATGAAATTTGATCAGCTATTCAGAGGAAGCACGCCAAAAAGTGTCCACTTGCCAAAAATTAGCTCTCCATTGCACTTTGCGGCTGAGATGTGGGCACTTCAGGTTTTAATTTCACCATACAAAACCTTCTAATTTTGAGTCCGTTCCTTCAGTTTAGAACAGGCGCAAAATTAGTGAGGTTTGTATGGGACGGTACCAAATTAAATTTTGAATTTCTATATCTTCTGTTCTATTCATGCTAAAAAGTTGACATTCTGTGGCTGATCATACAGTAGCAATCTTTATCTAATGATGGGATTTTGAGGCTTGATAAAAATTATAATTTGAAAATTTGTGACATCACACTTTACCACTCTATTGAGACACAAATTCAACACTAACACAAACCTTGACTAATGCAAGATCAACCTTCCTACATTTCGCTATATCCTTCCGTGCCTCTACAATTCTTTTTGTTCTGTAGTTGGTTTCTGCCCTTGAAGCATACAGTGTGGACAATAGAGCGACATTCTTCACAGGACAGTATAACAAAGAATACGTGAAGCACTGAGTAGCTATGGAGAAATTATCTCCATCCTTGGCTTGATAGCCTCTCCTTAACCATTTGTCTGGCTCATCCTGATCAGAATAAAATAAAGTACAAGTCAGTAATGAGTAACTGAGTAAAAACCCGCAAGTAAGAACCTAGTTTTTAAGAACCTGTTAGGCTAAAATTTGCCAGTTAGACCCCCTCTATACAAGAACCTGTTTAGCCTAAAATTTGAAACAGGTTCTTATTTTCTAAAATCTATATAAAAAAATCGGTACACTTGGGCAAATAAGATAGGTCAACATTTTGGAATTCATGAAAATTCATGTGATCAGTGCGTCAATTGTTCTTATTATAGTCATTTTTACATAAATACTTACTTGGTATGCAGATTTTATATACATGTAAGGAATAGGCTGAATACCACTAAATTATATTAGCTACAATGTAATTTTTTTTCTTCAGAAAATAAGAACCTATTTAAAGGGTCCCTCTCAACCAGAGTGCATTGCGGTCGTGAATCGCTTGAACCGCCATTTTCGATATAAGCGAAAAGATGGCCGCCAAAGCGACTTGGGACTTGTATACCTTCCTTGTTCGAAAACATGCCGCATTCGCCGTCGAAGCGCAACAGGCCATCTAAAAATGAAAAGGCGAAGTCGATATTGTTAAAGGAGAACACTTTTTACCTCTGGAATCAGCAGAATTGAGTTTCGCGGATCTCACTATGCTGCACTATGAGGTCTTTCTATAAACAGCGAGTTCGCCGAGCTGTTGCTACACAGGAAATGGTCGTCCAGATGGGAGAATACGATAGCAGCAGTAGCCACAATATACACGCCAAAGAGATCTGCTCGAAGTAGTGAGTCAGCGTTGATAATTTGTTTTAACTCTGTCTGAATTAGTTATCGTATTAATTTAGCTTAAATATTAAAGCTAGCTTATTTGTTGTAGCCAAAATACAAGGAACAGGCCCACTACTATTTAACTCATTGAAAAATAATGATAATATTGTGTTAACGTTTGTTTTACGACTAGTTCTAAGCGTTCACGACCTTTTGTGTTCTTTTATTTTAATTTGTTGATTTCTGTATATTTTTTGTTAGGTCAGAGATCGATTTTCCAGTCTATAAACACGGTTCAGGTTCAGTACATGTAAATTTTACCCTGTTGTCGACTGAAGGTAGCGAGATGCTTCATAATAATTTTTTCAGTCGTTTGAATAAAGGAATCTCAAACATGGCCAGAGTCATTTGTAGTTGCCCATCACAGTGTGTTCTGCTTGGTCAATGGATGAAGGCAATGAATATTTTATAAGCTTACCTTGTGTCAGTAAACAATATTGTTCACTTTTATACATGTATATTATGCCTTCTAAGAATGCTAATCCATACACGCTTACGCTCTAAGTATGAAAAAGTGAGGCCTAATGCATCGATCAATTCCAGTTGTTACCACCCCCCTTCCCCGGACATACCCTGGGGATTTGTAAGGCCCTGTGTCCCGGGGGCGGGAATTTTGTAGTCCCACGAAAAAAAAAAAAATGAATCCCCGGGGGTCGGCCCGGGGGGGATAGTAACAGCTGAAATTGATTGATGCATAAGGGCCACAAGATTCTCCACAAACTTTAAAAGAGTGGAAACATGGCTGTAGAAATAACATTGAGCGATTTAGAGGTTGCAAAATTAAAATATTCCTGGAGCATTTATAGAAAATAAAAGCAAAGTTTTGGCTGAAATGTACACAACTGGATTTTCCTGAATTCTTGATGGAAAGGCCAATGGAGTCTTCAATAACAACTTCCAGGGTTAATTTTACAACCTCTAAATCACTTGATGTTGTTTCTTCAGCTATGTTTCCACTCTTTTAAAGTTCGCCCTTAGGCCTCGCTTTCATGCTTAGGGCGTAAGCGTGTATATTAATGATTGATTAGTGAGTGCATGGGACATTGAAAATACTAAAAAAATAATAAAATAATAATATTGTTGCTGTATTTTTTAATGGGATTTAAATGTAAACCCACATCATGCTATAAGTAGAGAAATTGATTATATATTTTTGACAGCATGCAATGGACTGAGGTTGGTGACAAGAACAATATTTCAATTATCCAATAGTCTCTCAGCTATATATCAACCCTTTATTTGCTCTCCACTGGAGACCCCTTTATAAATGGGGATATGGAAGACTCCTCAGAAAGGTTGTTTTTTGAAGAAACATAAAAAGATGCATATGTGTACATGTCCTGATCAGATGTTGACACCAGTCATAAATATTATGATAAGTTTGCAAAAAATCAAAAATTATAGCGAGACAAACACATATCTTATATGAACTAGGCCTAGCAAGGGATGTAATGTCCTATTGTCTATTTACCCGCCATTGGCGAATTGTGTAAATAAATAAATAAACTATAAACAAGTAAATGTGTTCACTAACGCAAAATGGATATGTAACCCAGATTTAAGATGTAATCACCAATGTCATGATATTTTTGTTGCTTTTTATGGTATGCAACAGCTTTTGCAATGAAAGAATTGGGTGCATGCACTGAAATTGTAGAAAACAATCAATCCCAGTGGAGTAACTTTAGCTATATGATAACACTTGTAATTTGTTTATTTCTCTCATTGAGTACTTTCAAGTTAGATATTTCTGGCCTGTGTTATCCAACCAGCCTTGGATCACGACGTCCATGTCTTTTGAGACATAGAGGGTTGATTCAAGAGAGCTTATAGTAACATCAAAATAATAATTATTGTTATGTTGTCCCAGAGAAAGAATAGGAAGCTTAAAAATACTGGGTTGCCCTTAGGCTCAATTTCCGCCGCTCTCTCGAGTCTGGTCTTCGTTCCTCCCCTTTGGGGGAATGAGCATGGGCTCATTTCCCCGAACAGCGGCTGGTAATCGAGCCTACATGTAGGTTGCCTTCTGCTCCAAAATACTACCCAAAAGAGTAAATAATCAAGACACCATTGCTCGCCTATTGAAGTAAGTCCCACCAATCCCCAGATTCTGGCTCCAACAATAGCCATGTGGGAATGGTCAAAGCCAAGCTTTCAAGATTTAAGGAAAAACATATAATCACAATCTGGGGCTGGTTGTTCGAAGGGTGGATAACACTATTCACCAGATAAATCACTATCCAGTGGATAAGTGTTAACAAAATAAACTACAGTGTATGCTATCCACTGGATAGTGATTTATCCGGTGGATAGCGTTATCCACCCTTCGAACAGGTGTTAAAATATGGATTCAGGTTATACAAGTTTGTATGTACACCATCTTCATACACCATTTTCATTTTTCCACAAAAAAGTAACATTCTCATTTCCATTATAAATCATTACACCATTCAAGCTAAAAGATATTGAGGTTCCTCAACAATTGAAACTTTACAACAACAATCAGTGTAAGAAATTGAACTTCTCAAAAACATAATTTTCTCTATAACATATCCTTGTGTATTGAGCGACAGCAAAAGCCACAGGTTATGTGACTCGGACTACCTGTACACTAGATAGTATGTAATAAAGATATTAAAACCCTTGGGACAAGGACTGTACATTACAAAATATGTTATATGACTGTTAATATTTTTTGCTAATGGATGTGTCCCAAAGTACAGTTTCCACTGTGAAACCACGAACGTCGAAAACCAAGTATTGTCCATCGGCAGCTGGCGGGTAAGCCCCCACCAGTTATAAGCTATAGCCCTCCCCCTCCCCCCGTAATTGGCCCATTTCCCTGCTACCAAAAAATATATATTTTATGAGCAGGGGGGCTATAGCTTGTAACTATAGCTTATAATAATTTTTTTTTCTTCCATTTTCTTCCACTTAAAATTTGTTACATTGATAGACTTGCAGAAGGATTATTAAAGACCAGCAAATGGAAAACATAATTATTATTATTTTTCCCAGGACCTTTCTGAAAATCACTTCTCAGTGAGAGAGCCTCTTGGTATAAAATTATATTATTATTGCTGCATCAACTTGTTGCAGCTCATTCTGAAACACTTTTTTTATTCCGATTATACCCCCAAACAAGGATATAAGCCCCACAGCATATAAGCCCATCCAAAACCCTTACGAAGTTGTATAAAATAACCCAGGGCTTATAACCGGGATTTTGTGGTATTGTGGAGCAGTTGAATAGAGATATGACTCGTTTTGTACAACATTGCTCTTCCTCTGATGTTTGCATGGGTCTGCACACCCCCACAATCACACCATTTCCAGGTGAGTCTTCAGGATTAGGACCAGCTGCAATTAGGATAAAAGGAAGCTGTCTTTTCTATACTGTCAATAGCTTGACTGAAATTCGATTTTCTTGCTCTAAAAATAGCCTACAAGAGATTTGAACATATTGTATTTTTATCGGGAAACTTGCTAAAAATTTACAAGTTCGTTTGGAAGGAAATTCCAAATTTTCGAATAAAGGAATAGCTTTTTGTTTTGCTGGAGTGGTGGGGTCGATAGTTTGACTGTTGATTGAGATAAAACAAGGCGAAAGAGACTTCTGAATGAACCGCTTGCTCTTGCGGACTGAAAGCACCGATACACTATAAATTATAAACGACAAAGTCTGGCGAAGAGATGTTTATATTTATATGTGTCTTCCTGTAGAACAAGTCCATGTATGGTTGCCACACCTAAAGAAAACAAAACTTCCCTGACCTTCGCAAGAAATTTAGAGTTTCTTTGATCAGATAACAAACTCCTTCAAGGAGTTTGTTTGACATTTCCTGACCTTGAAAAAAACTTTTCGCTGACTCGATCTGACCTCGAATACAAGCTTAAATGACCCATAAATGCGACAAAATTCATTCAAACTGGAGAAAATACTCACTGTGTGCCCTTCGGGAACTGCATCCACGCAAATTTCTGCTACCAAGGAACCGTACACGTTTACACTTTTCATTTTTGTCCTGACACATTCCTCGATTCAAAATGGCGGCTGCCGCGTTTCCCGAATCAAAACAATAACACACGACCGCAATGCACACTGGTTGAGAGGGACCCTTTAAGAACCTAAATAGCCTAAATTTGTCCTAATTACCATTTATGTAAGAACCTGTTTAGGCTAACTTGGTAAAATGCAGGTTCTTACTTGCGGGTTTTTACTGGAAAATTGGTCGAATTTTGCAAAATTTCTTTTTTTCGCTATTTCATTACATTATCATATACATGTACATTTTGTAAGGCAGTGATGCAAATGTTAGTGAAAAAATCAATTCAAAATCATTGAAAGAACGCGAGTCATTCTGAAAACAGTGAATTGGAGGACAAGTGAAAAATGTCTAAAGACCTGTGTTACCACTGATTTCATTGCTATGCGACCTTCAAAGTCAAACAAAGTTGGCAATACACTTCCGTCAATCATGCGTAACGACTGACAAGACATGTCTAAGACGTTATTATGCAAATTTGTGTCGTGTAACGCAATCGTAGTCAGTGCTGTTTTCGGACGTTTCTCTGTTTGTAGACGACGACAATGGATCCAGAAAAGTTCTTTCCTTTGCAAATGGCGGTAGCAAAGTGTAAAAGTAGAAAGCAGTGGCCTTTCAGTACATTACACACACGCACGGCAGGAGAAAAGCCATATAAGGTACGCATAATTGACGGAAGTGTATTGCCAAGTGAATTTGGATTTCGAAGGTTGCGTAGCATTGAAATCAGTGGTAAAATTACAATAATTTATTACAACTTGTAGACATTTTGTATTGCATCACAACGCTGTATAATTTTAGGACTAATTATGCACAATTATCCAGTCGACCAATCAGCACTTCTGTCTGCATTCTGGACAGATTAACCTCATCAGTATGGAATTTCTGGCTGCAAATCGCAGAAGCTCTCTCTCATGTTTTGCTCGTAGCTGCAGGGAGTGATGAGAGGGGGCTGTATTTGCAAGGAAAGTGGACAAGTGCTAATTTCCAACCCCGATCACAATACCTTGATGCCTGGGAATAACTCCAGAGCTCTTTTCATGTCTTGGCATGCTTCCTCTTTACGCTGTAACTCCCAGTAGCAGTCTGCTCTGTCTTTCAGTAGCTTGCTAGCAAGGTTTGGTCTGCCAGGAGGAGTAACTTGTATTCCATGAGTGAACAGTACAGCAGCTTGGTCCAGCGCTCCAGCCTGCTGCGCAAGGATACCTTCACGACCATAGTCAAGGGCATCCATGCGTCAAACTCCTGTTTGGTGCAGACAAAAACAGTTCGAGATTCGATCTGGTGTCAATTAAAACTGATCTTAACAACCACATCCAGAGACTTAAATTTCATGCAAGTTTTTAATTTTTCTTCTTTTGCTCAGTATGCACACTTCTCTTACATTTTCGAACTTACAAGTTCGAGATGACATTTCCCTAACCGAATATCTGAGACGATCATAGGTCTCCAGAACAGATATTCCACCGAAAAGGTCCGTTGGGTGCCCCAGATCAGATTTGACCTTTGGTGATACCGCATTTCCTCTTGCATCAATCAATTGCTTCTTTGAGGGTCCCCTATACCCCATTGCAAAATTCAATCACGTAAAAATATTGGGCCTTTTCACGCGTCACGAATAATATCCAAAATTCATTCACGTTCACGCGAAAATCGGACGAAATCGAGGCGATCACGTTTCACGTCAAATAAAAAAAACAAATTCACGGATTAATATTTTCACGTCGTCAACCTGTTTAGTCTGTTTAGACTGTGTATTCTCCGAATTTGGCTCTTTGAGTTTTCATCTCAATCCCAACAGCTCTGTCAGGCCTCTTCGGGTCTTGCAGGCATATCTTTAACAGTCTTAACACAACCTCTCAACAGTTAAAGCCTAGATGAATCGTTTACCTCCCGAAACGTTTCGACTGCTTCACGTCTTAAATGAAATAAAACGGAAAACACTCACCTCTCAAGGTATATAAAGACTGATCAAGACTCCGTAAAGCCGCTTCAAGCAATTCTTCAATGCGGAAAGCAAACCAGAGGTCACCAGAGCATTAGAAGCACGTGGGCTACAGGCCGACAAAACGTCGTAAAACCGCAGAAATGAGATTTCCAGATCGCATGTCTGTCAAAATCTGTCAATATCTGTCAAGTCTGTCGCGAATAGGGTACACGCGACAAATTTTAAGGATGAGGTAAGTGAGGTAATGTCCGTAATGTCCCATGGGTCGTACATTTTATCGATCCATGACGTCCATGTCATGTCAAAACCCAACCGCATCCGTTCGAACAATAAAATAATCGGAAATTAATTCACGCAAAACAAATGGTTCACGAATCACGTTTAATTCAACTCTTCATTCACGGGTCACGTTTAAGTCAAAAATAGCGTTCACGCGCACGTAAAAAGATCTTAAAATCGTGAATCACGAATCACGAATAAATAAAAGTTTAAATCACGTTTCACGAGGAAATAATTGCCCCATTCACGCTTCACGTAAAAAGTATAGGGGACCCTCTTCTTTGTTGTTATCATAACAAATAGAATTTCATTCAATGTGTAGTGATCTGTAGTGTCTATAAAATGACTATAAAATGAGAGACTATACATGAAGGTAACACATAATTAATTTATACAATGCTTACTGCAATAATACCACAGCTTCTAAATCAAAACGAAACTCGCGTCCATGATTTTCCATGTGGCTCGTTGGTCCATTTCACAAAACATGCAAGTTTCAGTGATTTCTGTGTACAAAAGAAACAATAACCCAGGATTAAGGAATTGGATAATTGCTGGAATACTCCCACAAACAATAGCCGAGAACTTTGCCTTTCATTATGAATCTCTTATAGTACGCGATTTGCCATTTCACTTCACTGAGCTGAGTGACCACGACAGTTTTGCAGACCGCCATATTTTAGTTGGTTTAGCTGGTTTTGGACTGGTTTACAGTTATTAAAATCTCTAGTTATTAATGTCTGTGTCATTTCTAATTCAAAGCAATATTGTGGCGTCGACGAACAATATTATCATTAGCTCCAGCTCCAGTGCTGGAATGAAGACATTTGTTGACCAAAATGGCACGTTCTTGGCAGTTGTTATGAAAATTTGAATCAATGTGCGCTATTCTCACTCATTCTTCTAAAGAACTAATTGACGGAAAACCTTACCTTTCGCAGAAACGAAAAGACAGCTTCACTTCCTACAACACGAGATGAGGGAGGAAGAAAAATGGACCCAAAACATGTGTGGAATGAATCACACTTCAAGTTCATTCAAACAACAATATTCAAAGCCAATTATTTGAAGCCCAGATCTCCGCTTGGCTGCACAGCATTCACCTTCTAATCACGGCAACTGTTTCCTCTGCAAGCAGCCAAGAAGTCCAGTGGCCAAATTCTTTCGAGAAATGCAGCGTTTTCACTGTACAAACAACAGAGATGTGAACAACCATTCACTTTAGGATGAAGCACATGGTGGCGTTATAAAGTGTCACATCACTTGTCATGTGACATCACGCGGGCCGCGCGAAAATAAACATCCACTCGAGGCAAAAGGCAAAATCGATTGCTCCTGGCATCACTGGAAGTTTTGTTTAAAAAGAAAATTCTTTCGAAAATCGTACTCCGATCTTGCATGATCGACCTCTTCAGGAGCCCATTGACCTCGTTACATGACACTTCTGGGAGGTCTTCTGAGACAGTTACAAACTGCGCGCTCCAAACAGTCAAATTACGCGCACGAATAAATCAACCACCAGTCTACAAGAAACTCATTCTCGTCCCCAGAGGCCACGATCCTTTTGGTCAGCACCAAGAATCGATTCTTGGTGCTGACCAAAAGGATCGTGGCCTCTGGGGACGAGAATGCAAGAAACTGGGAGAATCAATTCCAATATTCTTGAGATTCTTGAGAAAATTATACTAGACAACGACGTTCCTTGACTTTAATATTGGAAGATTTCGTAGCCTGCGTAGCAAGCTCTGGTGATTGCGGGTTCCCTGGCTAAACGACACATGAAATGATCTAGACTGTTCACAGTCCCTCTATTTTTTGCGCTGAAATCGTCGCGCTGTCACGATCGATCGTGGAGCCGCCATCTTGGATTATTTGGCGAGCGAAATCTGGGGAGAGGACAAAACTCCCCTGGGTTTTGTCCTCTCCCCAGATTTCGCTCGCCAAATAATCCAAGATGGCGGCTCCACGATCGATCGTGACAGCACGACGATTTCAGCGCAAAAAATAGAGGGACTGTGAACAGTCTAGAAATGATCATGAGCGTAGGATAAGTCGTTTTATCCGCGGGGGGTGGGGGGAGAGAATGCCCTGGAGGTTCCCGTACTCCCTTCGCGCTCCGACTCCTCGCGCTTCGCGCTCGCCAAATCCCCCTCCCTCCCCTTTCTACTACGCCTGCCACACAGGCTAAGAATGCCCGGGAAACATCTCTATAGCATGCGCATATTTTCAAAAACAAATTTTCTTCATGAAGCCACCGGCATACATTTCCCGCTCACATGAAAGAGGAAAGGAGAAACATTTTTTCCACGTATAACTAGGTCCTAAAGCGAACAATGCCAGCGCTAATTTTGCTGGAATATCATGAGAGTTTAATAAAAGACAGCAACCGGACACTTTGGGAACTCCGACCCTTTCCTCGTCTCCAATCCTCTCACGATTGCGCTTCGTTGGTGAAAATACACGAAGTAGAAGCTTAAGAAGGGAGAAAAATATCAGATTTTGTTTTATTTACAATCACCATCTGCTAATAGTACGTCACACGCAACTCATGCGTGGCTACAAGTAATAATAATAATAATTTTCTAAAGCAAATTAGCCAGGGGCAGAATCACGATAATTCTCCCAAGTTTTTGTGTAAACTACGCTTGAATTATGAAGGTACACTCGCTGAGTGCACAAAATGGCTCCTGAACAACAAGAGAAAGACGTCAATTCATTCTCCTGAGGTGGGAACAAACCAGAATAATTGATTTTGAGCTATTTTTGCCAAGAACACCGCCTTAAAACTTGAAAACGTCGGCCAGACGTTTTCAAGTTTCATTCCACTTCCTTCCTACCCATCCTTTAGTCTGTACTACCTTTAGCATGACCAGGCCACTATTAGTGGATTTTCATTGATACAATGCAAACACTTCTGCTAGGATGTAAGTAGTACTAAATATTGGTGACACTGCCCCTTTAAATTTATCAACGCTAATTGTCAGTTCTTTGAACAAATTACATAATAAATTATGGTAAAATTTTGCACAAGAAAGAAATAAAAGAGAGAAGGCTTTTTACAGAGAGGACAGAAGCCCTGAAACACTTTACAACCGATTGCATACACCTTCCACATTTTTCACTGTTGGTTCGCAATTCATGTATCATCAATAACAATAACTTATTAGATCATTCTGAGCTAATTTACAGAGCTAATATTTACATTATTGGTGAATAACGTTTCAGGAGGACTGTGTTTCAAAGACCTCTGGACTGACCTACGTAACCTGACTGCACTACAGACGTCTCAGCTCCAGCTCGGTGCAGATTTCAGCCGAAAAAATTCCATACTGGTGACGTAACTCTACAGTTTCATTCTCGGAATTGTTGTTGCTCAGGTTTAGTTTTGACAAGAGACGATGATCTAAGAGAAGGATTCCCCGTGCCACGTGACAATTTTTTATAAAATCTATTAATAGTTTCTCGCCATGCTTTTAAATTTATTATTATTTCCTTCGAGGCTCCGACTAGTCCAGTCACTGAACTCTCTCTTACCCCGCCCATAGGGACTGGAACCCGGCGGGAGAAGAGAGAGTTCTAGCTCCAATATAGGGCGGGTGCCGGGCGGGGTAAAGAGAGAGTTCAGGAACTGGACTAGGCTCCGACAGGCATCACATTGAGTCAAGCTGCTCAGCTATGGACTGAAAATTTAAAATAGATTTCAAAAAATTATCATTGGAAGAGACCCATGTATGGGGGAATGCTTCTCTTAGATCATCCAACGGCTTGGTTTTGAGTTTCGCGCGCAATTAACAACCAATCTGAGAGACTACACGGATCTCTGTGTAGAGAGTACGTCATTAGTATAGAATTTGTCGAGTCGAATTTCAAACAGACTTCTCTATAGCGGAGGAAAAATTGAACGCGCCAAGAGAGACGATATGTTTACTCATACAGGCGGACCCTGCTGTAGCACGGAGCCACATGCCATTTACTTCCTGTAGTGTATCGATGCAAGGCTGGAGCCTCTCATTATCAACTCATGCCGCTAGTTCATTTTTCCGCTTTTGACGGCGTCGTTTAGATTTTCCACCTTTTCCCTTTTCGACCGGAATTTCCATTATAGGCGAAAGTTCTTCTTCTTCTCCTCCTTCTTCTTCTGGCTGACTTTTTGCAATCTTTCATCTTCTGATTCGTCTTCGTTTTCAGCACTAAACGCGTCTTGTTTTGCTGAAGATTCGAAAAATTAATTTCATTAACCTCGATCGTCTCGCAGACCTTTGGCAATATATAATATCGAGACCGTTCATTGCCTTGACGTTTAGATACGTAGCCAGTGGTGGGTTGAGAGGTACTCAAAAGAGAAAAAAAGGTGGCTGAAGGGAAGATAGGCCTTTTAGTCCAAAAAGGTGGGCGGGCCGTGGGGAGAAACACCTACAACCGACGATAAAAGTAGTTGGGAAGGTTGTAAAATATATAGTCTTTTCCGAGTGGGATTAGACTTAAACTCAGTTAAAACCGTAAACGAACTGTTTTACAGCCCCCTCTCCACCTATCAATGTTGGGACCTAGCAATTCAATCCTGTGAAAATAAGGTCGCAAGAAGCTCAACATTGAGCAGGGGAGGGGAGGAGAGGAACAAAACTATTTACTTTCCCAACACTTTTGTCGACGATTGTAATACTTTCAACATGGCGCTGTATCAAGTCGGGAGCGCAAAATATAGCGCTGATAGCTGCTAACGTTTCGAGAGTTCGCCCTTCTGCTCTGATTATTGTTATTATCCTCGGAAGGGTTACAAAACACTCCAAAAATATGTACCACTGGGAAATTAATTAAATAGAAAGACCTGAGTAAACGAAACCACCAAAACATGAACATAACGTAAAACTAATTTACTCCCTCATATGTAAAAGTGACATGGATGCTCGTCAGAACTTTTAAAAGGAACGAGCTAAAAGATACCACTTCGTTTGCGTGGCTTAATTCATTTTTAACTCTAAGTGGCACCGAGACCGTTGCTCCAACCAACGTCTTATCGTACACGGATTCCAGATTGAATTTACTTTACATGCATACCTACACATAATAAGATACCATAAAGCTTCAATTGTTGCCATTTGACATTTAACAGCAGACCAAAACCCCCATGTTTAACTCCCAAATGGTGCGACAAGGATCCCCGTCAGTATATATCATATAGCTAGGCGTCTCACCGGGACCAGGTCTTTGTGTAACCCTACGTTTTTTACCGAGGTACCACTTGTATCCCGATAAATATAACAATAAAATTGTATCTTCCAAGATTACCTTGTTCCACAATTCTTTCAGTCTCTTGAAGTGCGACTTGAAACACTTTTAATGCATCGTTGAGCGAGCTGATATTGGTCCAGTCAAGAGAAGACTCTATGGTTTGCACTTCACTCTTTACTCTAAAATGGAATCCCTCCAGGCGCTCAAAATCAAATTCAACCTGCGTCTTTTTACCAGCCAAGGAAGGATCTTCTAACATTTGGCGCAGTTTGTCTTCTTTCGTCAAACAGGGATGAACGTTTTGCAAATATAGATCTTGATACTGCTGGAATTCTGTGGCTTTTTTAAAATGTGCATGAGTATTTCTGTGGGCGTCTGCAGTCTCCATATCTTCGTCTGGCGACGTTCCTTCCATTTCTTGGTTGCCCTCTTGACGGTCTTCTAAAGTATACAGAATGAAAAGAGTTAATAAATAGGTAGAATGGACAGGTGCATCGAGAGAACCCAAAACCAAAATACTAGCAATTTGATTCAAGAACCTCGCGCACGTGCACCGTGCTCTATTAAATAAAAATCAATCAGCGCGAAGGTGTTGTCATAAAACTAATCAGGTGGTCACATGATATTCTTCGAGTTATGACTGTAAGTTTATTACTGACATTATTGCGTAGCAATTACATTGGTAAAGTGTTTACCACGGTCAAAAGGGATATCAAAAAGCATTGTTTTGTCTTTATGATTACAATGAAGGAAATTGAATGGATCACCTTCATTTTCTTCATGATCATGACTCATGGGCAGGCGCTCATCCGTTGAGACTTTAAAATTTGTTCCACAAATCCCACAGCCAGATGCGTCAACTCTGAACTGGGCAAACTTTTCCTCGAGCACATTCGACGACGACATTGCTTGTTGCTCAATGGACTCCAATCTTCGTAATTTTCTAGCTCGCAAGACTCTGGCGAGAAGGCTGATTTTCTCCACGAATTTCTTCCTTTTGTACAATTTTTGAATCGTGGTGACATTCACTTCCAGTCGAGCTTCTAGTCGAGCTTTTTCTCTTTCTTTAATCTCCTCCTCTGTGTATTCCACCTCCATACTCTCCCCTGCAGCGTCAATAATATCCGCGTTTCGTCTTCCTCTGGGCTGACATTTTCTCTATCTTTAAAATCTTCTTCTTGCTGATGATCCCGTTTTAATTCTTCAAGTATGTTGGATACTTCAATGCGGAATTTTTGAGCATAACGGCTAGGATTAGATGACCCATCATACCAAAGTTGGCCTTTATTCCAACGAAGATCATACAATTCTTCTCCACGGCATTCAAGGAACTTCTTCAATGTTGTTACGACGTCAGAGAAATCTTTGGCCTCTTGAATTTCCTCAAGAACTTTGATGATGCGGATAGGCAAACTGGGATTTGGCTTGACTTTGAAGATTTTCTCAAGTAGGACTTTATCTAAAAAAATCGGAATTCCTTTCCCACAATTGCAGAGCATAGTAAAGACCAACACCAGGGCTCTCTCAGCTTCCCCAGTGTCTTCTGAATTGATAGCATCTCCTAACACGTCAAATAAAGGAGCCACTTTACCACATGTCAATCTTGTCATATGGTTCAGAACCGAGTAGAGGGCTTTTAACAGACCCAATTTGTCTAGTTCATGCTGTCTGGCATTATGATCAACCGCTTGGTACAAGGTCATGGTGCCATGCTCAACTCCGGGCCTGAAGGCATCCCAAAACCTGACAATGGTGAGGTAACTTGCTGGCAAACAAATCGGATATCGGTGGCCAGTACACAGCCGGGTGTACAATGCAAGGCAAGCAGTCAGTTGATGCTCCAAGATCATGACCGTGTTGGCAATTGATGGATAAATCATACCACTGCGCTTTGCTGTCAGCGTTAGGAAACGTCTGATGATGAAGTGGGCTGCATCTATTACATTCCCATGAACATGCAGTCGTTTCTTTCCACATTCCCACCATTGCAAATAACTATCGTAACGACCACTTTCGTTTTTGACCAAAGGAGCAACCATGCCATTCCTCACAAGCTCGTCATTTGTTGGCCTGTAGCCCAGTTGCCTTGCCTTCTTCTGAAACCCATTCTCCTCTTCGCAAATCCACCTTACCATAAGAGGGGCAGAACCAATTATTTGCAAACAAGATGACACTTTTAGAAAGTTATCCGTGTCCGATCGACGTTTTGCATCAACTATGTTCTTCCACGAGTCAGTGGCAAATTGCAAGAGTCGTCGGTTTACTGCGTTAGTACACCTTATGTCCTTAACTTGTGAGGTTGTGACATGATATTTTCGACAACCCGAGGTTGGAAACAAAAAATTGTAAAAACGCTGGCATGAATGAAACTCTTTGAAATCCTCAAACATTAACACCGCAGAGATGTCCCTTCCACCTGGGAATACAGTCATCTCCGATAAAAACCTTTCAACAACTGATTCCAAATAAACAAAGTTAAACAATGCAGTGAATCGAGTATTATAAAACTCCTCTGAGTCTTTGTGCTGGTTCACCGCACAGTCCGCATTGTCGCATGGTCCATCTGCCACTCCTCTGCAGACCGAATTTCTCGAGAAGGACGTTTCCAGCATCTTACGAATCATTGTCACGAGGGTGAAGGAGAACATAACTAGGAACCGTCCAATTTTTTGGTGTGCTTCAGATGTATCGATCGTAGCTTCAGTTTTAGAAGTATTGCTTTTGACGAATTCAGGATCCACTTTAACAAATCTTCCTCCACATTTGCTGAAATACCTCTTTTTGTGTGCAATGTCAGTTGTGAAAAGTCCAAAGTGCTCTTCACACTTGGTAATTTCCTTTCTCTCCGCCATGGTCAGCTTACCGGCAGGCTTGTACAAGAAAATAACCAGTCGTAGCACTCTCTCCAAGGCTCGCACAATCATCCACTGTCTGTAGTTCTTTGGAAGTGTACAACTTGACGTCTCAAGCAATTCCGCCACACTCTCGACTTCTCCGCAACAATTTTTACAGTTGTTGAACAATCGGCCGGCCTCCTGAAGCTTCTGAATATCCTTTGTTAGTTTCCCAAGCATCAAGGATGCTTCCGCTTGGCCATTAGTGTCGCCACATTGCTGGTACTTCCCCAGAGCGCGTTGAAGAATCTCACGAGTGTCTTCAGTTTCCAAGCGAGTTGTACGGACACGTGACATTAAACAATCAGCGGCAAACTTGGGATCACTAGAATACTTCACCGCTTCGTCAAATCTTCCTGTGTCCCTCAGAAGCCGAGCAGCTTCATCCCGTCTTCCGTCGTCATCCAAGGCTCTGGCTGCCTCTAGTATGCATCCCCGCTTCTTCAAGAATGCAATGCGATCAGTAGTAGATGGGAGGTGTTGAATGACTTCTTCCATTTCTTTTGTTTTCCCTCGCTTGAAATGCTGGTCTGCCAGCTGGTGACGAAGCCTCTCGACGGTACGAGTAGATCTTGGTGGAATGATACCTTGTCTTCCCTCGTCACTTTTGGAAAGGATGATGAAACGTTCCAGGGCGCTCAATGCTTCTTCAAAGCGGCCTGCGTGACAGAATGTCTCGATTGTTTCAGCATAGTTGTTCTGGGACTCGTAGCATTCGCTTGCTTCTTTGTAAAGTCCTTTCTTCTTGAAGAGCCGAGCAGCATCTTGATACTAATGGCAAAAAACAAACAAAAATAAAACCAGAATTGACATTGTATAACATGCTTTAAATTCAATTCTATACTTCCAACGAAAAACCAATCTACCTATTCGCCTACGTCGCCCTGACTAGGCTCTCAATTGCTAAAAGTACATAAATTAGTAAAATTATCGAAACTTTAATATTTACCTTTCCTGTCTTCTGGTAAAGTTTGGCTAATAGAATCCACTCTCGCGCATTGTTAAGACAAATCTCGGCTTCGTCATACATGTCACATTTCAGGAAGCTCTCGCCGGCCCTCAGGAATTCGTCCCGCATTTGTTGACGGTTCGTGGAACGGAACTTGGTGGCCTCTGCAGCCTGCTGTTGTGCTTGGCTTTTCTGAAGCATTAATCTATCATCAGCAAACGTGAAGCACTGTATCGCAGGTACCCACAATCTGTGCTTGTAGAAGCGTATGCCTCCTTTTCGCCACTCCTCTGGTGTTGACTTGGAAGCAAACATGTTAACCAGATCACCTGATCCTGCGTCACGATCTCCTATCGCCACGACTTTTACAAAGCCAAGGCTTTGGAAATATTCAAACATGGGCGCTCTGTGAACCTTGTCTTCGTCAAAGAACCACACGTTTACTCTTGCTCGGGTGATGGCCGTGTACAAGTACTTGAACTCAGAATTAAGAACCTTGTGCTTTTCAGGATCAAATTCTAATGGACGGGCGGATCTCTGCACGGTGACGCTTTCCTCAGTGATCTCTACCAGGCCGGTTGAACCTGAAGCGTTCTCTTTGCTTTGATCGTGCATATAACTCGCAACAACTCGCCATTCTTTCTCAGCCTAGAATAAGAGAAACAGGTAGAGTTTAACAATAATGTAAACTGCGAACAGCATCTCGCCCTGAACGTTTTGCGCAAAACGATGCATAATTATGGTTAGGAACAGATTTTTAATTTAATTAAGTGTGTTTTCTGATCACGATTTTTTTCTCTGTGGTTCTCAGAGAGTAACAGAATCCTTCGTTTCTTACTTTTTAACGCTTTCCATTACACTAATATTCCTCGTGTCACTTAAATTCATGTGGAATACGTGTGCCCAGTTTGTGGTATGACCACCAGGACTATGACTCTGCGGCCGGTGATAACGGTAGACCCTTCCTATATTTTAAAAGTTGTCCTTGATTATCTGGCTTAGCGTAATGATACTATAATAAAATATGTAATTTTTAAAGAGTTTTCGACCATTTACCTGAGAATCTTTGAAAAAGTTGTAAATTAAAACGTCGTCAAACTCAAGTCCCTTAGCCTCGTAAATGGTCATCACAAGTCCTTGCTTCAGCTCATCTGGCATCGTTTCTCTGGCCTCGTTTGACGCCACAAGAACTACTTGGTGAGCTCCAAATTCAATCCGCGAGGATTGCCGCTGATTTCCTTGAAGAATCATCGCAAGGTCTGTCGGACTGCAAGACTCCAAAAGAACTGGCTTGGGTCCATCGAAAAGCCCTTCATCTTTTTGCAGCTTGTCAAATGAGTCGCGAAAGTAATGCAGCAGCAAATCGACCACACTGGAGGCCAGACGCAGAATTCCAGCATGCGATCGATAGTTGTGTGTTAGTTGGTACAACCTCTTTGGGACCCTGATGAAATTGTGATGGCCCTCCTTGATGCCGGCCGCCTTCTTGGCGTGATGAAACAAAGACTTTAGATCGTCAAAGCGGAATGCAATGCCTCTCATGATGCTCTGTGCCGTGTCCCCGGTAAAGAACAAGTCGTTTGGAAAACGACAGCAACGAATCAAGATAGACAATTCTGCTTGTGTGAAGTCTTGCGTTTCGTCTACATAGAACTGATGAACTGACCACTCAGGTGCAGGAATACTTTGAAGGCGACGGTGAATGTTGAACACCAAGTCTGCTTCGTCAAACATTCGATTTGAGGAATGCACTCGTTGATACACGCGGAACAGATCGTACACCACTTGTCTGTCTGCAGAGAAGTTTGGCGCCTTTTTCCTTCCTAGAAACTGGTAATCTTCAAGTGAAAGCACTCCATTTTCACACAACAGAGCTTCAGCAGAACCTTTTATGAATGACCGTATTTCCGTCCACACCAAGGTTGGGTGGTATTCAATTTTTTCGTTCGAGGACTTCTTCATCTTTGGCCATATCTCAGTTTGGAAAACTTGGTACGTAATTTCTCTCCGTGGGTCTCTTTCTTCTTTAGCCAGTTCTTTCTTTCTTTCCTTTGGTACTTCGTTACCTTTTTCAGTTCCAGTCACTTCTTCGTCTTCAGCTTCTTCGTTATCACTTTCGTCGTCCGATTCTGTAGCTGGAATGAATTGAAGATGACGATGTTCTTCTCCCCAGCCGGCGATTTTTCGACGTAGACTTCCATCTGCAGCACGCTTAAAGAACGTTTCGCCTGGAAGAGATGCATCCAACATCATAAGCCAGTTTTGTGAGTTTACAAAAAGTGGCCAAGCCTCTTCGGAAACGTCTTGAATCTTTGTGGGGATGGGTTGGTCCTCAAACTGCAGACGGTGTTCTGCTGCTGGGCATGCATGGCAAAGCTCTTTGAAATTTTTCTCAACTTCGCTGCAGAGAACGGTGTTCTTTGTGATGAATACCTGGTGCAAGTGTTCGTACATCTGAGGTTGGCTCATATCTTCTGGAATATTCTCTTCACATTGCTTTTCTTCCTCTGGAAGGTGAGAATATGAACTGAGGTTCGTATTAATTTGGTCGTCATCCTGTGCAGCTGAACTAACACCAAAATCTTCACAAACATCGAACTGTTGACACTCGGAACCCATTGTTGTTCTGTCTTGGCTACATGCACCTTGGTCTGACCCTTGTTCTGTTGTATTTGTTAGGTCTTCTTCTTCGTCGCCACATCTAGTGGCATCCGCTGGAGCCACATACCTTGGAATGTGGGGACCAGCAGTTACAGCACTCTCCCAGTACCTTTGAAAGTTATCCCAAAGGCGATAGAGACAGCAAGTTGTCTTGCCTGTACCACTCCGACCTAGAAGAATGATTGGGATTGGTGGATCTGGACGGAGGTTAACAATGGCATGCTCGAGCTCTGTTATTTTGAAGGGAAAATCAATCTTCGAAGAAGTATCACTCTCGAGAACTGTCTTCACCATAGCTGTATTAAACGAGTAAAACTTGAGAATATGATATTCTTGTTCATTTGCGCTCGCAGGTGGAAAGAACATCTGAGACAAATCGATTGGCTTCTTTGGAACATCTTTCGTGACTAATTGATTGTTTCTTTGCTCCAGATCCGCTATCTCTGCGTACTTGTTGGGTAGACACTCGCTTGATGATGTACTGTCGCTTCGGGCTTCCACAGTAATACCTTTCAGTTTCTTCTTAATGATACAATCCATTCCTCGGTCGTGTGACTTCACGATGTGTTCTATCGAGCGTTGAAGTTTGTCATGGTCTAATACAATGTCCCACACTCGAATGATATCTGAGTAGATTCGACCCTCAGCATTTCCCATGTTCAAACGGAACTCAGGATCTTGGCTGCACCTACCAGAAAAGGCGATTGTCTTTTCCCAAATTATTCGTTGACCTTTGGTCAACTTTGATTCATAAAGCTGGATGCCTTCTTTCTTTGCTTCACCTTCGAGTCTCTTGCACAGAGTCTTGTTCCATCTGCCATTAGCTAACATGCGAATTTTGTCAATGATGCGTCCCCGCATACAATTGTCCACCTTTTGCTTCTCATTACCTTCCAAACTCGATCAGTACAGTCGACTTCCCAAGGAAGGTCTTCAAAAGGAGATTTGGAGTCGATTTCAACCTCCGCATCGTGATCTCCGCCAATCTCACTGCCATCAATATCTCCGTCATCTTCTTCAGTAGTTTGCAAACCGATCTCGTCTTTCAGCAGTCCGTCGTCATTCTCCGTCACTTGGGGGACCCCTGGAGGCTCATTGAAAATTTCGTTGTCATCGTGTTCTTCATTTGCATCCACTGAAACAAATGTGGTAAGTGGTAATAAGGCATCTATCAGACTAGCAACATTTTCTCGCATTTGCAATCTCAGTTGCTGTTTGTCCTCGATCTTGCTGACTTTGATATCTTTATCGGGTGTCACCTCCTCGGTTAATGGACCATCACTACCTCCGGATAAACCTTCACCTTCTGTAGCTGTCAAAAGAAACTCATCATTATGTTCTTCATTAGATGTATTTTCAGGGTTTGTCCCGGGGGGAGAAGAAACAGAAGAATTGGACCTGTAAGTTCCCAACGCAGTATCTAACATTTTCCAACGAGGATCACGTTTGTTGAGCATTTCAATTGGAGAACGGTTTGTCTTGTTTGGAAGATTCGGATTTATGTTCGCTTCCCGAAGTATCCGGATCGCTTTGCACTTATTTGCTGCTGACTTCTTGTTCATCTTGCCATAACATGCGAGATGATAGAGAGTGTCGCCATTGGCATCTTGGACGGACTCAATCTCAGGGAGTTTAGACGCTAGCATTGCTTCTAGGAATCTGAATGTTCCTAACAAGTAAAAATGGCAACTTAGATTTACAAAATTGCATTTACAAAAAAGATAACTGATTAATTTGAATTAATCGAAATCATATATAAACTGCAGATAGAGCATAAATATAAGAAATGATCCACGCAGTTACATTTGCAATTTAAGCAATTGTAAAGAAGCTGAAACATTTCAGGCCGTTAAAGGCGGTTGAAGCCCTTAACTATTTTTCAGGCTTAAATTACAAACACAACTACGAGAATCATTTCTTCACTTTGCATATAAAACGTTAGCCTAGTATGATGCTATCAGCACTTGTCTATCTTCCTCGTTTTGGTAGCTTATCTAGTACGTTTTACTTCGTTTTATTACCATTTTGAAGGCCGATCCTCAAAGCTTGGTGAATTATCGGCCCTCCGTCTTTGCCCACAACACATGAATTGGCTCCATTATGGACTAGCTTTTCCACAAGAGGTAGGTTCTGCAGTCTCGTTGCTTCATCCAAAGGTATTATATCCGATCCTTCAATGGCGTTCGCTGAAGCTCCATACTTAAGGAGAGCCGATATTAGCGGGAGTCGTTCAGGGATAGTTGAAGAAATGATTTCTCCAAGTGGGACACTTGATGCGTCAATGCCAGTTGCCAGCCCTCCATCTCCTACTGGTTGTGACGTGGGTCCTCCTCCTCCAAGATACAAGGCTCTAAGTTTGCGCCAATCCCTCTTCTTTATCACGTTACTCGTCAGTTCTGTGAGCAGGTCTTTCGGCACAGGAGCTGTGAAGGCTGATGTCGCCTCTGAGAATAAACTGTTGCTGATTAGTTCTCGGTGGTATAAAAAATGTTCAATTTGTAGGCGGTTTAAAGACACTTTTTTTACATTTCCACGGAAGGAAAGTAATTCTTCCTTGGCCGAAAAGTGATGTCGATTACAACCACGTTATACAAAGTGGCTGTAATTTTTGTACCTCACTCGACTACTCTGACGAAATTTGACTTTCCAAAAGTATCTTATCTGAAGTGCCTTTGATCTACCAAGTGCCACATATAACGTATTTATTAGTTCTTTACCTTGGAGGTTGACGGCCATGTCAAGAGCGTCACTCAAAAGGCCATACATGAGGTTATCATCGCTTGTTCTCTTAAGGCACTCGTTTATCACTTGCATTGCGTCTCTTTCTCTCTTTAGTTCTTTGAAACAATAAAGTTGATTCAAATATCCCTAAAACAAAAACATTTTGATTAGCACCATCAGTATTTTTATAAATTAACGGCGACGGTGACACTTAACAGTCCTACGTGACTGTCAGACCTGTAGCCCTCGGATTCCAGATCGAATTGGAATTTAGAAATGTTGGTTCTGTTTAAGAGTGACTGCCTGTTGGGATCGAGAATGGTCCGTCAACGACCAATTTGGCGAATCGCTGATATTTTGCCCAAAGATACCCTTGGGTGAACTATTTTCAAAAATCATATTTAAATGTTCCAGCGATTTTTTTATTTTCAGAAAATCGCGAAAATTTAAAAGTGAGGTCAAAATGCGGTTTTCGCTTCATCAAATGCCAAAAATAAGGTGCAAGTACGAAGCACCGCCGAAGCGTTCAAATAAATCCAATTGACGCCAAACTTCACACAAAGTCGGAACAACTATTCCTATGCATTGTTCACTTGTAACAATTTTCAAGTACGTTGATATTGTAATTTTGCAAGCCATTTTAAAACCACCTCCGAAAACCGCTAAAAATGGCGGCAGAATATCGTTAATGTTTAACACCATAAAAATCCATCTGGTACCTCATTTTTCGAAACTTTTATTTCACAGCCCTAACATATGATTATTAAACTTTTACCATGCCAAGTTTCAGGGTCGAACTCGAAACGCTTCCCTTCGAAAAAATCCAAAATCTATGTAATGTGTTCGTGCCAAATGACGCAAGATTTAGAGACGAATTAGAGGTTAATCAACTTCAATTTGGCCCATATATTCTAAAATTAATTTCAATCTTGGCAATTTGCAGCGTGAAGCTGGCAAAAATATCTAATAGCATGTAGCAAACGCATTCAGAGGCTTTAGAAGATATTGAAAGTCAAATTTGAGATAGAAATCTCTCGGCTAATTTTACCATCGGCTAGTATTCGCAATGTACAGTAGTTACAAGTAAACAAACGATTGTTCGTCGATCGGTCTCTCGAGAGGTCAGGATGTCAAGAACAGTTCAAAGGTTCGGCAATGTATCACTGGAGCGAATATCTAGCAGAAGACCAAAATGTCAGTGTTGTAGTCTGGTAGTAATTTCAAAACAAATGGCGTCTAAATAATTGAAAAACAAGAAACGAAACTATCCGACTCCAAACAAATACACATCATTTAGCGCTAATTATTGCACGAAGTATAAGCCACAAGAAACATACCCAAAAGCCATACGTCCACCTAAGTGCTACATATTAGCTTCCACAATTCCAAGCTTTCTGTTATAAACATCAGGGAAAATCTGAATCCATTTTCTGGCGGCATATTCAGTACCATCGGCATGCGTATTGTCAGGCACTAAAGTGTTGTTGACATTCGAGCCTCAACAAATGTCACGCAAGTCAACGCCTGAATTAGCTATCAGGCCTGGCCGCCAACTTTACTTTACAACATACTTCATTGAAAAACTCTGACAATATATTAGCACCATAATGATGTGAATTGTAATGAATTTGGGGGATTTCTTGCGGGAAATATCGGTCTTTGTGGGATCTATGTTTTTACAAATTATATGAGAGGGGGACCGGGAGAGGTGGATAATTTTTGCAGGAATATTTTTTTCCGAACATTTGTATAATCAAATATGTAAAGATCTTGCAACATTGGATTCCTGGCCATTCCCGAGATGGATTGTGCAGAAATTTTCATTCTTCTCATTCTTCATGTTTTTGCAAATTATGAGACGGGGGAGAAGTTGGGGAGAAGTGGATAATTTTTGCCAACCTCGTTCCCAGGGTCTCTCTTCTTCCAGCCAAACGCGATTGAAGAAGAGAGACCCTGGGAACGAGGTTGAATTTTTGCAGGAATATTTTTTTCCGAACTATTTATAAACAGCTATGTAAAGATCTTGCAATATTGCATTTCTGGCAATTCCCGAGATGGATTGTGCAGCATTTTTCATTCTTCGGATAGCAATACGGGATTATTTGTAACAACCTACACCCGCCCCCCCCGGTCTCTCTTCTTCAATCGCGTTTGGCTGGAAGAAGAGAGACCCTGGGAACGAGGTTGGCAAAAATTATCCACTTCTCCCCAACTTCTCCCCCGTCTCATAATTTGCAAAAACATGAAGAATGAGAAGAATGAAAATTTCTGCACAATCCATCTCGGGAATGGCCAGGAATCCAATGTTGCAAGATCTTTACATATTTGATTATACAAAAGTTCGGAAAAAAATATTCCTGCAAAAATTATCCACCTCTCCCGGTCCCCCTCTCATATAATTTGTAAAAACATAGATCCCACAAAGACCGATATTTCCCGCAAGAAATCCCCCCAAATTCATTACAATTCACATCATTATGGTGCTAATATATTGTCAGAGTTTTTCAATGAAGTATGTTGTAAAGTAAAGTTGGCGGCCAGGCCTGATAGCTAATTCAGGCGTTGACTTGCGTGACATTTGTTGAGGCTCGAATGTCAACAACACTTTAGTGCCTGACAATACGCATGCCGATGGTACTGAATATGCCGCCAGAAAATGGATTCAGATTTTCCCTGATGTTTATAACAGAAAGCTTGGAATTGTGGAAGCTAATATGTAGCACTTAGGTGGACGTATGGCTTTTGGGTATGTTTCTTGTGGCTTATACTTCGTGCAATAATTAGCGCTAAATGATGTGTATTTGTTTGGAGTCGGATAGTTTCGTTTCTTGTTTTTCAATTATTTAGACGCCATTTGTTTTGAAATTACTACCAGACTACAACACTGACATTTTGGTCTTCTGCTAGATATTCGCTCCAGTGATACATTGCCGAACCTTTGAACTGTTCTTGACATCCTGACCTCTCGAGAGACCGATCGATGAACAATCGTTTGTTTACTTGTAACTACTGTACATTGCGAATACTAGCTGATGGTAAAATTAGAGAGATTTCTATCTCAAATTTGACTTTCAATATCTTCTAAAGCCTCTGAATGCGTTTGCTACATGCTATTGGATATTTTTGCCAGCTTCACGCTGCAAATTGCCAAGATTGAAATTAATTTTAGAATTTATGGGCCAAATTGAAGTTGATTATAACCTCAAATTCGTCTCTAAATCTTGCGTCATTTGGCACGAACACATTACATAGATTTTGGATTTTTTCGAAGGGAAGCGTTTCGAGTTCGACCCTGAAACTTGGCATGGTAAAAGTTTAATAATCATATGTTAGGGCTGTGAAATAAAAGTTTCGAAAATTGAGGTACCAGATGGATTTTTATGGTGTTAAACATTAACGATATTCTGCCGCCATTTTTAGCGGTTTTCGGAGGTGTTTTTAAAATGGCTTGCAAAATTATGATATCAACGTACTTGAAAATTGTTACAAGTGAACAATGTATAGGAATAGTTGTTCCGACTTTGTGTGAAGTTTGGCGTCAATTGAATTTATTTGAACGCTTCGGCGGTGCTTCGTACTTGCACCTTATTTTTGTCATTTGATGAAGCGAAAAACCGCATTTTGACCGCACTTTCAAATTTTCGCGATTTTCTGAAAATTAAAAAATCGCTGGAACTTTTAAATATGATTTTTGAAAATAGTTTACCCAAGGGTATCTTTGGGCAAAATATCAGCGATTCGCCAAATTGGTCGTTGACGGGTCATTCTCGATCCCAACAGGCAGTCACTCTTAAGGGAGGAGAATCCGGAGAAAACCCTCGGACCAAGGTTGAGAACCAACAACAAACTACACCCACAGATGACTGCCGACTGGAATCGAACCCGCTACCCTAACCTTAGTAGTGAAAGAGCGGTATTAGATCAGCTGTGATTACCTCCAACATTCCTGGATTCATCATCGATGCATTTTTGGCATCGTCCAAGCCATGTTCGCAGTCGCCTAGCCTTTGAGAGGCCTCCGAACGTTGGCACAACAGAAGTGAAAAGGTCTGTTTTGAGTCAGCAGGGGTGTACTTCAAAGCCAAATTCACGTAATCAATACAGACGTTGTAGTTACTTGACTTGAAGGCGTGGGCTGCTCGATCCTTCCATCTATTAGCTTCTTCCTTTATGGAAAAGATTGGCAATGAGTCAGTTTGAATGATTCATGATAAAGAATTCCTTGCAATGATATATTGCTGTCATAATCGTCATCATTAGAGTGGTCATCGTCGTTATTGTTATTATCATCATCGTCCTAGTTGAAGTCATCACTATAAATAATATTATTAAAGATTTACTGTGAAGTGAAAAGCTGAAAACGTAGGCAAATACCTCTGATTTTATTGGTCGCAATTTAAAACATTCCTTTCCAGAATCGATCGATCTTTCGTGCTCGTTCAAGTTGAAGTGGACTTCTGCCAGAGCGTGGTGTACCTGTGGCAAGATTGCTTGTTCTGTGCTGGAATCCGAGAGGTAAAGGGACATGTTGAGAAGCATTATTGCCTTTTTATTGTCTTTAGCGTCCAACGCTTTGCGACCAAGTTGAAGCCACTGCTTCGGCTGACCCTGTAAAACATATCCCGTACAGTGATCAATTCGATTCCTATAAACGGACTGTTTCTACACCAAATTCAAGTAGGCAAATCATGTGAAATTAAAGACTTGCTCATCTCTCAAAAGACATCTTCCTTTCATTTATTATTGTCTTCAGTTCCTTGACATATAAATCTTTCTCTGACTGTTTCTCCATTTCTATACCAGAAGTTATTCCAATGACGTCAATGCAATGTGATCCCAATACCGAATGAAAATAATATACAATGGAGTAATTTGTTGTACAAACAACTGCCCCAACAAACTACCTACATCTACTAATCAAATATAAATTTCAATACCTCTCTGTTAATGAAAACCCCATGGCCAACGATGCAAGATGGATCCGCGTTGTTTTTCAGCAGTGTCACAGCTAAAGGAAACTTCATCGTTTCCATTGCAGCCAAAAGTGGAGCTTTTGCACAACCTCGTAATCCTGTCGGCGAAGCCCCGTGTTCAAGGAGAACTGTGACAAGCTTGTGTAAATCATTAACATCTGACTCAATCAGAAGGTCTAAAGGCACACAAGAAGCGTCACATTCGGTAGCTAGTCCCCTTGATGTCTTACTTGCTGCTGTACCAAGATATAGAAATCTTAGTTTCTTCCATTCATTCTTCTCACATGCTCCTTTCACCAGAAATTGAAGTACCTGGGGCGACAATGGGCACGTAATCTGGGACTCACCACCTGCAAGAGCCGTGAAAGGTTTAATTGTCATGGAAAAAGCTCTAGAATACATAATCATAGCTATTAGCTGCAATGGATTTCTTGCCATCAGAGTACTTCAGTAAGAGTACTTAAGATACCCCTCTCCGTCACATTTTAGGGAGTTGTTAGGTACCACACGTGGGAATTAACTTATTGTCCTGGTCCGATCCCAGCTTCAGCAACAGAACGTAAATCGAAAAAGCAGCATTTCCCCCTCCCACCTCACACTCCGTATCGACCTTATCAGTTATATTTCTGGTCCCACATGCAGGTCTCCCTATTGAGTCAGTTATGTTAGATAGCAATGGAACTCAGAGCCCTTTATTAACGATCCCATTTTGTTTATGTAGGTATCATAGTTGCCATATGCAGGTCACCAACCTTCTATGTTCATAGCAGTAGAAATCACTTCTTGTGCAGTTGCCTGCTTTTCTTTGTCGTTGAGAGCGCAGGTGTGTGCTTTACAGAACGCTTGCAGAGCGTCTTTGTTTCTTTTCAAATGAAGAAGACAAGTTCCGTGTCGTGAATGCCCCTAAGAAGAACGTAAACATATAAACTACAAGCTGAAAACTTCTGGTCAAAATTTTGTAAGAAGGAATTCTGGTAATAAGCTAATCAACCAATTTGACTTTACTGAATATTTAGTGTTATATACGTATACCTGAAGTTTGTGGGAGACGCGGTGGCCTAATGTTTAGCGCGTTGGTCACCGGATCGAGCGGTCCGGGATCATTGTGTTGTGTTCTTGGGCAAGACACTTTACTCTCACAGTGCCTCTCTCCACCCATGGCCAGGAGTAAATGGGAACCTGACAAAATGCTGGGGGCTATCCTGCGATGGACTAGTAGGCGGGATTCCCATTCAGTGAGAGTAGCGATACTCTAGTCGCTTCATGCTATGGAACCGGAGTTAAGCGCCGGCCTGATTTAAGCCACTAGGCTTGTAGACAGACTTTAACCTTTAACCCCCCCCCACATTCTAAGAGGAAAACAGAGAAGGCGACTCACCCGGAACCACTTTGGCCTAATTTTGGTGCATTTTTCTGCGTCTACGAGAGCCTCGTTAAACTTCTTCAAGTTGATTAACGCCAAACAACGGTTACTCAGAAGAGCGGTCATGATCTCAGACTTTGATGGCGGCGTGAATTCCAAGGCAAGCGTGTAGTATTCAGCCATCAAGTCATATTTATTTTCCTTATGTAACTCGTTACCCCACTTCTTCCATTGTGTAGCTTCAGCTGTAGCTTTGGTCTTAAGGAGACAAAACATGAAAAATAAAAGAGAGGAGACAAAGGTAAGTTATGTACACAAGAGGAAGGAATATCGAGGAAAGTAAAACGGTATCCAAATAACTACTGAACAATGTAAAGAATTTGACGTTCAAACGTATGGAGCTTCACTTACCAGCCAATTGAACTAAATTTATTTTGCTTCAATACCCTGATAAATTTGTTTATGTTGTGCGAATAAAGTTGTTCGAACATAAGTTAGGGGATAAAATGAATTTTAAGAATTAAAATTTAATGGTGAAATCGCGTGGAATATCATCTACATTGTAGCTTAGCCGATCTGACGAGGGTGTAGGCCGAGTTGGCTAAAATTCATGCAGACTATATTCTGCAAGATTGAGCAGGATAATTGTTTATTGTTCACTGACAAATTGTCAACGAGTCGCAAAAAGCATAGAAATGTCGTATTTAAGTCCTCTGAAACTGGCAGCAGCGCTTTCCAATATGTCGGACGAGTCTTCTTGAGTGCACTTCCAAATATGCCAAAGCGGCTCGTGATATTTTGGACAATTTTGACATATTTATACGAACCCAGTATTATTACCAAATACCACTACAACTCATGCTATTACCTATACTGATCTCACGGACCAGAAGCCCGTTATAATTATTACCTCATTCTTCTCTCCCTTGTAAGTGTCTTTCAGTTTGCGACCTGTGCAAAGACAATCATTGAAGGACTTTTGTTTGAAGTACAATTCACAGAGAAGCTGAAGCATTTCCCGTTGTTCATCTACTGTGGCTCCATCGTGCTTCAAAGATATTTGTAACAGCACGATGGCTCTACTGTCCTCTCCCCTACGCACCGCTTCTAATCCTTCGCTTCTGAACGTTTTCTGAAGAATGCGAACATACCAGTAAGAAACAGCGATAGAGGATGATCTAAGAGAAGCATTCCCCCATACATGGGTCTCTTCCAATGATAATTGTTTGAAAGTTATTTTAAGAGCGCTACCTTATTGGTCAGTTCGAGTAACGTGATGTCGGAGCCTCGATCAGAAGGAGATAAAAATAACTTTCACAGCATGGTGCGAAACTATTAATAGATGGGCACATGGAATCCTTCTCCTAGATCATCCTCTCTAGGAAACACTCAATCAGCAGGCTGCATGGCAGAGGATTTATACTCAATGGACAAAGACAAGATGTCCGTGCTGACCCCTGCACGCCATCGTGTTGCGTCAGCTGTTGAGACACGTGGAATCCAAGTTGACTGAAACAACTTTTGAGATAATGATATGGAGAAACGATATGGAGAAAAGAGTAGCGACACTGGTCATGCTCTGTATGACTTACTCCCCCAAAAGAGGAAGACCTCTTCGTGAGCGAAGGCATGAGTACGTCTGAGTACAGCTATCGATTTTATTTGTAAAGACACACGTATGTTGTTTCTCTCTTAATAAAGACTATTATTACTATTAAAACAGGAAAATGACATTCCAAGTCTATTGCTTGAATTCCCTCTTTCAGAGCTTCCCTGTTTTTTCTAGCCTTACCATAGTTAGTAGAGGGAGACTGGGTCTCCCTCTACTAACTATGGCCTTACTGATGGATTGTCTTACCTTGAGAGGTTTGCTTGTACCAGTCTTGACATCAGCTCCAGGCGTATTGCTCCTATCCATAAGCAAATTTGCTAAATCAACATTTTCTAATTCAATAGCGACATCAACAGGATTTTTGCTTCCTTTTGGAGGATTGGCATTTGCTTTGTGTTCCAGTAGGATGCTTATGAATGTCTTCAGATCTGGAAAATCACAGCGAATAACTTCCTCTAACGGGACACTACTTGCATCGCATCCCGTTGCAAGGCCTCCCGAGCCTTTCTTGAACTGTTTCTGTCCTCCACCGCCCAGAAAGAGAAGATGAAGAAGGTCCCAGTCTTTGTCAGCTACAGCTTTGTTCATTGCGCTTTGAATGATGGGTTGCGGAATGCTGTATTGGATACTTGACGTTCCATCTGGGAAGAGAGATACAAGGTGTTTATTTGCCTCTATGGGCATACAGCTTCCATGCAATATAGTTATACGCACAATCACGTACCATGATGACCACAATCTATCGATCGATCGATCGATCAATCAATCACTCAATCAGTCAGTCAGTCAATCAGTCAATCAATCAACCAGTCAATCAGTCAATCAATCAACCAGTCAATCAATCAATCAATCAATCAATCAATCGATCAATCAATCACTCGATCAGTCAGTCAGTCAGTCAATCAGTCAATCAATCAACCAGTCAATCAGTCAATCAATCAACCAGTCAATCAATCAATCAATCAATCAATCAATCAATCAGTCAGTCCGTCAATCAACCAGTCAATCAATCAATCAATCAATCAATCAATCAGTCAGTCAGTCGGTCAATCACTCAGTCAGTCAGTCAGTTAATCAATCAATCAATCAATCAATCAATTAATCAGTCAATCAATCGATCAGTCAGATCAATCGAAAAACAAGATAAGGCCAAGCTAAACACCCCGTTAATTTTTAAAGGCTATTCAACTTAGATCGGTCGGTATTTTGGCGTTCTTCCTACTCATTATTGTTGCGACCTTTTTTGAGACCATCTTGAATTCACTGGCATCACAAAGCAGGCGAGAAATCCGAGAAAAAAAGCGATATCCCAATATAATACCAAAAACAACAACAAAAAGAAAGAACAACAATAAACATTCAAATTGCAAAGAGGTGAATTGACAATTGTACCTGGTATTTTTAATGCCACCGACAGTATTTGAGTCAAGGTATCTACTTTGTCTTTTTCCGAGCTTGTCGAGTCGCTAAGCATCAATTGAAGCTTAAGTGATTTTGAAAACGGCTTCAATGCTTCGCTGTATTTCTTTCGTGCACAGAGACTAGAGCCCAGGCGATACTGTGCCTGGAGTAAGAGATAAAAACAATATTTGGTGTTGACGTTCAGACTAAAAGGCCAGGGTTTATAAAGGTGACTAAGAGAAAAAAAGCAGTCACTGGCAAGAGTAATGAAAGGAACATATGTAGGGATAACTCGTTCAGTGTGCTTTACATACTATGCCACAAATAGCAGCAAACGACTTGTTTACATTATTAAAGATGTGGTTATTGTTCATCGTGGTTTGATAGGTATATAGATGAACGGTTAATCGTTTGTCTCACGATGGAGTCACTTTGAGGTGTTGATCGCGACGTTTCGACTGCTTTACTGCTAGTCTTCATCAGGCGATGAAGTCAATTGTTCACGTGTCGCTATACTTGATTATAATTGTTGAATACAGTTGAATCCCGCTATCTCGAACATTCAAGGGGAACAAAAAAACAGTTCAAGATAGCGAGGAGTTCGAGATAGCCGATAGTAAATGAGTGAAAAACAAGCTGGGCAAGGGGAATGGGTTTGAGTTCGAGATAGTGGGGTGTTCGAGATAGCCGATAGTAAATGACTGAAAAACAAGGGCAATGGGAGTGTTCGAGGGCAAGGGGAGTGTTCGAGATAACCGAGTTCGAGATAGCGAGATTCAACTTTACATCTATCTGCGATGGACGAGAGAAAGTATTGGATTGGATTGGTTCAATCTATTACGAGTGATCAACTTCTGAATATTTACCCAAAATGTCAAATTGTGGATTACTAAGATTGAGCTTATATGGTAGAGCGGTTTTCAATTGAGTGTCGTAAAACCAAACCCAAAGCGATTTTAAAAATGGTCAATCACAGCAAACGTAAACAGCACCATGAACCAACGAGAGCTCGAAGTAAAAACACGTAACCGACGCCAAGCGCGGGAAAACGCGTACGACCATGTCGCGATTGGTTTTGGTTTTGCATCTGATTGGTTGAGAAGGTGACGCGAGTTTTTTTTACACCAATCACAGAGCGTAGTAAAGCAAAAACGGCTCTAAGAAGGTCAAAACGCCTTATACAAGTCGCAGACAACCTTACCTTATGCCAATCGGGTTTACTGTTAACACACTCTTGGGCATCCTTGAGCGCCTCGTCAACTTTGTCTTGCTTCTTGTACATCATAGATCGATTGGAAAGAATGGTTGCCTTGAGAAACGTTTCTTCTTCCGGCGTAAAGTTTAATGCAAGTGAATAACAGGCAATGGCAAGATCCACTGAACTTGCTTCTTTAGAAAATTGATTTCCGCGTTCCTTCCATCTTTCAGCTTCCTCCTACGCCAGATTAAGATGAGAAATTGTTAAGAAACTATGAGATTGGTTTATATCCGGAGCGGGGGAGGGGGGTACTCAGGTATAATAGTGAAGGGGATGTCCGAAGACCTTTTTGGGGTTTGAAATTTGCGATCTATGGACTTTATGGGGGTTAGAAATTTTGTGGTGACTTTTAGGGGGTGAAAGATTTTGGTAAGGACTTTTTGGGGGAGTTGACATTTGGTTCTCATTTTTATGGGACTTTTTGGGGTTATGTTCTGGGCCGTTGGACTTTTTGGTGTCTGGTTTTAGCCTAATAGGACTTTGTGTGGGACTAACAATTTGGCCTCATTCGGACACCCCCGTCACTATTATACCCGAGTGCCCCACCCCTGGGTTTATATCCCTCATATCCGTCCCATCCCTTTCAAGTGTAAGGCTTACGAGAAGAAAAAAGCTCAGGATATGGAAGTAGGACTGAGTGGAGTTCAATTCGGTCTGTAATCCGCATACGAGTGATTACTGACAAAAATTTGTTTAATCACCATACAGACCGAATTGGACGACATGAAGTTCTGCTACCAATTAATCATATCTATAACAAAATTCGAGAACAAAATTTAGACAAAGCAAAGCCTTGATTATCGTCTGTGACGCTGGAACAGCGTCTGTTGTGACTGTACAGTCCCACACGTGGCAGTCACTGTAGCTGGTCTGTCTGCCTGAAGTGTGATCTTCCTGCGAACCCATTTCTCCTCTGCTATACTAGGAGTAGAGCAGCTGCTTCTACTGATGTGACCACTCCGCACTATCTGCCTCCAGGTGGTCTTGTCTTGTGTGGAGCCTTCCCATATGTTGGTGTCGATGTCAGTTGCCTTCAGATCTCGCGTGCACACAGCATTTTGTTATATATATGATTAATCATGTTATTGGGTATATCGGTCATTAGTGCCAGTGATCACTTACTCTGTAACTTGGTCTTACCTTGGACCTGTAAAAAGGATTTGACTTGAAGCTCTCCTCTCCAAGTTCCACAGCCTTCTTGTATAGGTTCAATTTAAAGTAGGCAGTCGCTTGATGACTCTGAACAGAACGATTGAACTTCATCTTGGAACCATCTTCAGGATGAAGCAAAATTGCAAGGTTGAAATCTTTTATTGATCTTATGTAGTCTTTTTTCTGGAAGCTTGCAAAAGCAATGTCTTTCCTTTGCTGAGCTGCAGACTAAAACAAAAGCAACGGAAATTCGTGTAACTGATTACTTTAATTAGCAGTGCAAAGTTTCATGTACCTTATCCATAAGCGAGCAAGTGAAAAGGAGCTAGGACGTGGATGTGGACCATCATGCGAACCCACGCATTGTACTTACATGGATGCCCGAAGGCAGAAAGAGAAGGGGCCGACCATATGAAACGTGGAGGAGGACAGTAGAGAGGGAGATGAGGCAAATATATGAAAACCTGGGCAAAGATGGCAGCTGCAGCAGCTGACAGAGAAGCTTGGAGACGACGGGCACGCAAGTCTAAATCTCCACTAGGAGTGATGGACAGTCAGATTCCACTATTTCTAAAGATAAGGTATTCTTCATTTGATGGAGAAATGCTGTTTTCCTCTTATGACGCCAGAAGTCAACTAATTTTCATAATACAAAATCTTGAATATCTCTGGAATGAGACGAGATATGACAAAACTAACAGCACCATTCTTCCACATTTTGAAAGGACTTTGAAATAGTCTTAAAATATAATTGGCGAACAATAACTTTTTCACATTTCTACCAAGCTTAAAATTCACCATTTTTCCCGCCGACTTTTTGCAAAGAGTAAAAATGTGTTTTCTTACTCGTGCAAGATCTCCATCCAGTCTTTTCATTTCGTTGATGTCGTTTTTCGCTCCAATTGCTTTCCCCATTTCATATTGTGCCAACGCTCTACAATGACAAGCCTGGGCTCTTGCTCTGGGAGAGGTTTGGAAATAAAAGGCGAAATTGGCACACTGTTCGGCCAATGGGAAGTCGTTATTCTGTAGAAGGGCATGACCATGATCTGACCACTTTAATGATTCCTCCTGAAACAACAGAATATTAATTAATACCTTATAATTAATTAATATTAATTAATTAATTACAATATTAATTAATTAATTAATTAACACAAAAAATATTTGTTGCTTGGTTAAAAAGTGCCACCGTTTTCCATTACGAGCACGGGAAGACCGTTGTGTTGTTGTTGTTTTTTCACTTTATTTCTCGAGATATTTTGGCCACCATTATTCAAACAGGCAAAAACACACTGAGTTAGAAGAATGCTTTGAAATTTCTTGGTAACTACAGGAGAATATTTATTTTTATGTATAATTTATTTTTATGTATATATGGAGGATAACTTTAGCAAGAGAGGATCTCTTGATTTCAGTTATTGTCAGTGGACTTTTTTGCGAGAGACTTTTAGACATTCAAACAGTGTAAACAAGAAGCCATGCTCCAATTAGTGTGTATTTGAGGCTTCTTGTGTCATAGTTCGAGTATTCTGGTCAGGTGAAATAAGGCCAAAGAAATCTGAAGCCAAAGACACCCCGTTCTTAGACGAAAACACTGGTCACTGTTTAGGATTTATTGTGGCCTGCTAACTCAGAGCGCTTGAAAATTAAGCATGTAGCTAATCATCATTTCCAATAAGTTAATTTACAAAGCTGCATGCATTAAAAATGAAGATGTACTTCTACAATTAACTGTTTAATACCTCGGCGTAATAGTCGTCCCTTGGTAATCCAAATCGTAAGGCGTTTTCCATATCATGCAGTGATGCCTGGACATTACCCAACTGCCAGAGGCACTCTGCTCGGTCTACAAGGAACGGAGAAGCAACCTGTGGAGGGCAATTCAAAGGTTGCAGCTGAGTAAGGCCCATGGATAACATACGCAGGGCATCAGGATAGTCACGTAGCTGCATGGCCCTCTTTGCCATCATGCCAAGATGGGCGGCATGTTGTAATGGGTCCATCTCGGAACTTCCTGTAATCGAACAAATGGAAAAATACTTTAAATTCCAATTATAAATCCCCGGGGAGGGACTCCCATATGAAAGTGACGGAATTACACCCCTAAAAGGGACCAATCTGGGCGTGGCTCAAGCCTTTTTTGACCCCTAAAAGATACCATTATACACACTCAGTATGAGGGTGATTTTTATTATTCTTCGCGTGCAACCCTAAAAGATACCTTGATGGCTAAAAATATCGCCGTTCTGTCCTGAACACCCTAAGGGGGACCCAAAACTATATAAAATATATAAAACACTCGCCTGCGGCTTGTGTTTTCTAAATTTCTCGAGTGTTCTCAAATTCCCGTCGTGTTTTATGACACTGTATAATACATGGCTTTGGCTTCTTTATTTGTTAAATAAATAATTGATTGGTGGAGTTTTAAGGTTAGGGACCGTGCAATAATTATCAGGAGGGGGGTGGGGGGGGGGGGGGGGGTTTGGAAAATGGGCTTCATGTAGGAAAATATTAGGTAATACCCCCCTCCTAAAGGAGTGAATTTAGTTATTGCCCCCCTCTAATCAGTCAGAAATTATGTACGACCCCCCCCCCCCCCCCCTCCCCCTCACAGTATACACACACCTTTATACAAGTACCTGCATTTTCTCTGAACGCACCTGTGGATTAAAATCTTATAACAGAAAGAAGAGCTCCTACTACATGTTTAAATGTTGGACATCCGCGTCTGGAACAAATATCACCTCCGTGGCAATGTACAATAGAGCCACCTTATAAATAGGTATGGATTCACCAATGTAATATGTACTTGAAATAAAATGTTAAGCCTCCCCTCTCTTAAGTGACTTATTTTACCTTTAGCCCCCCACCCCTATCCTTGCTTTGATTTTACTTTATGCCCCCCCCCCCTCCACCTCTGGTTTTCCAACCCCCCCCCCCCCCCCCCCCCCCCCCCCCCCCTGCTGGTAATTATTGCACAGTCCCTTAGAACGACCAAAACGTTAGCCTGGATATTAAAATAGTCGTGACAAATTGCTGGAGGGTCACATCATCGATCCTCACTAAATAAATTGCTAAAATCACCTACTTGCTATCAGTTTCAAGTCGAAAATTGTGAATTGTTATTTGAGACATTCTATTATTATTCTGTGTTTTAGTTTTCAAGAATGACTGAGTCCGGCTAATAACATGGTAACTTAAAAAAATAGTGTTACGTTTGAAACCGTCCCACCGGTGTCTTCAAAAGGTCTTTCTGAGAGCGGATGCGATTTCTAGACTTTCTAGTGTCGTTTGTTTCTCCGCAAAAGCGTGTCATATTCCTTCAATACCAATTGGAAACCAAATGTTTTCAATTTCCTTATAACTGAAATACTTGTTTGGGTAGTTTCGATTTAGCATATTAAAAAAATAACAATTTGACCCATGTTTGCCTGTTGGAGTGTATAATTTTTCATTTGAAATTCGTTTTCCTTCTCCTCGAAATATTTATTATCTACATCGAAGGTCACATACCGTATTTATTTCATGCCAGTTCTTAGAATTTATTGCATAGTACATCAAGACAATATCTCCAAGTTGGCGACTTTTTGCCGGTGTGATTTTCGTCAACTATCTTCCTTGATGATATGTAGTGATTCGAGCTGAAGTGATACTGAATTAGATATAAATGCTGATTTGACTCTTAGAAATCGACGAATAATCTAAATGCTGATGTTGATTGAACTTGTAGTGTTTATACCTTCAATAAAAACACTTTTCATCAGTCTAAATGTCATAACGAATCATGATCAGTTATCGACGCGAAACGACGTCTGTTTTCTCAGGCTACAGTTTGACCCGCTATGTTTTCATAAACACCTGAAGCAGACTGCTGTCTTTGATTCTAGTTTTCACGGTTTTCACCTTCATAGGTCTTCATATGTATAAAGCCAAACGGGGATGAGAGTTGCTGTCAGCTCTCGTGAGAGTTTTATCTGCCAGACTCCCATCAACTGACTATCATCACCTCGGGACAAACGATAGAAAACTCTCGACGACTCTCAGGAAAAATGTGACTGAACAGGTTCAAATTCGATGAGACTAAACGAGAGCGGAGAGTCGCCGAGAGTGATCGTGAGAGTTTCAGGCCAAACGAGAGCGAAAGTTTGAACTCTCAACAACTCCTCGTTTGGCCCGAGCATAAATACTGTATTCCACTTGCGAGCATTTTACCACCCATCTACTGTAACCGGCTCGAATCAGAAAGTGCTGAACGAAGCATTATGACACGACATGGCGTGCTTTTTTGTAATGACACCAGTCACGCGAAGTACTTAAATTTTATACCATGTATTCATTAACCGAAAGCTGTTGCCATCCTTTAAGAATTTCAACTTCCCGGCCTGTTGTTGTATATTAAAGTCGTCATCACAAATTCAATCGTTGAGATATAACCAATAACACAGATACGAATTCGAAATGTCGACTGTTTCGAGTGCATATAAAATCGCCGGAGAGCGCTGAAATCGGCGAACTGACATCATTCGTCGACAGTATAATTGAATCCAGGCTATCGGCACATAATTTCTTCGCCGGACGTCAAAACGTACAAAAGCTGATAATTACTACAGAAAGGAACTGTGTATCGCTGAAACTGTTTGAATGTATAGTCGCTGAGGGCTTCGTTGGAACGCATTCTGAAGCCCATTAATGTAGAATAAATTGTATTAGCATGAAAACACTAGATCATAAAACGTTAGAAAACGTACCTGACCGGCCTTAGAAAGGCCTACACTTATACATTAGTGTTTTCATTTGCTTATAAAAAGCAAGGAACCAAGCGAAGTCCCACATGTTGTGATCCAACTCGGCCGATGGAAACGGAATATTCAAAACAGGACTTTTATTTTCGTGACACACTCAAACCTTATCAGCCAATAGGTTTCGTGCCAGACTAAAACATCCTTTGTTTTGACAAGTTCGGCTGCAATGCATGTCACGACAGGTTTTTCTCGGAAACCGAGCAACCATTTCCTAGAAAGTATCTGTTATTTTGAAATTGCGGCTTTTTGTCTTGTAGGCAAAGAGACACTGTTTGATAACTTGTGGTTGCAGTCAGTTTCCTTGACTCCATATAAAATAGGTCCGCAATGCGTACATGCCTGCTTGGATTGTCAGGATGGGCGTTACAGGCGTTTATATGCTGTGTACTTATAAGCAATGAGAAACCACTGTATTTCGTTAAGCTACTGTAAAATGCCGCTTATAATTCCCCCACCCCCGCTTATAGGCCCATTTCCCCGCTAACAAAAAAATATTCCGGTTATAAGCCCCCTCGCATATAAGTCCCCCCCCCCCCCCCCTACTTTTCCTTATTTCCTAACCACAGGTCACCAAAGCGTATTATGAGAGTTTGTATGGAGCTGAAATTCGATCGAAAATAATTTTCACTTTTCCTTCGAAAAGTTGTAAATAATGTGAAATAAAGTTTAAAAACCTCACCTGTTGTCTTTTCCGGTGTTTTTATCGCTTCTGGAAGCTGCTATGGGCGAATTTCGACCTTCGGTCGAATCTGCCACTGTAGTGTAATATTAGTACACCACAGTGGCAGATTCGACCGAAGGTCGAAATTCGCCCATAGCAGCTTCCAGAAGCGATAAAAACACCGGAAAAGACAACAGGTGAGGTTTTTAAACTTTATTTCACATTATTTACAACTTTTCGAAGGAAAAGTGAAAATTATTTTCGATCGAATTTCAGCTCCATACAAACTCTCATAATACGCTTTGGTGACCTGTGTTCCTAATTACTACATGTATACTGATGTCCTCGCAGAAATTGTTGAACTTTATACCATATTAATTTTCTTTCTTCCATGTTCTCAGTACGTTAAAATTGTTTTTGTTCCTATGCAATATATTGACTGACTTAAAGATGATTTCCAGTCCGTACTACGCAATCTCCGCCTGCTATGTTTATGAGTCGCATACGAAGGAATGTAAATACTAGCGAAAATAGAAATTGTTGTACAAACTTACATTTTTCTTCATTATTAACGCCAGATATCCTTGCCAAACAATAATAACGAGTAGAAGAACCTCGGCGTTATCCCAAACCGACGTTTCAGCTCATCGAGCATTCAGGAACTCAACGCCGGACACGTAATGGCGGACTCAAAAACTTCATAACAACTTCATGTACGCTATCACCAAAGTGTAGCGTATCAACAAATTCAAAACGAAAATGTAAACAAACCCTGAGCATGCGCAGTACGGACTGGAAATCATCTTTAAGGACTTAAAGATCAGTAAATGGAAAATGTATCTTGATATTGCTGCATCGACTTGTTTCTTATCAGCTCATTTCAAAGCGTTTCTTATTATTCCGCTTATAAGCCTCCCCACGGATATAAGCCCCCCCGTTTATAAGCCCATCCAAAACCCCTTACGAAGTTGTATAAGTCCGACGAGGGCTTATAAGCGGCAGTTCGCGGTATTTTAGTTAATTTGTTTTTTAATCAGCCGCATCGAGCCACGAAGTCCACGAAGTCACACGTAGTATTTTAACAAACTTTTATTCTTTAATCCATTTGAGGAAAGACGTAACAAGACACCAATTCGCTGCTGAGCGCCTGTCTCAAAAGAGGGTTGTCCGGGGGGTTGTCATGCCGGCCGCAGAACGGTCCAGAACCTTGCAAGGATAATCAATTCATGCAGCTGATAAAAAAATAATAATTTCGGCTTCAAAAATATTCACGATTAAGTTCGATTGAGTTCGATTAAGATTCGATTAAAATTTCGTTCGATTTTGTTCGATGTGATACGCCGGGATTCACTGTGCTTTCTCCTTGTTTCTTGAAGTTCAAACTGTCCAGTTCTTGGAACAGATAGTAGAAAAAATTTTCATTGATATGCTGCACCTCTATGGCACAGATATGGGGCGATAATAATTTCCGTGCATGAGAAGAAGTGCACAATGAATGGAAGTTTCCGTCGCTGAGGAGGGAAGGGCACAAAATAGCGCCTTGACCGAACGTTCGGGGCATGAACGCATTAACTGAACAACAACATTTGCTGTTTTGTTGATTATATTTTATTTTGCATCCGTTAAAAACGCATATCATGCACTGGATCAACTAGTTTGCATACAACAGCTTATCAAGCAACAGGCTACTAACACATTTCTTGTTCTACAAAACAGTGCGGATTGTTACAATCGCATTGAATCGTCCTAAAATTTCTACAAAATTACAAAAACGCTTGAAGTCTCCACGAAGCTCATCTATGTATTTGGCTGACTGCAGTGATGTTGTGATATGGATAAATTGATGTCTAAAGCCTGGGCCTGGTTGTTCAAAGTCCGATTAAGCTAATCCAGGATTAGCGTGAATATTGATTTCTGTTTTGTAACTTTTCAGTGAGGTTTTCTGTTTATATTTTTTTGTTCTTCAGTTTTTACTTTGAGTAATCTCAAACTCTACAAAACATTAGCAGTGAAAACACTTTTATACAAGATAAATTACAGCGTTAATCAGCTTTCGAACAACCGGGCCCTGGTTCACACGTGCGACGCAAATGCAAGCGCAAACACAAGCGATGTTAAGTGTGAACGCAATAAAAAGAGAAGTCTTCCTTTTCTTTTTGGTTGTATTTGTGCTTGGTTCACGTGTGAACATTACAAACGCAAGCGCATGCGCAAATGCAAACGCAAGCAAGCAAAGCATGATGAGATGTAATACGCATGCGTCATTTCCCATTCGCTGGTATAGAGGAACGTGGGCTCTGGATGCGAGATTGCTTGCATTTGCACTTGCGTCACGTGTGAACATCGCTTGCATTTGCGTCATACGTGTGAACGAGGCTTGTGCTTTTAAATATAGCATTCTGAAAAACGAAGCTTCTCATTGGTTTAGGCCTCGATGACGTATTGACCTCCCTCTTTGTATATGTTGAGGTTCTTCAAAGTGTTTACTGTGATCTTCTCAGGCTGTTTGTTCTGTGAAATAAAAATGGCAACAACCAATTAAATGAAGACATGCATATTCTATGTCAAGGGAGGATGATTTAAGAGAAGCATTCCCCCACACATGGGTCTCTTCCAATGATAATTTTCAGGAAAATCTATTTTTAACTTTCAGTCCATAGCTGAGCTATTTTAAGAGCGCTACCTGATTGGTCGGTTCGAGTAATGTGATGTCGGAGCCTCGATCAGAAGGAAATAAAAATAACTTTCACAGCATGGCGCGAAACTATTAATAGATTTCAAAATATGTTCATGGGGCGCTGGGAAGCCTTCTCTTAAATCATAATCTCTTGCTTGTACGTAATTTCCCAACCTCAATCCCAGACTCTCTCTCCTTTTCCTGGCGGAAAATGGGAGAGAGCCTGGGGTCGAGGTTGTGACTTACCGGTGCATTCCTCTTTCGAGGTCTCTTCACGTGACCTTCTCCTAAGTCGGTCTCAGGCTTCACGTCTTCAATGTTCTCGTAAATGTTCTCAGGTTCCTCCTCCGCGTCGGCCTGGGTATTAGCAGGGCCTTCGTCCTGTTGAGGGTCCTCAACGCGCTTAATGAAATCCTTTCGACCCTGAAAAATAAAGGAAATGTAGATTATCTGTTGTGTTTTTATTGTATTCTTGAGTAAAGAATTAGTCGTTAAAAAAGCTGTAAATTTAGTCGGTTAAAGGAGCTACGTCATGGATGGCGCATCTGGTCAATTTTTTCAAGTTCGCCATTCGCAATCCGCCTTTATCTTCTCCATCCTCAACCATCCTTGTTCCTGTTTGGTTTATTATTACCTCTTTGGTGTTTTTCTACGTTAGTAAACTATTATTTTGAGGCTTTCTTCAGTTTGAAGGTGATTTTGCACTTCGCAAAAATGACTTCAACTATCGTGACATAGCTTCTTTAAAGTATATCTACAAGCCTGAGCCTAGTGGCTTATCTGGCCGGCGCTTAACTCAGGTTTCCATAGCATGAAGCGACTAGGAGTATTGCTACTCCCCTGGATGGGATGCTAGTCCATCGTAGGTAACTCCCCAGCATATTTGTCAGGTTGCCCTGTCCAAGAACTCAATACAATTATCCTGGTCAGGGCACACCGAAAAGGGTTTTTTCTTCTAAAATATGGAACTGAATCTCTTCCTTGATAATATCTTGTCTCTATTTAAAAAAATTTATTCAAAAAAAATGTAACCTAATTTTTTATAAATGCAAAATAAATTGTTGTTGTTGTTGTTGTTGTTGTTGTTGCTATTTACCACTCTGTCTCTTTTGATAGTGCTTACCTCTCTACCGAAAACAAACATGGCAATAGCCTGAAATAAGAAAAAAATAAGAAAAAAAATAATGTTAGGGTTTTATCCCAGTATACTCAAAAGTTAGAAATACATTACATAATTCAATCAAGATTACGTTTGACTCTGTAAAAAATTAAAAGATTCCTCGATCCGCAAAGAAAATATCTACAAAACGCTGCAAAGTTAAGCCCGAAATGATTATTTAGTTTTTTAAACGTATAATAGAATAATTAAGCGAAATTATCGAGGCCTCGGTTTTGAGTTATCTGCCGAAGCCGAAGGCCTTGATGATTCTCGCTATCATGCGAAAACCGAATCCAATGGGCAGTTTTTAATTGAGTGTCGTGAAACGCTAACACCAAAGCAATTACAATGGCCAATCACAACAAACGTAAAAAACGCAATGAACCAATGAGAACTCAAATGAATACACGTGACCGACGTTAAGCGCGGGAAAAACGCGTGCGACCAAGTCGCGATTGGTTGTGGTTTTGCATCTGATTGGTTGAGTAGATGGCGTGAGTGTTTTAAACCAATTACAGAGCGTAGTAAAGCAAACCAAAGTAATTTGTGATTCACCTGCAGGACAACAAAGACGGACAGGAAATACTGCTCAGTGAAGCGTTCCTCCTCAACAGCTTGATAAGCAAACGTACAGGTCAGTCCAAAACACGCCAGGAAGATGGCGTCCTTGATCACACGAAACCTGCAACGAATTCAACAAAACAGTTAGCTTCTCCTAGCTCTGATAGCAACATGCAAATCCTCCTTAAAGGCCTTTGTACATGTTTTCATTGTGCTCATAGCAAATAAAAAGTTGCCATCTTACAGGATTTTTATACTTTACCTCATTTCTTCATAGTCGTAGCCATTTTTCACGTCTTCGGTTGGAATGAGAAGCTTCAGCAACACAGCCACATTGAACTGAGAAAAGAAACATTAACATTAGAGGGGCAAATTTTCTAATTTTATTGAAACCAATCTCTATCCGCTAAAAGCGACAAAAAACAACCACCATTCCCAACACTAAATCCCTGGCTAAACGGCGTCACAAGTAAGCGCAAGTTTCAAACTTGTGTAGATTTAAGACTTCCTTTGGCTAGGGCTTGCGCACACTTGCATACGTCGACTTGCGATGACCTGCGTTCACGTTGATCGGGATCAAATTTGAGCGAAAGTCGACGCCATTTTTCACCGTTTGGCCACCCAACGTAAGTCAACACAATTGAATTGCAGCACTTGCGAGTAAACTTGCGACTCTGTTTGGCTACCCAACGCATGTTCATATTTCAAAACTTGCGACTCCGTGTGGCCAAGGCTTAATCTATAACTACTTTAACTTGTAACTGGTGTCAGGCGTGGAAAGCTCGCATCACCAAATAACAATATTGGTTTTGAATTACAGTCGAAGCTCTCTGAGCGGACACTTTCATAAGCGGACAGCTCTACTTATGGCCATCTTGACAAAACCCCGTTAGAACTCTAGCTCATACAAACTCTGTATTTACACATTCCCGTAAGCGGCCAGCTCAAGTTGCACGGGACACTTTTTCCGCTTCCCGAGGGTGTCCGCTTACGGGAGCTTCGACTGCATATATAACCTGTTTGGCCAATAACCTGATTGGTCAGAGCCGTTGTATGAAAGACTGGAACCGAATTCCGATCGCATTACTGGTACTTAGTCCCCCATTACTCACCACAGCGATGATAATGACGGGCCCGGCGTATCCCCACATAGCACTGCCAGCCGCTGCCTCCCAACACCTATCACGTGATTCAACACAACAACGAGTTAGCATTGAAAGAAGTATTTGTTAGAGACTGGTGCCCAGTTTGCTTCACCAGTTGTAAAAGCTTGGCTTTCGTAATTTTCTTGTCGTTTTCTCCATTAATCAGAGATTTTTCGAGCTATTTTCTAGTCATCGACATTAACTCTAATTCCAGTGATCCTAGAATGTGGCAATTGTTACTTTGCTTTTCTCGAGAGGAAAACAACGTGACCCTTTCGGAATCGTTGATTTTTCAACAGCGCGAAGCTGATTGCAAAATAAGTTTGTTTACCAAGTCTTAGTTCAAGGGAATTCGTATTACGCGAGATATAAGCAATATCATGCTGAACTGCAGTTATAATATCGCTGCGTGAGGTGTCATGTGAAATTGCAATTGGAGGTTAAATTTCAAGTAAAATATAGCAATTTCTTCATGAAAAACAAAAGATCGGCGCTTACACGTCATCCGGGTTCTTCAGATCAATCTGCACACCGATAGCAATAAGAGCCAGTAGCGTTGGTAATCCTGAAATGAACAACACAACACGTGACCATGCTTTCCCTAGAGTGACGTAATACGTGGGCCCTGCCCAATGTTTGATAAATTCTATGCGCAACTGTATAGTCAACAATGAAAATTATCTCTCAGTACATTAATAATTCATCAATTTATAACAACGGGAATCATAACCATGACGGAGGTTTCGATAAATAAGCAGAAACTTTTACGATTTCATTTCTCCGTTAATTCCTTAGTTTTTGTTTCGATTAAGAAGATACACTAGAGACAGTGTTTCATCCGATTTCCAAACAACTCGAATTTTGTCAAAACTGCTCCGCTACGCGTTGTATTTTCAATTCTCGGTGTTTGGAAATCGGATGAAACACTGAGTCTCGAATACCAATTTACTAAGAATTTAATTTCATAAAACATGAAAATAATATTAAATTCGTTCCTTAAAATGAAAGGATGCGATTGAAAGCTGAATGTTTCAGGAATTCATTGCTGAGCAGTACATTTTTCCATCCAAGATCGCTGGATCAAAACGACAGAGGCAGCTAGCTCACTTACCCCATCCGATGACGACATAAACAATCTCAATGTTGAGATTTGAGGCAAAGATTTTCTTGATTTTTCCGTGGATTCTTAGACCGTGAAGGAGAAGCCAACAGAACTCTGCCAACACGGAGAAATAAACAGCGAAGGCGAGAAAGCCACACAGAGTCTGTAAAATAGATGGAAATGAATTAAAGAAATCAGTCATTAAACCGAGAAAAAACAAAGATCTATAAATGAATTCTAAGCTGCGCTATAAAATTTATATCTGTTCGGTCATTCTAGGGGAACTTTAGACTTCACGAATTTATTAGGGCTTTTTGAGTCATTTCCTGAAAACCTCAGGTCTTCCTTATTGCTGATTTTTCCGAAAATAATTTGCTATGATTATCTCTCCGAAAATAATAGGCATTAATTTTCCCATATTCAGAAAGTTCGAGATGATATTTCCCTAAAGAAAACTCAAAACTTTAATCCGAATATCTGAGGCGATTATAGGCCTTCCGAACAGATATTTCACCGAAACGATCCGTTGGATGCCCCTGATACTTTAGCAAACAAAGCGATTAGTTTATAAAGAAACTGGGCAAGTGAAATACTTAGTTGATTATCCAGACGGGAGTACAAGTGCCAGTTGATGACAAAATTCCGCCTCCGAGACGGGACTGAGCCCGCGATTTTTGTCCCCGAAGTTGCTACGCAACATGCTGGCGCGATTTCTTCGGAGTACTCGTGAGTGCTCACGCTATAGTTTTTGATTGGATAACTAAGAATCGGAAGCTCTTCGAGTACTTCAACGAAGATTTGCCAAAAACGGCACTTGTTTTCCAGACTGTAACATTTTTAACTAAACGTCGTAGCGACCCTACGGTCGTCATTGTACCCAAATCTCCTTCAGTCACAGCTGACAGAGAGACCCTGTGAAAGAGAACGTATAATTACCTGCTGAGCCTTGACATGCGCACCGATGAGAAACACGCTCTGCATAACAATGATGGCGGCACACATGTTAATGCGCATGACCTCTCCTCCGTGGATTTCACTATGAAAATAATTAAACAGATGTCGTGTTCAAATTCTTGTATAATATTAATGTCTCCTTTTACTGAGTAACTGGACACTGAACTATAAATCGCTTTGTCTAACGATGGTGGCACTTAACAACGACCTCGGACCCCAGATCGAATTGGAATTTAGCCGGAAATGCTGGTTTTTGTGGAGGGAGAAAAACCGGAGTACCCGGAGAAAAACCCTTGGCGCTCTCGCCACTGCGCTATCCTGCTCCCATACGAAGTTGGCAATACACTTCCGTCAATCATGCGTAACGACTGACAAGACATGTCTAAGACGTTATTATGCAAATTTGTGTCGTGTAACGCAATCGTAGTCAGTGCTGTTTTCGGACGTTTCTCTGTTTGTAGACGACGACAATGGATCCAGAAAAGTTCTTTCCTTTGCAAATGGCGGTAGCAAAGTGTAAAAGTAGAAAGCAGTGGCCTTTCAGTACATTACACACACGCACGGCATTACCTGAACATTCAAACTTCAGAACATTTTAGGGATTGAAATTTTATTACCCGAATTTATGAGCTGAATTTGCCTTTCCGAAAATCCTAGCTGACCTATTTTTGCACCCAAAACAACATTTTTATCTCTTCGAAAACAAAAGGCATTAATTTGCCCATAAGAACAGATATTCCACAGAAAAGATCCGTGGCGTGCCCCTGATCAGATTGACCTTTGGAGATACAGCATTTCCTCTATTTAAACCCTTGACCTCCCCATGGCCCAGCAGTCCCCCACTTGCATCAATCAATGGCTTCGTTGTTGTGGGCATATCATAACAAATTATGGAATTTCATTCAATGTGTAGTGGTGATCTGTAGTCACTAGTGTCTATAAAATGACTATAAAATGGGAGACTATACTTCAGACAATGAAAGGACAATATACATGTAGGTAACACATAATTTATACAATGCTTACTGCAATAATACCACAGCTTCTAAATCAAAACGCAACTGATCGCGTCCATGATTTTCCATGTGTCTCGTCGGTCCATTTCACAAAACATGCAAGTTTGAGTAATTTCTGTGTACAAAAGAAACAATAACCCACTGATTTCATGATTAAGGAATTAGATAATTGCTGGAATACTCCCACAAACAATAGCCGAGAACTTTGCCTTTCATTATGAATCTCTTGTAGTACGCGATTTGCCATTTCACTTCACTGATGACCACGACAGTTTTGCAGACCGCCATATTTTAGTTGGTTTAGCTGGTTGTATTACGGAAGCTTGTAAGTGCCATCCGACATACGTTAAAATCCGACATCCGACTTGTTAATATCCGACATCCGACTTGTTAATATCCGACATCCGACTTGTTAATATCCGACATCCGACTTGTTAAAATCCGACATCCGACTTGTTAAAATCCGACATCCGACTTGTTAAAATCCGACATCCGACTTGTTAAAATCCGACATCCGACTTGTTAAAATCCGACATCCGACTTGTTAATATCCGACATCCGACATTGAAAATCCCTCATCCCAGATCCCTGTGCACTTCGCTTATGGCGCGGATGGCGGAAATTAAAATCTTTTTAAGGACAAAATCCTTGTTTCAATGGATGTAATATAACAAAATACCGCAAATAGAGCGGGTTAATACAGTATGTGCAGTATACAACACCTTCTACAAACACGAACCTCCTATGTCAAAGCGCTTGCTTGAAAAAGCACTGCAGGAAAATTCATTTCAATTTAATGGTAACAACTTTACTAAAATGGCAGTCGTATTCGCCAATTTTCATGGCGAAAATTCAGACAGAAATACTGAAATACAAAAGGATAACAGACAAGTCTTGCCCTTTGTAACACAATATCACCCAGCAGTACCTAACCTAAAACAAATACTTTAAATAAAAAAATGTATTTTGTATTATCAATAATAGAGGGTTCTACCCTCGACTATGCCCTCTCCGATATTATTATAGAGCAACAACAAGTGCTAAAACCGCTCATCATATCATACAGATGGGGGCATTCGCTGGAAGATATATACTAGTAACAGCCAAACTATGAAAAAGGCTAAAACACAGTCGCGTTGGAGTCTAGAATTCGTCGCTCAAAGAAGCCGGAAAGAAGTCGACTAAGTTCAATATCGGATGTCGGGTTTTAACAAGTCGGATGTCGGATATTAACAAGTCGGATGTCGGATATTAACAAGTCGGATGTCGGATTTTAACAAGTCGGATGTCGGATATTAACAAGTCGGATGTCGGATATTAACAAGTCGGATGTCGGATTTTAACAAGTCGGATGTCGGATATTAACAAGTCGGATGTCGGATTTTAACAAGTCGGATGTCGGATATTAACAAGTCGGATGTCGGATATTAACAAGTCGGATGTCGGATATTAACAAGTCGGATGTCGGATTTTAACGTATGTCGGATGGCACTTACAAGCTTCCGTAGGTTTTGGACTGGTTTACAGTTATTAAAATCTCTAGTTATTAATGTCTGTGTAATTTCTAATTCAAAGCAATATTGTGGCGTCGACGAACAATATTATCATTAGCTCCAGCTCCAGTGCTGAAAACTGCAGTTCAGATTTAATACTGGAATGAAGACATTTGTTGACCAAAATGGCACGTTCTTGGCAGTTGTTATGAAAATTTGAATTAATGTGCGCTATTCTCGCTCATTCTCCTAACGAACTAATTGACGAAAAACCTTACCTTCCGCAGAAACGAAAAGACAGCTTCACTTCCTACAACACGAGATGAGGGAGGAAGAAAAATAGACACAAAACATGCGTGGAATGAATCACACTTCAAGTTCATTCAAACAACAATATTCAAAGCCAATTATTTGAAGCCCAGATCTCCGCTTGGCTGCACAGCATTCACCTTCTAATCACGGCAACTGTTTCCTCTGCAAGCAGCCAAGAAGTCCAGTGGCCAAATTCTTTCGAGAAATGCTGCGTTTTTACCGTACAAACAACAGAGATATGAACAACCATTCACTTTATGAAGCACATGGCATCATGGCATCTGAGGTGGCGTTATAAAGTTGTCTCATCACTTACGTCACGTGACATCACGCGGGCCGCGCGGAAATAAACATCCACAAAACCTAAAACAAGGTCTTTCAAGTTTTCAAGGACAAAGGCAAGCCGAATCGATTGCTCCTGGCATCACTGGATGTTTTGTTTAAAAAGGAAAATTCGTTGGAAAATCGTACTTCGATCATGCATGATCAACCTCTTCAGGAGCCCATTGACCTCGTTACATGACACTTCTGGGAGGTCTTCTGCCTTTTTGTAGCAGGCGTTCCCTGCCCCCCTTCCCGCCGATCGAGCTTCGCGCTCGCGCCCGAATTCCCCTCCTCCCTCCCCTTTCTACGCCTGCCACGCAGGCTACATATAGAAGACATAGAACCAGCGTCTCAGCTCCAAGTCTTTCAAGAGACAGTTACAAACTGCACGCTCCAAACAGTGAAATTACGCGCACGAATAAATCAACCACAAGCTCTACAAGAAACTGGGAGAATCAATTTCAATATTCTTCACATTCTTGAGAAAATACTAGACGACGTTCCTTGACTTATTGGAAGATTTCGTAGCCTGCGTATCAAGCTCTGGTGAATTTGCGGCTTCGCCGCTTACAGTTCGCGCAAAGGAAAAATGAAAAAAATCCCTCTGGCACGACAAAAAAATGATTGCGGAAAGCCGCGCAGGATAAGCCATTAGCCGCAGGGGTGGGGGAGGGGTGTTGCATGTCCGGGAAACATCTCTACAGTGAACTCTCTCTAAGACGGACACCATCGTTACTGGCACAAACTGTCCGTCTTAGAGAGGTGTCCGCTTAGAGAGTTTAGATACAGTAACATGACTGAAAAATGGCGCGCAGGGACCAACACCAAGTGTCGGTCTTACAGAGGTGTCCGGTCTTATAGAGGTGTCCGTCTTATAGGAAGCCACCGGCATACATCTCCCGCTCACATGAAAGGGGGAACATTTTTTTTCCACGTGTAACTAGGTCCTAAAACGAACAATGTCAGCGCTAATTTTGCTGGAATATGATAGTGTTAAAAGACAGCAACCGGACACTTTGTGATACAGGCTGGAGGCTAGGGGGCGTTTACCAAGATAACGAGCTGGCTACAGGCACACCCACTCCAACTTCGACCCTTTCCAGCTCGTCTCCAATCCTCTCACGATTGCACTTCGTTGGTGAAAATACACGAAGTCGGAAGAAGAGAGAAAAATATCAGATTTTGTTTTATTTACAATCACCATCTGCTAATAGTACGTCACACGCAACTCATGCTTGGCTACAGTACAGGTATTTTCTAAAGCAAATTATCTGCATGTTGTTGAGTTAAAGCGGCAGTATCACGAGAATTCTCCCAAGTTTTTGTGTAAACTACGCTTGAATTATGAAGGTACACTCATACTGTACTAGTATAGTAACGTTTAGCATGTCTAGGCCACTGTGATTTCCATTGATACAAACACTTCTGCTAGGATGTTTAAGTAGTACTAAATATTGGTGACACTGCCCCTTTATAACGCTAATTGTCAGTTCTTTGAACAAAGTACAGAATATATTATGGTAAAATTGTGCACAAGAAAAAAAAAAAAAAGAGATCGAGAAGGCTTTTTACAAAGAGGACCTGAGGACGGAAGCCCTGAAACACTTTACAACCGATTGCATACACCCTTACACTTTTTCACTGTTGGTTCGCAATTCATGTATCATCAATAACAATAACTTATTAGATCATTCAGAGCTAATTTACAGAGCTAATATTTACATTATTGGCGGATAACGTTTCAGGAGGACTGTGTTTCAAAGACCACTGGACTGACCTACGTAGCCTGAGAACTACAGACGTCTCAGCTCCAGCTCGGTGCAGATTTCAACCGAAAAATTCCATACTGATGACGTAACTCTACAGAGATCAGTTTCAATGACTCGGATTGGTTGTTGCTCCGCGGTTTAGTTTTGACAAGAGACGATGATCTAAGAGAAGGATTCCCCGTGCCACGTGACAATTTAACAATTTTTTATAAAATCTATTAATAGTTTTCTCGCCATGCTTTTAAATTTATTATTATTTCCTTCGAGGCTCCGACTAGTCCAGTCCAATGAACTCTCTCTTACCCCGCCCATAGGGACTGGAACCCGGCGGGAGAAGAGAGAGTTCTAGCTCCAATAAAAAAAATATATAGAGCGGGTGCCGGGCGGGGTAAAGAGAGAGTTCAGGGACTGGACTAGGCTCCGACAGGCATCACGTTGAGTCGAACTGCTCAGCTATGGACTGAAAATTTAAAATAGATTTCAAAAAATTATCATTGGAAGAGACCCATGTATGGGGGAATGCTTCTCTTAGATCATCCACTCTTGGTTTTGAGTTTCGCGCGCAATTAACAACCAATCTGAGAGACTACACGGATCTCTGTGTAGAGAGTACGTCATTAGTATAGAATTTGTCGAGTCGAATTTCAAACAGACGTCTCTATAGCGGAGGAAAAATTGAACGCGCCAAGAGAGACGATATGTTTACTCATCAGTCCAGCGCATTTCTTCTTTTGGAAATGCGCTAAACAATAGCGTGACGTCACAACATGGCGACTTTGAAATCTTCCCGTGTGGACTCCACTTGAGTTTGAAATTTTCATTTTATCGAGTCTTCCAGCTTGCTTTGCCTGCCGATTTGTAACACAACAACAAGAAAGCATTGAAGAGTACGTTGTGCTTGAGATTGTGGACAATGGCGGCGAAATGTGCGCGAAGGTGAGTTTTTACTTTCGATACATATGTCAATTTTGCTTGTTTACTGGACCGATTGATCGTGTTCAGTTCACTATATTTCTCGTGAAAATTTTTATGGGCCTTGAAAAAATTCAGGGACATTCTATAGGTATTCTAGATGTTTTGTACGAAATCTGAGCGATGGGCCGCAATTTGCGTGGACGGGCCGCGATTTTTGCGGGAAGCAATCCTCTGCGGCAAAATGATACTGCTTGTAACTAATCGTTGGGGCGTCTTTTCCTTTCGTTTCAGGTCGGTGATGTGATGGATACATATCGGAGTTATATGTACGATCGCTGCTGATTATGTGCTGGACGGATATGTACAAAAGTGACACAAGAGGATGTGAGGTTTCTTTGTTTGAGGCAGAGTGCAAGGCTTTATGCATGTTTATGGACGTTGAAATCGAGGAAGGATCGGCCGAAATCCACTCAGTCTGGATTTGCCACAAGTGAAAGAAAACACTTCTCGATTTCGAGCTTCACAAAATCAGGAAAAAGAAAGTAAGAAACCCTTTGAATGGCTGCCACCTTTGAATTGTATTTGTGCTGATTGCCTGTGTGATTTTGTGACATTTGTGAGCGGCTGACCTGATCTGACCTTTGAAAGCTTCTGCGGTTAGTGACACAGCTGAACTGCAACATAACATGACAATGAAGACCATATCTCTCGTATTTTTGAAAGAGATCGATCAGGCGTTTCTACATCCGCCAAGTGAGCGCTACAACTGGCAACAGAACTAGGATATCGACATCGTTTTCCTTGTTGTTGTATTCAAAAGGTGACAGGACATTTGCTGCTCTATATTAAATTATGTCTTCTGACCTACTCAGTTGCTTCAGGTGTGTTTTATTTTATTTTAACGCAGTAAACGAGCATGTTGTATTATGTGGAGGATTTTCACGTAGAATAGAGCCTTCGAGTGTTCACTCTTGCAAATTTTAAGAGGTCACAGACCAGGCCTAGGATATGCGTGTATTGTTGCAGCGTTCGATTTTGATACAACAGCCGATTATAACCTAACCAATAGCTCTGTTTTGAACATAGCGCGCGACCAGAAGAGAAATACAAGAGCTAGTCGCAACTCATTCCTGTGCTAAAGGATATCGAAGCCATGTTTCGCTTTCTGCAAGCAGTTATATATATCCCGGACAGTATACGTGTAAGCGTAAATAGATTATTTCTGAACCAAGACGGCTCGATCTGTTTTGAACATAGAGCGCGACGAGAAAGGCAAGTGCTCCTCCCAATATTCCTGGTCAAAATATATCACAGCCCTGTTTCTCTTTCTACAAATTTTAGGAGGTCATGTTAGGCTTTGGATGCAAAATAACTCGATCGATGCGTGATTGTTGCGACTGTTGCAGCACGCCAGTTGTTCGTTCGCTGTTACTGTAACCTATTAAACCAAACTGTTCAGTTTTAGCTTGTTTTGAACATCATGATAGCGCGCGACCAGAATATAAATACAAGAACTAGTCGCAACTCATTGCTGGCTAAGGATATCGAAGCCATGTTTCTCTTTGTGCAAGCAGTTGATCCCGGCCAGTAATACATGAAAGCGTATAGCTGCGGATTGTCGAAGGACGAAGGGCGATCTCCGATCTGAGCGCGACAAGAGCTCGATCTAGAGCGCGACAAGAAAGGCAAGCGCTCGTCACAACTTATTCCAGGCTAAAATATATCAAAGCCATGTTTCTCGTCCAGCAAGCAGCTAATCCCGGCCAGAAATAAACGTAAATAGATTGTTGGATTGTTTCATTCAAAGCATCGCGTTAGATCGACTCAGAGCTTTCAACTCGCGCGCGATCGCAATCGTGAAATTTCGCACCACGTGACTCCAAATTCGCGCTCTGATTGGATAATTGTTTGTTTTGGTCAGAGGATGAAAACATTTCCAAAAGAAGAAATGCGCTGGACTGCTCATACAGGCGGACCCTGCTGTAGCACGGAGCCACATGCCATTTACTTCCTGTAGCGTATCGATGCAAGACTGGAGCCTCTCATTATCAACTCATGCCACTAGTTCATTTTTTCCGCTTTTGACGGCGTCGTTTAGATTTTCCACCTTTTCCCTTTTCGACCGGAATTTCCATTATAGGCGAAAGTTCTTCTTCTTCTCCTCCTTCTTCTTCTTGGCTGACTTTTTGCAATCTTTCATCTTCTGATTCGTCTTCGTTTTCAGCACTAAACGCGTCTTGTTTTGCTGGAGATTCGAAAAATTAATTTCATTAACCTCGATCGTCTCGCAGACCTTTGGCAATATCAGAGGTCTATAACTAGAGGTTTCCATCTAGCATTGCGCGCGGCCCATCAGATTCGCAGTTAGGCTATTTTTAGACATTTTTCGCGCGAAACCAGCAGCCAATCACACACCATGCCTGACAAAAATGGTCAGTGAACGCGCCAGCTCGTTCAAGACGGTTTGTTCGTCGATTGAAACGCTGGCTAAAATTATTAAGTAAAAAACCTTGGCCCTTCTAAATCCGCAAACAAAAGTTAATTCCACTAAATAATGCACGAAGTTTGAAACGAAATATTTAATGGGAAATGCCTGTAAAATGTACAACTAATGCGACTGAAAGAGCACTAAAGGCAGCCTGAAATTAATTTACGGGAAGATCAGACAATTAAGCTTAATTCGTCCAAAGAATGAAAACCTGTTTACAACACAAGTTTAAGCTTAGTCTATTCAGTATTGTTACCTTGTATTTCGAAGAGGCTTGTCAATTCCAGCTGAATTAAGGTTTTAAAATCAGCACAATAAATATCCATGGATCAGATATATAAAGCTTATAAGCTTACAGCAGTTCGTCAAGCGTTCGTGACAGTCAATCATTCAAAGATCACTTCACAGTGAAATTCTCTTCGAAGACCACTCTCTTTCTTTCCATCCATGTAGATATTGAGGGTTTCCTTTGTTCTTTTACTTCAATGAACTTGATTTTAAGCTCAGACGTTCGTTAATTCTGTAGTCGCGCAAGTTTTGCCCGCCGTATACATGTAAACAAGTGAAACCTTCGGCTGCGTATAGCTGTCCGTTCAACTTGTAAAATGAATATAATGTTCAGCTCCACAATTATTTCGAATCTTCCCATGTTAAGCTAAACCATCTGCACAATTTTCCAGAATATACGAAACTTTGGAGAGATCGAGCGAAGATTAATCCGCGGAGAAAACTTTGTCTTGCTTTCTTTTCATTCCGAACTTGCCAACTGGACACCGCGCCAAGTTTTGCCGCCGAATTCATACAAATCATGCTTCATTTAGACTGAACTGAAAAATCACTCAGTCGATTTATAGTTTTACAAAAAGTATACCGAAGTTTGACCTAAATTTAGTGAAGTATTTAAACAATTATTACATTCTGCTGTGACACTTTTCGCTTTTCCTTGGCCGGCAAAGTTTCTGCCTTTGAGTAGCGCTCGCATATCATTAAAAATGATATGGCTGCTGGTTTCGCGCGAAAAATGTCTAAAAATAGCCTAACTGCGAATCTGATGGGCCAAGACCCAATGCCAGAGATGGAAACCTCTAGTTATAGACCTCTGACAATATATAATATCGAGACCCTTCATTGCCTTGACGTTTAGATACGTAGCCAGTGGTGGGTTGAGAGGTACTCAAAAGAGAAAAAAAGGTGGCTGAAGGGAAGGTAGGCCTTTTAGTCCAAAAAGGTGGGCGGGGCCGTGGTGAGAAACGCCTACAACCGACGATAAAAGTAGTTGGGAAGGTTGTAAAATATATAGTCTTTTCCTAGTGGGATTAGACTTAAACTCAGTTAAAACCGTAAATGAACTGTTTTACAGCCCCCCTCTCCACCTATCAATGTTGGGACCTAGCAATTCAATCCTGTGAAAATAAGGTCGCGAGAAGCTCAACATTGAGCAGGGGAGGGGAGGAGAGGAACAAAACTATTTACTTTCCCAACACTTTTGTCGACGATTGTAATACTTTCAACATGGCGCTGCATCAAGTCGGGAGCGCAGTATATGGCGTTGATAACTGATAGCTGCTAACGTTTCGAGAGTTCGACCTTCTGCTCTGATTATTGTTATTATCCTCGGAAGGGTTACAAAACACTCCAAAAATATGTACCACTGGGAAATTAATTAAATAGAAAGACCTGAGTAAACGAAACCGCCAAAACATGAACATAACGTAAAACTAATTTACTCCCTCCTATGTAAAAGTGACATGGATGCTCGTCAGAACTTTTAAAAGGAACGAGTTAAAAGATACCACTTCGTTCGTGTGTCTTAATTTATTTTTATCTCTAAGAGGCACGGAGACCGTTGCATCAACCAACGTCTTATCGTACAGGTTCTTTCTTACTGACAAATCTGTGGCCCTCGGATTCCAGATTGAATTTACTTTACTACACATAATAAGGTGATGTTTAACCCCCAAATGGTACGACAAGGATCCCCGTCAGTATATATCATATAGCTAGGCGTCTCACCGGGTCCCAACCTTTGTGTAACCCTACGTTTTTTACCGAGGTAACACCTGTATCTCGATAACAATAAAATTGTATCTTCCAAGGTTACCTTGTTCCACAATTCGTTCAGTCTCTTGAAGTGCGACTTGAAACGCTTTTACTGCATCGTTAAGCGAGCTGATATTGGTCCAGTCCAGAGAAGACTCTATGGTTTGCACTTCACTCCTTACTCTAGAATGGAATCCCTCCAGGCGCTCCAAATCAAGGGCAACCTGTGTCTTTTTACCAGACAAGGAAGGATCGTCTAACATTTGGCGCAGTTTGTCTTCTTTCGTCAAACAGGGATGAACTTTTAGCAAATATAGGTCTTGATACTGCTGGAATTCTGTGGCTTTTTTGAAATGTGCATGAGTATTTCTGTGGGTTTCTACAGTCTCGATTTCTTCGTCTGGCGACGTTCCTTCCATTTCATGGTTGCCCTCTTGACGGTCTTCTAAAGTATAAAGAATGAAAAGGGTAAAAAAATAGGTAGAGTGGACAGGTGCATCGAGAAAACCCAAAACCAAAACACTAGCAATTTGATTCAAGAACCTCGTGCACGTGCACCGTGCTCTATTAAATCAAGATCAATCAGCACGAGGTTGTTGTCATTAAACTAATCAGGTGGTCACATGTTATTCTTCGAGTTATGAATGTAAGTTTATTGCATTATTGCAGAGCAACACGGTCAAAAGGGATGTCAAAAAAGCATTGTTTTTGTCTTTATGACTACAGAAACAATAAGGAAGTTGAATGGATTACCGACCTTCATTTTCTTCATGACTCATGGGCAGGTTCTCATCTGTTGAGCCTTTAAAATTTGTTCCACAAATCCCACAGGCAGATGAGTCGACTCTGAACGGGGCAAAATGTTCCTCGAGCACACTGGATGGCGACATAGTTTGTTGCTCAATGGACTCCAATCTTCTTAATTTTCTAGCTCGCAAGACTCTGGCGAGAAGACTGATTTTCTCCACGAATTTCTTCCTTCTGTACAATTTTTGCATCATGATGACACTCACTTCCAGTTGAGCTTTTTCCTTTTTTTTGAGCTCCTTTTCTGAGTATTCAATCACCATACTCTCCCCTGCAGCGTCAAGAACATCCGCGTTTTCGTCTTCCTCTGCGCTGATAGTTTCTCTATCTTTAGAAGCTTCTTCTTGCTGATGACCCCGTTTTAATTCTTCACGTATGTTGGATACGTCAATGCGGAATTTTTGAGCATAACGGCTAGGATTAGATGACCCATCATACCAAAGTTGGCCTTTATTCCAACGAAGATCATACAATTCTTCTCCACGACATTCAAGGAACCTCTTCAATGTTGTTACGACGTCAGAGAAACCTTTGGCCTCTTGAATTTCCTCTAGGACTTTGATGATGCGGATAGGCAAACTGGGATTTGGCTTGACTTTGAAGATGTTCTCAAGTATAACTTCGTCTAAAAAAATCGAAATTCCTTTCCCACAATTGCAGAGCATAGTAAGGACCAACACCAGGGCTCTCTCAGCTTCCCCAGTGTCTTCTGAATCGATAGCATCTCCTAACACGTCAAACAAAAGAGCCTCTTTACCACATGTCAATCTTGTCATGTGGCTCAGGACCGAATCAAGGTCTTTCAACAGACTAACCTTGTCTCGTTCATGGCGGGCATGGTGATCAATCGCTTGGTACATGGTCATCGTGCCATCCTCAACTCCTGGCCTGAAGGTATCCCAAAACCTGACAATGGTGAGGTAACTTGCTGGCAAACAAATCGGATACCGGTGGTCAGCACATAGCCGGGTGTACAACGCAAGGCAAGCAGTCAGTTGATGTTCCAAGATCATGACTGTGTTGGCGATTGATGGATAAATCATACCACTGCGCTTTGCTGTCAGTGTTAGGAAACGTCTGACGATGAAGTGGGCTGCATCTATTACATTACCATCCGCATACAGTCGATTCTTTCCATATTCCCACCATTGCAGATAACTTTCGTAACGACCACTTTCGTAACAACCACTTTCGTTTTGTACTGCAACCATGCCATTCCTCACGAGGTGGCCTTTTCTTAGCTTGGAGCCTAGTTTTCTTGTAATCTTCTTAAATCCATTCTCCTCTTCGCAAATCCACGTTGCCATAAGGGGGTGGAACCAATTATTTGCAAACAAGATGACACTTTTAGGAAGTTATCCGTGTCCGATCGGCGTTTTGCATCAGGTATGTTCTTCCACGAGGCACTGGCAAATTGTAAGAGTCGCTGATTTACTGAGTTAGTACGCCTTATTTCCTGAACGTGCTTGGTTGTGGCATGATATCTTCGACAGCCCGAGGTTGGAAACAAAAAATTGTAAAAACGCTGGCATGCATTAAACTCTTTGAAATCTTTGAAATCTTTGAACATTTCCCTTACATCTGAGAATGCAGTCATTTCCGATAAAAACCTTTCGACAACTGATTCCAAATAAATACAATTAAACAAAGCAGTGAATCGGGTATTAAAAAACTCTTTTGAGTCTTGGTGTAGGTTCACACAGTCTGCATTGTCGCATGTTCCATCTGTTACTCCTCTGCAGACTGGATTTCTCAAGAAGGACGTTTCCAGCATCTTACGAATCACTGCCACGAGGGTGACGGAGAACATAACTAGAAACCGTCCAATCTTTTGGTGTGCTTCAGATGTATCGATCGTAGCTTCAGTTTTAGAAGCATTGCTTTTGACGAATTCAGGATCCACTTTGGCAAATCTTCCCCCACATTTGCTGAAATACCTCTTTTTGTGTGGAACATCGGTTTTGAAAAGTCCAAAGTGCTCTTCACACTTGGTTATGTCTTTTCCCTCCGCCATGGTCAGCTTACCGGCAGGCTTGTGCAAGAAAGTAACCAGTTTTAGCACTCTCTCCAAAGCTCGCACAGTCATCCACTGTTTGTAGTCCTTTGGGGGTGTAAAATTTGAAATCTCAAGCAATTCCGCTACACTCTCGACTTCTCCGCAGAAATTTTTACATTTGTCGAACAATCGGCCGGCCTCCCGAAGCTTCTGAATATCCTTTGTTAGTTTCCCAAGCATCAGGAATGCTTCCGCTTGGCCATTGGTGTCGCCACAATGCTGGTACTTCCCCAGAGCGCGTTGAAGAATCTCACGAGTGTCTTCAGTTTCCAAGCGAGTTGTACGGACTCGTGATATTAAACAATCGGCGGCAAACCTGGGATCACTCGAATACTTCACCGCTTCGTCGAATCTTCCTGTGTCCCTCAGAAGCCGAGCAGCTTCACCCCGTCTTCCGTAATCATCCAAAGCTCGGGCTGCCTCTAGTATGCATCCCCGCTTCTTGAAGAATGCAATACGATCAGTAGTAGATGGGAGGTATTGAAGGACGTCTTCCATTTCTTCTGTTTTCCCTCGCTTAAAATGCTGGTCTGCCAGCTGGTGACGAAGCCTCTCGACAGTACGAGTAGATCTTGGTGGAATGATACCTTGTCTTCCCTCGTCACTTTTGGAAAGGATGTTGAAGCGTTCCAGGGAGTTCAGCGCCTCTTCAAAGAGGTCTGCGTGACAGAAGGTCTCGATTGCTTCAGCATAGTTGTTCTGTGATTCGTAGCATTCGCTTGCTTCTCTGTAAAGTCCTTTCTTCTTGAAGAGCCGAGCAGCATTTTGAAACTAATGACAAAAGAAAACAAGAACACCAGAATTGACATTGTATAACATGAAAATGAAAAACAAATTGATCTGTTTGCGTACGTCGCCCCGACTAGGCCCTCAATTGCTAAAAGTACATAAATTAGTATATTGAAACTTTAATATTTACCTTTCCTGTCTTCTGGTAAAGTTTGGCCAACAGAACCCACTCCCGTGCGTTGTTAAGACAAATCTCGGCTTCGTCATACATGTCGCATTTCAGGAAGCTCTCGCCGGCCTTCAGGAATTCGTCCCGCATTTGTTGACGGTTCGTGGAACGGAACTTGGTGGCCTCTGCAGCTTGCTGTTGTGCTTGGCTTTTTTGAAGCATTAACGTATCACCAGCAAAAGTAAAGCACTGTATCGCAGGTACCCATAATCTGTGCTTGTAGAAGCGTATGCCTCCTTTTCGCCACTCCTCTGGTGTTGATTTGGCAGCAAACATGTTAACCAGATCACCTGATCCTGCGTCACGATCTCCTATTGCCACAACGTTTACAAGGCCAAGTCTTTGGAAATATTCAAACATGGGCGCTCTGTAAACCTTGTCTTCGTCAAAGAACCAGACGTTTACCCTTGCTCGGGTGATGGCCGTGTACAAGTACTTGAACTCAGAATTAAGAACCTTGTGCTTTTCAGGATCAAATTGTAATGGACGGGGATCGCTGTACGTTGACGCTTTCCTCAGTGATCTCTACCACGCCGATCGAACCTGAAGCGTTCGCTGTGCTTTCATCTTGCATATAACTCGCAACAACTCGCCATTCTTTCTCAGCCTAGAATAAGAGAAACAGGTAGAGTTTAACAATAATGTAAACTGCGAACAGCGTCTCGCCCTGACCTTTTTGCGCAAAACGATGCATAATTATGGTTAGGAATATATTTTTTAATTTAATTAAGTGTGTTTTATGATCACGAATTTTTTCTCTGTGGTTCTCAGAGAGTAACAGAATCCTTCATTTCTTACTTTTTAGCGCTTTCTACTACGCTAATATTCCTCGTTTCCTCAAATTCATGTGGAATACGTTTGCCCAGTTTGATTGGTATGAACACCAGGACTATGAATCTGCGGCCGTTGATAACGGTAGACGACCCTTCCCATATTGTAAACGTTGCCCTTGATTATCTGGCTTGGCGTAATGATACTATAGTAAAATAAGTAATTTTTAAAGAGTTTTCGGCCATTTACCTGAGAATCTTTAAAAAAGTTGTAAATTAAAACGTCGTCAAACTCAAGTCCCTTAGCCTCGTAGATGGTCATCACAAGTCCTTGCTTCAGCTCATCTGGCATCGTTTCTCTGGCCTCGTTTGACGCCACAAGCACAACTTGGTGAGCTCCAAATTCAATCCGAGAGGACTGCCGCTGATTTCCTTGCAGAATCATCGCAAGGTCTGTCGGACTGCAAGACTCCAAGATAACTGGCTTGGGTCCATCGAAAAGCCCTTCATCTCTTTCAAGCTTGTCAAATGAGTCAACAAAGTAATGCAGCAGCAAATCGACCACACTGGAGGCCAGACGCAGAATTCCAGCATGCGAACGATAGTTGTGTGTTAGTTGGTACAACTTCTTTGGGACTCTGATGGAATTGTGATGGTCCTCGTTGATACCGGCCGCCTTCATGGCGTGATGAAACAAAGACTTTAGATCGTCAAAGCGGAATGCAATGCCTCTCATGATGCTCTGTGCCGTGTCCCCGGTAAAGAACAAGTCGTTTGGAAAACGACAGCAACGAATCAAGATAGACAATTCTGCTTGTGTGAAGTCTTGCGTTTCATCTACATAGAACTGATGAACTGACCATTCAGGTGCAAGAATACTTTGTAGACGACGGTGAATGTTGAACACCAAGTCTGCTTCGTCAAACATTCGATCTGAGGAATGCACTCGTTGATACACGCGGAACAGATCGTACACCACTTTTCTGTCTGCAGAGAAGTTTGGCGCCTTTTTCCTTCCTAGAGACTCGTAATCTTCAAGTGAAAGCACTCCATTTTCACACAACAGAGCTTCAGCAGAACCTTTTATGAAAGACCGTATTTCCGTCCACACCAAGGTTGGGTGGTATTCAATTTTTTCCTTCGAGGACTTCTTCATCTTTGGCCATATCTCAGTTTGGAAAAATTGGTACGTAATTTCTCTCCGTGGGTCTCTTTCTTCTTTAGTCAGTTCTTTCTTTCTTTCCTTTGGTACTTCGTTACCTTTTTCAGTCCCAGTCACTTCTTCGTCTTCAGCTTCTTCGTTATCACTTTCGTCGTCCGATTCTGTAGCTGGAATGAATTGAAGATGACGATGTTCTTCTCCCCAGCCTGCGATTTTTCGACGTAGACTTCCATCTGCAGCACGCTTAAAGAACGTTTCGCCTGGAAGAGATGCATCCAACATCATAAGCCAGTTTTGTGAGTTTACAAAAAGTGGCCAAGCCTCTTCGGAAACGTCTTGAATCTTTGTGGGGATGGGTTGGTCCTCAAACTGCAGACGGTGTTCTGCTGCTGGGCATGCATGGCAAAGCTCTTTGAAATTTTTCTCAACTTCGCTGCAGAGAACGGTGTTCTTTGTGATGAATACCTGGTGCAAGTGTTCGTACATCTGAGGTTGGCTCATATCTTCTGGAATATTCTCTTCACATTGCTTTTCTTCCTCTGGAAGGTGAGAATATGAACTGAGGTACGTATTAATTTGGTCGTCATCCTGTGCAGCTGAACTAACACCAGAATCTTCACAAACATCGAACTGTTGACATTCGGAACCCATTGTTGTTCTGTCTTGGCTACATGCACCTTGGTCTGACCCTTGTTCTGTTGTATTTGTTAGGTCTTCTTCTTCGTCGCCACATCTAGTGGCATCCGCTGGAGCCACATACCTTGGAATGTGGGGACCAGCAGTTACAGCACTCTCCCAGTACCTTTGAAAGTTATCCCAAAGGCGATAGAGACAGCAAGTTGTCTTGCCTGTACCACTCCGACCTAGAAGAATGATGGGGATTGGTGGATCTGGACGGAGGTTAACAATGGCATGCTCGAGCTCTGTTATTTTGAAGGGAAAATCAATCTTCGAAGAAGTATCACTCTCGAGAACTGTCTTCACCATAGCTGTATTAAACGAGTAAAACTTGAGAATATGATATTCTTGTTCATTTGCGCTCGCAGGTGGAAAGAACATCTGAGACAAATCGATTGACTTCTTTGGAACATCTTTCGTGACTAATTGATTGTTTCTTTGCTCCAGATCCGCTATCTCTGCGTACTTGTTGGGTAGGCACTCGCTTGATGATGTATTGTCGCTTCGGGCTTCCACAGTAATACCTTTCAGTTTCTTCTTAATGATACAATCCATTCCTCGGTCGTGTGACTTCACGATGTGTTCTATCGAGCGTTGAAGTTTGTCATGGTCTAATACAATGTCCCACACTCGAATGATATCTGAGTAGATTCGACCCTCAGGATTTCCCATGTTCAAACGGAACTCAGGATTTTGGCTGCACCTACCAGAAAAGGCGATTGTCTTTTCCCAAATTATTCGTTGACCTTTGGTCAACTTTGATTCATAAAGCTGGATGCCTTTTTTCTTTGCTTCACCTTCGAGTCTCTTGCACAGAGTCTTGTTCCATCTGCCATTAGCTAACATGCGAATTTTGTCAATGATGCGTCCCCGCATACAATTGTCCACCTTTTTGCTTCTCATTACCTTCCAAACTCGATCAGTACAGTCAACTTCCCAAGGAAGGTCTTCAAAAGGAGATTTGGAGTCGATTTCAGCCTCCGCATCGTGATCTCCGCCAATGTCACTATCATCAATATCTCCGTCATCTTCTTCAGTAGTTTGCAAAACGATCTCGTCTTTCAGCCCTCCGTCGTAATTCTCCGTCACATGGGAGACCCCTGGAGGCTCATTGAAAATTTCGTTGTCATCGTGTTCTTCATTTGCATCCACTGAAACAAATGTGGTAAGTAGTGATAAGGCATCTATCAGACTGGCAACATTTTCTCGCATTTGTAATCTCAGTTGCTGTTTGTCCTCGATCTTGCTGACTTTGATATCTTTAGCGGATGTGGAAGTCACCTCCTGGGTTAATTGAACATCGCTGTCCCCGGACAAGTCTTCACCTTCTGCAGCTGTCAAGGAAAAGTCTTCATGATGTTCTTCATTAGATTCGTTTTCATGGTTTGCCCCGGGGAGAGCAGAAACGGAAGAATTGGACCTGTAATTTTCCAACGCAGTATTTAACAATTTCCAACGACGATCACTTTTGTAAAGCTTTCCACCTGGATAAATCTTTCTCTTGTTTGGAAGATTCGGGTTTATGTTGGCTTCTCGAAGTATCCCGATCGCTGTGCACTTATTTAGTGTTGACTTCTTGCCATAACATGCGAAATGATAGAGAGTATCGCCATTGGCATCTTGACGGACTCAATCTCAGGTAGTTTAGACGCCAGCATCGCGTCTAGAATGTGAATGTTCCTAACAAGTAAAATGAAAAATTGAATTGATACAAATTGCATTTACAACAAAAGGATAAGTAATGAATTTGAATGAAATCATATATAAACTGCAGATAGAGCATAAATATAAGAAATGATCCACGCAGTTACATTTGCAATTTAAGCAATTGTAAAGAAGCTGAAACATTTCAGGGCGTTGAAGGCCGTTGAAGCCCTTAACTATTTTTTCAGGCTTAAATTGCAAACACAACTACGAGAATCATTTCTTCACTTTGCATATAAAAGTTAGCCTAGTATAATGCTATCAGCACTTGTTTATCTACCTCGTGTGGTAGCGTATCTAGTCGTTTTACTTCATTTAATTACCATTTTGAAGGCCGATCCTCAAAGCCTGGTGAATTATCGGCTCTCCGTCTTTGCCCACAACACATGAATTGGCTCCATTATGGACCAGCATTTCCACAAGAGGTAGGTTCTGCAGTGTCGTTGCTTCATCCAAAGGTATTATATCCGATCCTTCAATGGCGTTCGCCGAAGCTCCATACTTAAGGAGAGCCGATATTAGCCGGAGTCGTTCAGGGACAGTTGAACAAATGATTTCTCCAAGTGGGACACTTGATGCGCTAATGCCAGTTGCCAGCCCTCCATCTCCTACTGGTTGTGACGTGGGTCCTCCTCCTCCAAGATACAAGACTCTAAGTTTGCGCCAATCCCTCTTCTTTATCACGTTACTCGTCAGTTTTGTGAGCAGGTCTTTCGGCACAGGAGCTGTGAGGGCTGATGTCGCCTCTGAGAATAAACCGTTGCTGATTAGTTCTCGGTGGTATAAAAAATGTTCAATTTGTAGGCGGTTTAAAGACACTTTTTTTACATTTCCACGGAAGGAAAGTAATTCTTCCTTGGCCGAAAAGTGATGTCGATTACAACCACGTTATACAAAGTGGCTGTAATTTTTGTACCTCACTCGACTACTCTGACGAAATTTGACTTTCCAAAAGTATCTTATCTGAAGTGGCTTTGATCTACCAAGTGCCACCTATAACGTATTTATTAGTTCTTTACCTTGGAGGTTGACGGCCATGTCAAGAGCGTCACTCAAAAGGCCATACATGAGGTTATCATCGCTTGTTCTCTTAAGGCACTCGTTTATCACTTGCATTGCGTCTCTTTCTCTCTTTAGTTCTTTGAAACAATAAAGCTGATTCAAATATCCCTAAGACAAAAACAGTTTGATTAGCACCATCAGTATTTTTATAAATTAACGGCGACGGTGACACTTAACAGTCCTACGTGACTGTCAGACCTGTAGCCCTCGGATTCCAGATCGAATTGGAATTTAGAAATGTTGGTTCTGTTTAAGGGAGGAGAATCCGGAGAAAACCCTCGGACCAAGGTTGAGAACCAACAACAAACTACACCCACAGATGACTGCCGACTGGAATCGAACCCGCTACCCTAACCTTAGTAGTGAAAGAGCGGTATTAGATCAGCTGTGATTACCTCCAACATTCCTGGATTCATCATCGCTGCATTTTTGGCATCGTCCAAGCCATGTTCGCAGTCGCCTAGCCTTTGAGAGGCCTCCGAACGTTGGCACAACAGAAGTGAAAAGGTCTGTTTTGAGTCAGCAGGGGTGTACTTCAAAGCCAAATTCACGTAATCAATACAGACGTTGTAGTTACTTGACTTGAAGGCGTGGGCTGCTCGATCCTTCCATCTATTAGCTTCTTCCTTTATGGAAAAGATTGGCAATGAGTCAGTTTGAATGATTCATGATAAAGAATTCCTTGCAATGATATATTGCTGTCATAATCGTCATCATTAGAGTGGTCATCGTCGTCATTGTTATTATCATCATCGTCCTAGTTGAAGTCATCACTATAAATAATATTATTAAAGATTTACTGTGAAGTGAAAAGCTGAAAACGTAGGCAAATACCTCTGATTTTATTGGTCGCAATTTAAAACATTCCTTTCCAGAATCGATCGATCTTTCGTGCTCGTTCAAGTTGAAGTGGACTTCTGCCAGAGCGTGGTGTACCTGTGGCAAGATTGCTTGTTCTGTGCTGGAATCCGAGAGGTAAAGGGACATGTTGAGAAGCATTGTTGCCTTTTTATTGTCTTTAGCGTCCAACGCTTTGCGACCAAGTTGAAGCCACTGCTTCGGCTGACCCTGTAAAACATATTCCGTACAGTGATCAATTCGATTCCTATAAACGGACTTTTTGTACACCAAATTCAAGTAGGCAAATCATGTGAAATTAAAGACTTGCTCATCTCTCAAAAGACATCTTCCTTTCATTCATTATTGTCTTCAGTTCCTTGACATATAAATCTTTCTCTGACTGTTTCTCCATTTCTATACCAGAAGTTATTCCAATGACGTCAATGCAATGTGATCCCAATACCGAATGAAAATAATATACAATGGAGTAATTTGTTGTACAAACAACTGCCCCAACAAACTACCTACATCTACTAATCAAATAGAAATTTCAATACCTCTCTGTTAATGAAAACCCCATGGCCAACGATGCAAGATGGATCCGCGTTGTTTTTCAGCAGTGTCACAGCTAAAGGAAACTTCATCGTTTCCATTGCAGCCAAAAGTGGAGCTTTTGCACAACCTCGTAATCCTGTCGGCGAAGCCCCGTGTTCAAGGAGAACTGTGACAAGCTTGTGTAAATCATTAACATCTGACTCAATCAGAAGGTCTAAAGGCACACAAGAAGCGTCACATTCGGTAGCTAGTCCCCTTGATGTCTTACTTGCTGCTGTACCAAGATATAGAAATCTTAGTTTCTTCCATTCATTCTTCTCACATGCTCCTTTCACCAGAAATTGAAGTACCTGGGGCGACAATGGGCACGTAATCTGGGACTCACCACCTGCAAGAGCCGTGAAAGGTTTAATTGTCATGGAAAAAGCTCTAGAATACATAATCATATATAGCTATTAGCTGCAATGGATTTCTTGCCATCAGAGTACTTCAGTAAGAGTACTTAAGATACCCCTCTCCGTCACATTTTAGGAGTTGTTAGGTACCACACGTGGGAATTAACTTATTGTCCTGGTCCGATCCCAGCTTCAGCAACAGAACGTAAATCGAAAAAGCAGCATTTCCCCCTCCCACCTCACACTCCGTATCGACCTTATCAGTTATATTTCTGGTCCTACATGCAGGTCTCCCTATTGAGTCAGTTATGTTAGATAGCAATGGAACTCAGAGCCCTTTATTAACGATCCCATTTTGTTTATGTAGGTATCATAGTTGCCATATGCAGGTCACCAACCTTCTATGTTCATAGCAGTGGAAATCACTTCTTGTGCAGTTGCCTGCTTTTCTTTGTCGTTGAGAGCGCAGGTGTGTGCTTTACAGAACGCTTGCAGAGCGTCTTTGTTTCTTTTCAAATGAAGAAGACAAGTTCCGAGTCGAGAATGCCCCTAAGAAGAACGTAAACATATAAACTACAAGCTGGAACCTTTGGTCAAACTTTTGTAAGAAGGAACCCTGGTAATAAGCTAATCAACACATTTGACTTTACTAAATATTTAGTGCTATATACGTATACCTGAAGGTTGTGGGAGACGCGGTGGCCTAATGTTTAGCGCGTTGGTCACCGGATCGAGCGGTCCGGGATCATTGTGTTGTGTTCTTGGGCAAGACACTTTACTCTCACAGTGCCTCTCTCCACCCATGGCCAGGAGTAAATGGGAACCTGACAAAATGCTGGGGGCTATCCTGCGATGGACCAGTAGGCGGGATTCCCATCCAGTGAGAGTAGCGATACTCCTAGTCGCTTCATGCTATGGAACCGGAGTTAAGCGCCGGCTGATTTAAGCCACTAGGCTTGTAGACATACTTTAACCTTTAACCCCCCACATTCTAAGAGGAAAACAGAGAAGGCGACTCACCCTGAACCACTTTGGCCTAATTTTGGTGCATTTTTCTGCGTCTGCGAGAGCCTCGTTAAACTTCTTCAAATTGATCAACGCCAAACAACGGTTACTCAGAAGAGCGGTCACGGTCTCAGACTTTGATGGCGGCGTGAATTCCAAGGCAAGCGTGTAGTATTCAGCCATCAAGTCATATTTACTTTCCTTGTGTAACTCGTTACCCCACTTCTTCCATTGTGTAGCTTTGGTCTTAAGGAGACAAAACATGAAAAATGAAAGAGAAGTGACAAAGGTAAGTTATGTACACAAGAGGAGGAATATCGAGGAAAGTAAAACGGTATCCAAATAACTACTGAACAATGTAAAGAATTTGAAGTTCAAACGTATGGAGCTTCACTTACGTACCAGCCAATTGAACTAAATTTATTTTGCTTCAATAGCCTGATAAATTTGTTTATCATTTGTGCGGATAAAGTTACTTCAACATAAGTTAGGGGATAAATTAATTTTAAGAATTAAAATTAATGGTGAACTTCGCGTGGAATATCATCTACATTGTAGCTTAGCCGATCTGACGAGGCCATATGCCGAGTTGGCTAAAATCAGACGATATTCTGCAAGATTGAGCAGGATAATTGTTTCTTGTTGAACAAATTGTCAACAAGTTAAGTCGCAAAAAGCATAGTCCTCTGAAGCTGGCAGCAGCGCTTTTCAATATGTCGGACGAGTCTTCTTGAGTGCACTTCCAAATATGGCAAGGTGGGCTCGTGATATTTTGGACAATTCTGAAATACTACGAGCCGATATTACTACAAAATACCACTACTACAACTCATGCTATTACCTATACTGATCTCACGGACCAGAATCCAATTAGAATTATTACCTCGTTTTTCTCTCCCTTGTAAGTGTCTTTCAGTTTGCGACCTGTGCAAAGACAATCATTGAAGGACTTTTGTTTGAAGTACAATTCACAGAGAAGCTGAAGCATTTCCCGTTGTTCATCTACTGTGGCTCCATCGTGCTTCAAAGATAGTTGTAACAGCTCGATGGCTCTACTGTCCTCTCCCCTACGCACCGCTTCTAATCCATCGGTTCTGAAAGTTTTCTGAAGAATGTAAACATGCCAGTAAGAAACAGCGAGAGAGGATGATCTAAGAGAAGCATTCCCCCATACATGGGTCTCTTCCAATAATAATTTTTTGAAATATATTTTAAGAGCGCTACCTTATTGGTCAGTTCGAGTAACGTGATGTCGGAGCCACGATCAGAAGGAGATAAGAATAACTTTCACAGCAAGGTACGAAATTATCATGGGCACAGGGAATCCTTCTCTTAGATCATCCTCTCTTGGAAACATTTAATCAGCAGGCTGCATGGTAGCCTGCGTCGCAGACGGACTTGACCGCCGGTAATGTCCGTCTGCGACGCAGGCTAGCTGCATGGCAGAGGATTTATATTCAATGGACAAAGACAAGACGTTCGTGCTGACCCCTGCACGCCATCATGTTGCGTCAACCGTTGAGACACGTGGAATCCAAGTTGACTGAAACAACTTTTGAGATAATGATATGGCGAAACGATATGGAGAAAAGAGATAGGAACTTGTTTAACAGAATAAGTAGCGACACTGGTCATGCTCTGTACGACTTACTCCCCCAAAAAACAGGGAAGACCTCTTCGTGAGCGAGGGTATGAGTACGTCCTCCCAAGAGTAGAAACAGAAAGATTTAAGCGATGTTTTATAAATAGATGCATTTTTAAATTTGTCAAGTAGGATAATTATGTATGGTATATATTTTTACAGCTATCGATTGTATTTGTAAAGACACACGTATGTTGTTTCTCTCTTAATGAAGACTATTATTACTATTAAAACAGAAAAATGACATTCCAAGTCTATTGCTTGAATTCCCTCTTTCAGAGCTTCCCTGTTTTTTCTAGCCTTACCATAGTTAGTAGAGGGAGACTGGGTCTCCCTCTACTAACTATGGCCTTACTGATGGATTGTCTTACCTTGAGAGGTTTGCTTGTACCAGTCTTCACATCAGCTCCAGACTTTTCTCTCCTGTCCATCAGCAAACTTACTAAATCAAATTTTTCTAACTCAATGGCGACATCAACAGGATTTTTGCTTCCTTTTGGAGGATTAGCATTTGCTTTGTGTTCCAGTAGGATGCTTATGAATGTCTTCAGATCTGGAAAATCACAGCGAATAACTTCCTCTAACGTGACACTACTTGCATCACATCCCGTTGCAAGGCCTCCTGAGCCTTTCTTGAACTGTTTTGTGTCCTCCGCCGCCCAGAAAGAGAAGATGAAGACGGTTCCAGTCTTTGTCAGCTACAGCCTTGTTTCATTGCGCTTTGAATGATGGGTTGTGGAATGCTGTATTGGATACTTGACGTTCCATCTGGAAAACGAGGTCACAAGGCGTTTATTTGCGTCAAGGACAATCAGTCAGTCAATCAATCATCATCAATCAGTCAATCAGTCAATCAGTCAATCAGTCAATCAGTCATCAGTCAATCAGTCAATCAGTCAATCAGTCAATCAGTCAATCAGTCAATCAGTCAATCAGTCAATCAGTCAATCAGTCAACAGTCAATCAGTCAATCAGTCAATCAGTCAATCAGTCAGTCAGTTAATCAGTCAATCAGTCAATCAGTCAGACAGTCAGTCAGCCAGTCAGTCAGTCAGCCAATCAGTCAGTCATTCAATCAATCAATCAATCAATCAATCAATCAATCAATCAGTCAATCATTCATTTATTCACTCATTCAGTTAGTCAGTCAGTCAGCCAATAAGTCAATCAATCAGTCAGTCAGTCAGTCAGACCAATCAATACACCCAGAAAGGGCAAAGCTCAACACGTCCAATCATTACTTATTTTAATAACAAGCTATTTGACTAAACAACAATAAACATTCAAAGCAAAATTAACAATTGTACCTGGTACTTTTAATGCCACCGACAGTATTTGGGTCAAGGTATCTACTTTGTCGTTTTCCGAGCTTGTCGAGTCGTTAAGCATCAATTGAAGCTTAAGTGATTTTGAAAACGGCTTCAATGCTTCGCTGTATTTCTTTCGTGCATAGAGACTAGAGCCCAGGCGATACTGTGCCTGGGGTAAGAGATAAAAACAATATTTGGTGTTGACGTTCAGACTAAAAGGCAGGGTTTATAAAGGTGACTAAGAGAACAAATTCAGTCACGGCAAGAGTACTGAAAGGGACATATGTAGGGATAACTCGTTCAGTGTGCTTTACATACTATGCCACAAATAGCAGCAAACGATTTGTTTATATTATTAAAGATGTGGTTATTGTTCATCGTGGTTTGATAGGTATATAGATGAACGTTTGATCGTTTGTCTCACGATAGAGTCACTTTGAGGTGTTGATCGCGACGTTTCGACTGCTTTACGCTAGTCTTCATCAGGCGATGAAGTCAATTGTTTATAATTGTTGAATACAGTTGAATCCCGCTATCTCGAACACTCAAGGGGAACAAAAAACAGTTCGAGATAGCAGGGAGCTCGAGATAGCCGATAGTAAATGACTGAAAAACAAGGGCAAGGGGAGTGTTCGAGATAACCGAGTTCGAGATAGCGAGATTCAACTTTACATCTATCTGCGATGGACGAGAGAAAGTATTGGATTGGATTGGTTCAATCTATTACGAGTGATCAACTTCTGAATATTTTCCCAAAATGTCAAATTGTGGATTACTAAGATTGAGCTTATATGGTACAGCGGTTTTCAATTGAGTGTCGTAAAACCAAACCCAAAGCGATTAAATCACAGCAAACGTAAACAGCACCATGAACCAACGAGAGCTCGAAGTAAAAACACGCAACTGACGCCAAGCGCGGAAAACGCGTACGACCATGCCGTGATTGGTTTTGGTTTTGCATCTGATTGGTTGAGAAGGTGGCGCGAGTTTTTTTTTAACCAATCACAGAACGTAGTAAAGCAAAACCAAAGCAATTAAGGCGATGACTTTCGACACTCAATTGAAAACGGCTCTAAGAAGGTCAAAACGCCTTATTCAAGTCGTAGAAAACCTTACCTTATGCCAATCGGGTTTACTGTTAACACACTCTTGGGCATCCTTGAGCGCCTCGTCAACTTTGTCTTGTTTCTTGTACATCATAGATCGATTGGAAAGAATGGTTGCCTTGAGAAACTTTTCGTTTGCCGGCGTAAAGTTTAATGCAAGTGAATAACAGGCAATGGCAAGATCCACTGAACGTGCATCTTTAGAAAATTGATTTCCGCGTACCTTCCATCTTTCAGCTTCCTCCTACGCCAGATTAAGATGAGAAATTGTTAAGAAACTTTGGTAAGGACTTTTTGGGGGTTTTGACAAAAAGCGTAACCCAGGGTTCTCATTTTTGTGGGACTTTTTGGGGGTTATGTTCTGGGTCTAACAATTTGGCCTCATTCGAACATCCCCATCACTATTATACCCGAGTGCCCCCCACCCCTCCGAGTTTATATCCCTCATATCCGTCCCATCCCTTTAAAGAGTAAAGCTTACGAGAAAAAAGCTCAGGATATGGTAGTAGGACTGAGTGGAGTCCAATAGGCCCTTTGCATGAGACGGTCACATGACCATGTCAATCATAAACATTTGTGCATGGTAGTACAAATTGGTTGTCAGAGATGGAAAGAGCATGATGAAATTAGTAAGGTTGCCAATTCCGGCAACCATTTTGTACTACCACCTATTTTAATGATTGACACAGTCACATGACCGTCATACAAAGGGCCTATTCGGTCACTCTGTAATCCGCATACGAGTGATTACTGTCAAAAATTTGTTTAATCACCATGCAGACCGAATTGGACGACACGAATATCTATAACATAATTCGAGAAAGAAATTTAGACAAACAAAGCCTTGATTATCGTCTAGATCTGTGACGCTGGAACAGCGTCTGTTGTGACTGTACAGTCCCACGCTCACAGACAAAGACTGTAGCTGGTCTGTCTGGTCTGTCTGCGATCCCGTTTCTCCTCTGCTAGGAGCAGTTGCCAAGCTGATTTGACCACTCTGCACCATCTGGCCCCAGGTGGTCCTGTCTTGTGTGGAGGCTTCCCATGTGTTGGTGTCGATGTCAGTTGCCTTCAGGTCCTCGCGTGCACACAGCATTTTGTTATAGACATGATTAATGGGTATATCGGTCATTAATGCCAGTGATCACTTAACTTGGTCTTACCTTGGACCTGTAAAATGGATTTGACTTGACGCTCTCCTCTCCAAGTTCTACTGCCTTCTGGTATAGGTTCAATTTAAAGTAAGCAGTCGCTTGATGACTCTGAACAGAACGATTAAACTTCATCTTGGAACCGTCTTCAGGGTGAAGCAAAATTGCAAGGTTGAAATCTTTTATTGATCTCATGTAGTCTTGATTCTTGAAGTTTGCAATAGCAATGTCTTTCCTTTGCTGAGCTACAGACTAAAACAAAAGCAACGGAAAAAGAAACCTTTTTTACCAGACCAACCAAAATGTGTGCAACTGATTCCTTTAGCAGTGCAAAGTTCCATCCCAATGGGGGGGGGGGGGGGGGGGGGGGGGGGGGGGTTACTGAGCAAGCGGAACTTTAGATTAAAGTTAAAGAGGGAGGGAAGTCTACGGGATTCCAAGGTGCGCCGGAATCGGGAGAAATAGGAAAGAAATTAGCAACATTGCGTAATATTTTGAAATAGATAAAGCACAAAGAGGCGAAGGGCAGGAACCTGGAGTAAAAGGTACGAGAGGCGTCAAGTTTAGACTCCCCTCCTGCCCCTCCCCCCCCCCCCCCCCCACACCCTACAAACTATTATTTCCGAGGTTATTCTCCATTTTGTGATTTTCTAGATCTCCATGCTGTCTTCCTCGTATGACGTCATAAGTCAACTAACTTTCATAATACAAAAACGTGAATATCGCTGGAATGAGGCGAGACATGACAAAGATAACATAGGGGCACCCACGGATCGTTTCTGTGGGAATATCTGTTCGGAAGGCCTATAATCGCCTCAGATATCGTTTTGGGTACAAAAAAAAGGTCAGCTAGGATTTTCGGAAAGGCAAAAGCAGCTCATAAATTCGGGTGATAAGATTCAATCCCTAAATTTTCTGTAGTTTGAAAGTTCAGCTAACATATCCGAACAGATACATTTTTTTTTCTTAGCGCTTAAAATAAACCATTAAACTGCACAAAAAACTACAGTTTCTAACGTACAAACGACGTTCCAACATCGTGGGTGCCCCTGATAACAGCTAGCACCATCCTTCCTTCCACATTTTGAAAGGACTCTCAAATAAACCGATTTATACTTCACTTCATAGGCACTTTAAACAAACAAACAAACAAACAAACAAACAAACAAACAAACAAACAAGAAAGGAATGGAAATAAGAATGGAAATGAGTTTTACCTGCACGTTTATTGCCTTGCAAATCAAACTCATTTCCATATGAAAGGTTGTGCACCAGGACTCGTATTGAAACAGAGGCAAAAGGCAACTCGGAAATGGCCTATTGAATATAGAATTTGCTTGAACTTTCACAAACCATTTTTCACGCCGACCTAGAATATCAAACAATATCCATAGTCCTCAGTCAAAATAATATAGAGCTGCTATACACAGGGTGCCAATGAAATTAGTATAGTACTATATTCAAAGTCATTTGATTAGTACTTTATGCATGCAAGTCCTAGTCTCGTGGAATTGGGTATGATATCCCCATGGTAGCCTGCGTGCAGACGTCTCCTTTTCCTTGCTTCTCGCGGAAAAGTGACGTCTGCGAAACGGCGTTCCTAATCGTGTTCCAGCACCCTGCTGTTCGGGTTTTAAATTTCGCATAAATTTAACTTCACAGTTTTATTTACGTTTACCGTATTTACAGAGGCAGGATCTTGATCTGATCGCTTCAAGATCACAGGTCTTTCAGGAGTAATACAATGCGAATTGTCCAGTGTTTCAACAGAATCCTCACGGTTAATATTCAAGTTCGACTGTTACGATTCGTCCAAAATAATTCGCTTCTCGGGAGAAGCCGATGTTTCCACACTGTCCTTTCCAAGTGTTTGGGCCTTCTTCTTTACAGTAACTGTCAGTCCTGCCCTGCAAGCTTTAGAACTGTAGTCATTTAAAAGTTCCTCTTCGATTTTTCGCAAGTTATTGTAAAGTCATCTTCGCTTCCGTAGCTTTCCAACGCATTGGGTTGTTTCCCGGTTGTTTACAGATGTACGGCGATGTTAAGTGAACTGCAAACTGCAGAGAAAGGATTTCTTCATAATCTTTAAATTCTCCGCGACATTGATAAGATTCGTTTGTCGTTATGATTCACGATCGGCGAAAAACACAACACACAATCACACGACATCACCGAACATCGCCGACATGTTTTAGCTCCGTTTAATTCATGCAGCATAAATTATCTTGAGTATTTCGGACGATAGCCAATCCGAGTTGATTCTAAACAATGCCTACTGTCAAGCAACCAATCAGAGCGCGGTCCCCGAATTCTGGAGAAACAGCGGGACACTGGAACACGATTAGCAACGCCGTTTCGCAGAACGTCACTTTTCCGCGAGAAGCAAGAAAAAGGAGACGTCTGCACGCAGGCTACCCATGGGTCTCTCCCATTAATATTGGTGCAGCGGTATTATATTAACCGCTCCCTTGAATGAATATCACATTTCGAGGTCTTTCGACGGTAAATATAAAACACCACGACTACAGTTCAAAGATCGCGACCCACCCTCCCTCCCTTTGCGATCTGTGTTCGGTGCTCCTGCTCCGCCAGCGACACTCCGTGTAGTTCATGACTACGCCGGAGTGTTGCTCTCCATATCTTAACCCAAGAACAATGACGGAAGGAAGAATAGTACGGGAGCTGCTATGCTACACTGCCGGACGTTTTGCAAAGCTAGAGTGAAAAAGTTTTTCTACTCTTGCCAGATCTCCATCAGTCGTTTCATTTCGTTGATGTCGTTTGTCGCTCCAATTGTTTTCCCCATTTCATGTTGTGCTAACGCTCTACAATGACAAGCCTGGGCTCTTGCTCTAGGAGAGGCCTGGAAATAAAGGGAAAAATTGGCGCACCTTTCGGCCAACATGACGTCGTTATTCTGTAGGAGGAAATGACCACGATCTGACCACTTTAATGATTCCTCCTGAAACAAAAGAATAATAAATATTATTACTAGTTATACCTGCCGGTAAAAGTACCAACGAGTACAACGGCATAGAAAAAGGGGTTTTTATTTTTAATTTTTTATTTATAAGTTGCACTTTAATTGAAGGTTTTTTTTGTTCATGTCAATTTACATCTAAACACATGATTAAAAACAGTAGCCTGCAAGCAAGCTTTCGTGGCTTGGGGGTGGGGAGGGTCTATTTTGGCTGTGCAATAATTATCAGGAGGAGGGGGAGGTTGGAAAATGGGCTTCATGTAGGAAAATATTAGGTAATATCCCCCCTCCTAAAGGAGTGAATTTAGTTATTGCCCCCTTCCTCTAATCAGTCAGAAATTATGTACGATCCCCCCCCCCCCTCCCCCCTCACAGTATACACACACCTTTATACAAGTACCCTGTATTTTCTCTACATGCACCTGTGGATTAAAATCTTATAACAGAAAGAAGAGCTCCTACTACATGTTTAATTATTGGACATCCGCGTCTGGAGCAAACATCACCTCCGTAGCAATGTACAAAGGAAAATTTTTTCGGTTCCCACCTTATAAATAGGTATGGATTCGCCAATGTAATATGTACTTGACTAAATGTTAAGCGGCCCCCCCCCTCTCTTGAGTGACTTGAGCCCCCCTATCCTTGCTTTGATTTTACTTTATGCCCCCCCCCCCTCTGGTTTTCCAACACCCCCCCCCCCCCACCTCCCCTGGTAATTATTACACAGTCCCTTACCTCGTGGACAAAGTCGTCCCTTGACAATCCAAAGCGTAAGGCGTCTTCCATATCATGCAGTGACGCCGGGACATTACCCAACTGCCAGAGGCACTCTGCTCGGTCTAAAAGGAACGGAGAAGCAACGTACGGAGGGTATTTCAAAGGTTGCAGATGAGTAAGGCCCATGGATAACATACGAAGGGCTTCGTGATAGTTACGCAGCTGCATGGCCCTCTTTGCCAGTATGCCAAGATGGTTGGCATGTTGTAATGGGTCCATCTCGGAACTTCCTGTAATCGAACAAATGGAAACAATACTTTAAATTCCAATTATAAATCCCGGGGAGGGACTCCCATATGAAAGTGACGGAATTACACCCCTAAAAGGGACCAATCTGGGCGTGGCTCAAGCCTTTTTTGAGCCCTAAAAGATATCATTATACACAGTCAGGAGCCCATTAGCCGGAGCGAGCAACTCCGACACTACGCCTATGTCACAGCGTTTTTACAGACCGGTTTATTTTTAGATTCCTTTTCCCGGGAAAAATGTGTTTCTGGTCCCATGTGTAATATGAAATGAAATAAAATTAAATTAAAAGATGGCGACCTAATTGCGGCCTTTGTTACGCGGCAACGCCAATTAATGATTACAAAGGAAAAAAGTTTGATTGTCTGGCGGGAATACGAATTCGCGGGAAAAGCGAATCTAAAAATAACCTGGTCTGTAAAAACGCCGTGACACGAATCCAGTCCAGTTGCTCGCTCCAAAAGGAGTGAATTTAGTTATTGCCCCCCTCTAATCAGTCAGAAATTATGTACGACCCTCCCCCCCCCCCCCCCCCCACTCCCTCACAGTATACACACACCTTTATACAAGTACCTGCATTTTCTCTACACGCACCTGTGGATTAAAATCTTATAACAGAAAGAAGAGCTCCTACTACATGTTTAAATGTTGGACATCCGCGTCTGGAACAAATATCACCTCCGTGGCAATGTACAATAGAGCCCACCTTATAAATAGGTATGGATTCACCAATGTAATATGTACTTAAAATAAAATGTTAAGCCTCCCCTCTCTTGAGTGACTTATTTTACCTTTAGCCCCCCCCCCCCCCCCCCCCCCCCCTCTGGTAATTATTGCACAGTCCCTTAGAACGACCAAAAATTAGCCTGGATATTAAAATAGTCGTGACAAATTGCTGGAGGGTCACATCATCGATCCTCACTAAATAAAATTGCTAAAATCACCTACTTGCTATCAGTTTTCAAGTCGAAAATTGTGATTTGTTATTTGAGACATTCTGAGAGCGGATGCGATTTCTAGACTTTCTAATGTCAGCTGTAGTGTCGTTTGTTTCTCCGCAACGGCGTGTCATATTCCCTCAATACTAATTGGAAACCAAATGTTTTCAATTTCCTTTAACTGAAATACTTGTTTGGGTAGTTTCGATTTAGCATATTAAAAAAAAAAATTGTTGCCCATCTTCAATGTTTGAATCTAGCAGATCATTGAGCCATGTTTGCCTGTTGGAGTGTATAATTTTTCATTTGAAATTCGTTTTCCTTCTCCTCCAAATATTTATTATCTACATCGAAGGTCACATACCGTATTTATTTCATGCCAGTTCTTAGAATTTATTGCATGGTACATCAAGACAATATCTCCAAGTTGGCGACTTTTTGCCGGTGTGATTTTCGTCAACTATCTTCCTTGATGATATGTAGTGATTCGAACTGAAGTGATACTGAATTAGATGCATGTAAATGCTGATTTGACTCTTAGAAATCGACGAATAATCTAAATGCTAATGTTGATTGAACTTGTAGTGTTTATACCTTCAATAAAAACACTTTTCATCAGTCTAAATGTCATAACGAATCATGATCAGTTATCGACGCGAAACGACGTCTGTTTTCTCAGGCTACAGTTTGACCCGCTATGTTTTCATAAACACCTGAAGCAGACTGCTGTCTTTGATTCTAGTTTTTCACGGTTTTCACCTTCATAGGTCTTCATATGTATAAAGCCAAACGGGGATGAGAGTTGCTGTCAGCTCTCGTGAGAGTTTTATCTGCCAGACTCCAATCAACTGACTATCATCACCTCGGGACAAACGATAGAAAACTCTCGACGACTCTCAGGAAAAATGTGACTGAACAGGTTCAAATTCGAATGAGACTAAACGAGAGCGGAGAGTCGCCGAGAGTGATCGTGAGAGTTTCAGGCCAAACGAGAGCGAAAGTTTGAACTCTCAACAACTCTCACCCTCGTTTGGCCCGAGCATAAATACTGTATTCCACTTGCGAGCATTCTACCACCCATCTACTGTAACCGGCTCGAATCAGAAAGTGCTGAACAAAGCATTATGACACGACATGGCGTGCTTTTTTATTGACACCAGTCACGCGAACTACTTAAATTTTATACCATGTATTCCTTAACCGAAAGCTGTTGCCATCCTTTAAGAATTTCAACTTCCCGGCCTGTTGTTGTATATTAAAGTCGTCATCACAAATTCAATCGTTGAGATATAACCAATAACACAGATACTAATTCAAAATGTCGACTGTTTCGAGTGCATATAAAATCGCGGAGAAGCGCTGAAATCGGCGAACTGACATCATTCGTCGACAGTGTAATTGAATCCAGACTATCGGCACATAATTTCTTCGCCGGACGTCAAAACGTACAAAAGCTGATAATTAGTACAGAAAGGAACTGTGTATCGCTGAAACTGTTTGTATGGTCGCTGAGGGCTTCGTTGAAACGCATTCTGAAGCACATTAATGTAGAATAAATTGTATTAGCATGAAAACACTAGATCATAAAACGTTAGAAAACGTACCTGACTGGCCTTAGGAAGGCCTACACTAAAACATTAGTGTTTTCATTGCTTATAAAAAGCAAGGAGCCGAGCGAAGTCCCGCATGTTGTGATCCAACTAGAGCGACCGATGGAGACGGAATATTCAAAACAGGACTTTTATTTTCGTGACACACTCAAACCTTATCAGCCAATAGGTTTCGTGCCAGACTAAAACATCCTTTGTTTTGACTCATTCGGCTGCAATGCATGTCACGACAGGTTTTTCTCGGAAACTGAGCAACCATTTCCTAGAAAGTATCTGTTATTTTGAAATTGCGGCTTTTTGTCTTGTAGGCAAAGAGACACTGTTTGATAACTTGTGGTTGCAGTCAGTTTCCTTGACTCCATATAAAATAGGTCCGCAATGCGTACATGCCTGCTTGGATTGTCAGGATGGGTGTTACAGGCGTTTTGTGAGTCTCTCATGGCGTTTATATGCTGTGTACTTATAAGCAATGAGAAACCACTGTATTTCGTTAAGCTACTGTAAAATGCCGCTTATAATTCCCCCACCCCCGCTTATAGGCCCATTTCCCCGCTAACAAAAAATATTCCGGTTATAAGCTCCCTCGCATATAAGTCCCCCCCCCCTACTTTTCCTTATTTCCAAACTACATGTATACTGATGTCCTCGCAGAATTGTTGAACTTTATACCATATTAATTTTCTTTCTTCCATGTTCTCAGTACGTTAAAATTGTTTTTGTTCCTATGCAATATATTGACTGACTTGAAGATGATTTCCAGTCCGTACTGCGCAATCTCCGCCTGCTATGTTTATGAGTCGCATACGAAGGAATGTAAATACTAGCGAAAATAGAAATTGTTGTACAAAACTTACATTTTTCTTCATTATTAACGCCAGATATCCTTGCCAAACAATAATAACGAGTAGAAGAACCTCGGCGTTATCCCAAACCGACGTTTCAGCTCATCGAGCATTCAGGAACTCAACGCCGGACACGTAATGACGGACTCAAAAACTTCATAACAACTTCATGTACGCTATTACCAAAGTGTAGCGTATCAACAAATTCAAAACAAAAATGTAAACAAACCCTGAGCATGCGCAGTACGGACTGGAAATCATCTTTAAGGACTTAAAGATCAGTAAATGGAAAATGTATCTTGATATTGCTGCATCAACTTGTTTCTTATCAGCTCATTTCAAAACGTTTTTATTATTCCGCTTAGGTTAAGCCTCCCCACGGATATAAGCCCCCCCGTTTATAAGCCCATCCAAAACCCCTTACGAAGTTGTATAAGCCCGACGAGGGCTTATAAGCGGCAGTTCGCGGTATTTTAGTTAATTTGTTTTTAATCAGCCGCATCGAGCCACGAAGTCCACGAAGTCACACACAGTATTTTAACAAACTTTTATTCTTTAATCCATTTGAGGAAAGACGTAACAAGACACCAATTCGCTGCTGAGCGCCTGTCTCAAAAGAGGGTTGTCCGGGGGGTTGTCATGCCGGCCGCAGAACGGTCCAGAACCTTGCAAGGATAATCAATTCATGCAGCTGATAAAAAAATAATAATTTCGGCTTCAAAAATATTCACGATTAAGTTCGATTGAGTTCGATTAAGATTCATTAAAATTTCGTTCGATTTTGTTCGATGTGATACGCCGGGATTCACTGTGCTTTCTCCTTGTTTCTTGAAGTTCAAACTGTCCAGTTCTTGGAACAGATAGTAGAAAAAATTTTCATTGATATGCTGCACCTCTATGGCACAGATATGGGGCGATAATAATTTCCGTGCATGAGAAGAAGTGCACAATGAATGGAAGTTTCCGTCGCTGAGGAGGGAAGGGCACAAAATAGCGCCTTGACCGAACGTTCGGGGCATGAACGCATTAACTGAACAACAACATTTGCTGTTTTGTTGATTATATTTTATTTTGCATCCGTTCAAACGCATATCATGCACTGGATCAACTAGTTTGCATACAACAGCTTATCAAGCAACAGGCTACTAACACATTTCTTGTTCTACAAAACAGTGCGGATTGTTACAATCGCATTGAATCGTCCTAAAATTTCTACAAAATTACAAAAACGCTTGAAGTCTCCACGAAGCTCATCTATGTATTTGGCTGACTGCAGTGATGTTGTGATATGGATAAATTGATGTCTAAAGCCTGGGCCTGGTTGTTCAAAGTCCGATTAAGCTAATCCAGGATTAGCGTGAATATTGATTTCTGTTTTGTAACTTTTCAGTGAGGTTTTCTGTTTATATTTTTTTGTCCTTCAGTTTTTACTTTGAGTAATCTCAAACTCTACAAAACATTAGCAGTGAAAACACTTTTATACAAGATAAATTACAGCGTTAATCAGCTTTCGAACAACCGGGCCCTGGTTCACACGTGCGACGCAAATGCAAGCGCAAACACAAGCGATGTTAAGTGTGAACGCAATAAAAAGAGAAGTCTTCCTTTTCTTTTTGGTTGTATTTGTGCTTGGTTCACATGTGAACATTACAAACGCAAGCGCAAGCGCAAATGCAAACGCAAGCAAGCGAAGCGTGATGAGATGTAATACGCATGCGTCATTTCCCATTCGCTGGTATAGAGGAACGTGGGCTCTGGATGCGAGATTGCTTGCGTTTGCACTTGCGTCACGTGTGAACATCGCTTGCATTTGCGTCATACGTGTGAACGAGGCTTGTGCTTTTAAATATAGCATTATGAAAAACGAAGCTTCTCATTGGTTCAGGCCTCGATGACGTATTGACCTCCCTCTTTGTAGATATTGAGGTTCTTCAAAGTGTTTACTGTGATCTTCTCAGGCTGTTTGTTCTGTGAAATAAAAATGGCAACAACCAATTAAATGAAGACATGCATATTCTATGTCAAGGGAGGATGATTTAAGAGAAGCATTCCCCCACACATGGGTCTCTTCCAATGATAATTTTCAGGAAAATCTATTTTTAACTTTCAGTCCATAGCTGAGCTATTTTAAGAGCGCTACCTGATTGGTCGGTTCGAGTAATGTGATGTCGGAGCCTCGATCAGAAGGAATAAAAATAACTTTCACAGCATGGCGCGAAACTATTAATAGATTTCAAAATATGTTCATGGGGCGCTGGGAAGCCTTCTCTTAAATCATAATCTCTTGCTTGTACGTAATTTCCCAACCTCAATCCCAGACTCTCTCTCCTTTTCCTGGCGGAAAATGGGAGAGAGCCTGGGGTCGAGGTTGTGACTTACCGGTGCATTCCTCTTTCGAGGTCTCTTCACGTGACCTTCTCCTAAGTCGGTCTCAGGCTTCACGTCTTCAATGTTCTCGTAAATGTTCTCAGGTTCCTCCTCCGCGTCGGCCTGGGTATTAGCAGGGCCTTCGTCCTGTTGAGGGTCCTCAACGCGCTTAATGAAATCCTTTCGACCCTGAAAAATAAAGGAAATGTAGATTATCTGTTGTGTTTTTATTGTATTCTTGAGTAAAGAATTAGTTGTTAAAAAAGCTGTAAATTTAGTCGGTTAAAGGAGCTACGTCACGGATGGCGCATCTGGTCAATTTTTTCAAGTTCGCCATTCGCAATCCGCCTTTATCTTCTCCATCCTCAACCATCCTTGTTCCTGTTTGGTTTATTATTACCTCTTTGGTGTTTTTCTACGTTAGTAAACTATTATTTTGAGGCTTTCTTCAGTTTGAAGGTGATTTTGCACTTCGCAAAAATGACTTCAACTATCGTGACATAGCTTCTTTAAAGTATATCTACAAGCCTGAGCCTAGTGGCTTATCTGGCCGGCGCTTAACTCCGGTTTCCATAGCTTGATAAGCAAACGTACAGGTCAGTCCAAAACACGCCAGGAAGATGGCGTCCTTGATCACACGAAACCTGCAACGAATTCAACAAAACAGTTAGCTTCTCCTAGCTCTGATAGCAACATGCAAATCCTCCTTAAAGGCCTTTGTACATGTTTTCATTGTGCTCATAGCAAATAAAAAGTTGCCATCTTACAGGATTTTTATACTTTACCTCATTTCTTCATAGTCGTAGCCATTTTTCACGTCTTCGGTTGGCATGAGAAGCTTCAGCAACACAGCCACATTGAACTGAGAAAAGAAACATTAACATTAGAGGGGCAAATTTTCTAATTTTATTGAAACCAATCTCTATCCGCTAAAAGCGACAAAAAACAACCACCATTCCCAACACTAAATCCCTGGCTAAACGGCGTCACAAGTAAGCGCAAGTTTCAAACTTGTGTAGATTTAAGACTTCCTTTGGCTAGGGCTTGCGCACACTTGCATACGTCGACTTGCGATGACCTGCGTTCACGTTGATCGGGATCAAATTTGAGCGAAAGTCGACGCCATTTTTCACCGTTTGGCCACCCAACGTAAGTCAACACAATTGAATTGCAGCACTTGCGAGTAAACTTGCGACTCTGTTTGGCTACCCAACGCATGTTCATATTTCAAAACTTGCGACTCCGTGTGGCCAAGGCTTAATCTATAACTACTTTAACTTGTAACTGGTGTCAGGCGTGGAAAGCTCGCATCACCAAATAACAATATTGGTTTTGAATTACAGTCGAAGCTCTCTGAGCGGACACTCTCATAAGCGCACAGCTATACTTACATACAGCCGCCTTGACAAAACCCCATTTGAACTCTAGCTCGTACAAACTCTGTATTTACACATTCCCGTAAGCGGCCAGCTCAAGTTGCACGGGACACTTTTTCCGCTTCCCGAGGGTGTCCGCTTACGGGAGCTTCGACTGCATATATAACCTGTTTGGCCAATAACCTGATTGGTCAGAGCCGTTGTATGAAAGACTGGAACCGAATTCCGATCGCATTACTGGTACTTAGTCCCCCATTACTCACCACAGCGATGATAATGACGGGCCCGGCGTATCCCCACATAGCACTGCCAGCCGCTGCCTCCCAACACCTATCACGTGATTCAACACAACAACGAGTTAGCATTGAAAGAAGTATTTGTTAGAGACTGGTGCCCAGTTTGCTTCACCAGTTGTAAAAGCTTGGCTTTCGTAATTTTCTTGTCGTTTTCTCCATTAATCAGAGATTTTTCGAGCTATTTTCTAGTCATCGACATTAACTCTAATTCCAGTGATCCTAGAATGTGGCAATTGTTACTTTGCTTTTCTCGAGAGGAAAACAACGTGACCCTTTCGGAATCGTTGATTTTTCAACAGCGCGAAGCTGATTGCAAAAATAAGTTTGTTTACCAAGTCTTAGTTCAAGGGAATTCGTATTACGCGAGATATAAGCAATATCATGCTGAACTGCAGTTATAATATCGCTGCGTGAGGTGTCATGTGAAATTGCAATTGGAGGTTAAATTTCAAGTAAAATATAGCAATTTCTTCATGAAAAACAAAAGATCGGTGCTTACACGTCATCCGGGTTCTTCAGATCAATCTGCACACCGATAGCAATAAGAGCCAGTAGCGTTGGTAATCCTGAAATGAACAACACAACACGTGACCATGCTTTCCCTAGAGTGACGTAATACGCGGGCCCTGCCCAATGTTTGATAAATTCTATGCGCAACTGTATAGTCAACAATGAAAATTATCTCTCAGTACATTAATAATTCATCAATTTATAACAACGGGAATCATAACCATGACGGAGGTTTCGATAAATAAGCAGAAACTTTTACGATTTCATTTCTCCGTTAATTCCTTAGTTTTTGTTTCGATTAAGAAGATACACTAGAGACAGTGTTTCATCCGATTTCCAAACAACTCGAATTTTGTCAAAACTGCTCCGCTACGCGTTGTATTTTCAATTCTCGGTGTTTGGAAATCGGATGAAACACTGAGTCTCGAATACCAATTTACTAAGAATTTAATTTCATAAAACATGAAAATAATATTAAATTCGTTCCTTAAAATGAAAGGATGCGATTGAAAGCTGAATGTTTCAGGAATTCATTGCTGAGCAGTACATTTTTCCATCCAAGATCGCTGGATCAAAACGACAGAGGCAGCTAGCTCACTTACCCCATCCGATGACGACATAAACAATCTCAATGTTGAGATTTGAGGCAAAGATTTTCTTGATTTTTCCGTGGATTCTTAGACCGTGAAGGAGAAGCCAACAGAACTCTGCCAACACGGAGAAATAAACAGCGAAGGCGAGAAAGCCACACAGAGTCTGTAAAATAGATGGAAATGAATTAAAGAAATCAGTCATTAAACCGAGAAAAAACAAAGATCTATAAATGAATTCTAAGCTGCGCTATAAAATTTATATCTGTTCGGTCATTCTAGGGGAACTTTAGACTTCACGAATTTATTAGGGCTTTTTGAGTCATTTCCTGAAAACCTCAGGTCTTCCTTATTGCTGATTTTTCCGAAAATAATTTGCTATGATTATCTCTCCGAAAATAATAGGCATTAATTTTCCCATATTCAGAAAGTTCGAGATGATATTTCCCTAAAGAAAACTCAAAACTTTAATCCGAATATCTGAGGCGATTATAGGCCTTCCGAACAGATATTTCACCGAAACGATCCGTTGGATGCCCCTGATACTTTAGCAAACAAAGCGATTAGTTTATAAAGAAACTGGGCAAGTGAAATACTTAGTTGATTATCCAGACGGGAGTACAAGTGCCAGTTGATGACAAAATTCCGCCTCCGAGACGGGACTGAGCCCGCGATTTTTGTCCCCGAAGTTGCTACGCAACATGCTGGCGCGATTTCTTCGGAGTACTCGTGAGTGCTCACGCTATAGTTTTTGATTGGATAACTAAGAATCGGAAGCTCTTCGAGTACTTCAACGAAGATTTGCCAAAACGGCACTTGTTTTCCAGACTGTAACATTTTTAACTAAACGTCGTAGCGACCCTACGGTCGTCATTGTACCCAAATCTCCTTCAGTCACAGCTGACAGAGAGACCCTGTGAAAGAGAACGTATAATTACCTGCTGAGCCTTGACATGCGCACCGATGAGAAACACGCTCTGCATAACAATGATGGCGGCACACATGTTAATGCGCATGACCTCTCCTCCGTGGATTTCACTATGAAAATAATTAAACAGATGTCGTGTTCAAATTCTTGTATAATATTAATGTCTCCTTTTACTGAGTAACTGGACACTGAACTATAAATCGCTTTGTCTAACGATGGTGGCACTTAACAACGACCTCGGACCCCAGATCGAATTGGAATTTAGCCGGAAATGCTGGTTTTTGTGGAGGGAGAAAAACCGGAGTACCCGGAGAAAAACCCTTGGCGCTCTCGCCACTGCGCTATCCTGCTCCCATACGAAGTTGGCAATACACTTCCGTCAATCATGCGTAACGACTGACAAGACATGTCTAAGACGTTATTATGCAAATTTGTGTCGTGTAACGCAATCGTAGTCAGTGCTGTTTTCGGACGTTTCTCTGTTTGTAGACGACGACAATGGATCCAGAAAAGTTCTTTCCTTTGCAAATGGCGGTAGCAAAGTGTAAAAGTAGAAAGCAGTGGCCTTTCAGTACATTACACACACGCACGGCATTACCTGAACATTCAAACTTCAGAACATTTTAGGGATTGAAATTTTATTACCCGAATTTATGAGCTGAATTTGCCTTTCCGAAAATCCTAGCTGACCTATTTTTGCACCCAAAACAACATTTTTATCTCTTTCGAAAACAAAGGCATTAATTTGCCCATAAGAACAGATATTCCACAGAAAAGATCCGTGGCGTGCCCCTGATCAGATTGACCTTTGGAGATACAGCATTTCCTCTATTTAAACCCTTGACCTCCACATGGCCCAGCAGTCCCCCACTTGCATCAATCAATGGCTTCGTTGTTGTGGGCATATCATAACAAATTATGGAATTTCATTCAATGTGTAGTGGTGATCTGTAGTCACTAGTGTCTATAAAATGACTATAAAATGGGAGACTATACTTCAGACAATGAAAGGACAATATACATGTAGGTAACACATAATTTATACAATGCTTACTGCAATAATACCACAGCTTCTAAATCAAAACGCAACTGATCGCGTCCATGATTTTCCATGTGTCTCGTCGGTCCATTTCACAAAACATGCAAGTTTGAGTAATTTCTGTGTACAAAAGAAACAATAACCCACTGATTTCATGATTAAGGAATTAGATAATTGCTGGAATACTCCCACAAACAATAGCCGAGAACTTTGCCTTTCATTATGAATCTCTTGTAGTACGCGATTTGCCATTTCACTTCACTGATGACCACGACAGTTTTGCAGACCGCCATATTTTAGTTGGTTTAGCTGGTTGTACGGAAGCTTGTAAGTGCCATCCGACATACGTTAAAATCCGACATCCGACTTGTTAATATCCGACATCCGACTTGTTAATATCCGACATCCGACTTGTTAATATCCGACATCCGACTTGTTAAAATCCGACATCCGACTTGTTAAAAATCCGACATCCGACTTGTTAAAATCCGACATCCGACTTGTTAAAATCCGACATCCGACTTGTTAAAATCCGACATCCGACTTGTTAATATCCGACATCCGACATTGAAAATCCCTCATCCCAGATCCCTGTGCACTTCGCTTATGGCGCGGATGGCGGAAATTAAAATCTTTTTAAGGACAAAATCCTTGTTTCAATGGATGTAATATAACAAAATACCGCAAATAGAGCGGGTTAATACAGTATGTGCAGTATACAACACCTTCTACAAACACGAACCTCCTATGCCAAAGCGCTTGCTTGAAAAAGCACTGCAGGAAAATTCATTTCAATTTAATGGTAACAACTTTACTAAAATGGCAGTCGTATTCGCCAATTTTCATGGCGAAAATTCAGACAGAAATACTGAAATACAAAAGGATAACAGACAAGTCTTGCCCTTTGTAGCACAATATCACCCAGCAGTACCTAACCCAAAACAAATACTTTAAATAAAAAAATGTATTTTTTATCAATAATAGAGGGTTCTACCCTCGACTATGCCCTCTCCGATATTATTATAGAGCAACAACAAGTGCTAAAACCGCTCATCATATCATACAGATGGGGGCATTCGCTGGAAGATATATACTAGTAACAGCCAAACTATGAAAAAGGCTAAAACACAGTCGCGTTGGAGTCTAGAATTCGTCGCTCAAAGAAGCCCGGAAAGAAGTCGACTAAGTTCAATATCGGATGTCGGGTTTTAACAAGTCGGATGTCGGATATTAACAAGTCGGATGTCGGATATTAACAAGTCGGATGTCGGATATTAACAAGTCGGATGTCGGATATTAACAAGTCGGATGTCGGATTTTAACAAGTCGGATGTCGGATTTTAACAAGTCGGATGTCGGATATTAACAAGTCGGATGTCGGATATTAACAAGTCGGATGTCGGATTTTAACAAGTCGGATGTCGGATATTAACAAGTCGGATGTCGGATTTTAACAAGTCGGATGTCGGATATTAACAAGTCGGATGTCGGATATTAACAAGTCGGATGTCGGATATTAACAAGTCGGATGTCGGATTTTAACGTATGTCGGATGGCACTTACAAGCTTCCGGGGTTTTGGACTGGTTTACAGTTATTAAAATCTCTAGTTATTAATGTCTGTGTAATTTCTAATTCAAAGCAATATTGTGGCGTCGACGAACAATATTATCATTAGCTCCAGCTCCAGTGCTGAAAACTGCAGTTCAGATTTAATACTGGAATGAAGACATTTGTTGACCAAAATGGCACGTTCTTGGCAGTTGTTATGAAAATTTGAATTAATGTGCGCTATTCTCGCTCATTCTCCTAACGAACTAATTGACGAAAAACCTTACCTTCCGCAGAAACGAAAAGACAGCTTCACTTCCTACAACACGAGATGAGGGAGGAAGAAAAATAGACACAAAACATGCGTGGAATGAATCACACTTCAAGTTCATTCAAACAACAATATTCAAAGCCAATTATTTGAAGCCCAGATCTCCGCTTGGCTGCACAGCATTCACCTTCTAATCACGGCAACTGTTTCCTCTGCAAGCAGCCAAGAAGTCCAGTGGCCAAATTCTTTCGAGAAATGCTGCGTTTTTACCGTACAAACAACAGAGATATGAACAACCATTCACTTTATGAAGCACATGGCATCATGGCATCTGAGGTGGCGTTATAAAGTTGTCTCATCACTTACGTCACGTGACATCACGCGGGCCGCGCGGAAATAAACATCCACAAAACCTAAAACAAGGTCTTTCAAGTTTTCAAGGACAAAGGCAAGCCGAATCGATTGCTCCTGGCATCACTGGATGTTTTGTTTAAAAAGGAAAATTCGTTGGAAAATCGTACTTCGATCATGCATGATCAACCTCTTCAGGAGCCCATTGACCTCGTTACATGACACTTCTGGGAGGTCTTCTGCCTTTTTGTAGCAGGCGTTCCCTGCCGCCCTTCCCGCCGATCGAGCTTCGCGCTCGCGCCCGAATTCCCCTCCTCCCTCCCCTTTCTACGCCTGCACGCAGGCTACATATAGAAGACATAGAACCAGCGTCTCAGCTCCAAGTCTTTCAAGAGACAGTTACAAACTGCACGCTCCAAACAGTGAAATTACGCGCACGAATAAATCAACCACAAGCTCTACAAGAAACTGGGAGAATCAATTTCAATATTCTTCACATTCTTGAGAAAATACTAGACGACGTTCCTTGACTTATTGGAAGATTTCGTAGCCTGCGTATCAAGCTCTGGTGAATTTGCGGCTTCGCCGCTTACAGTTCGCGCAAAGGAAAAATGAAAAAAAATCCCTCTGGCACGACAAAAAATGATTGCGGAAAGCCGCGCAGGATAAGCCATTAGCCGCAGGGGTGGGGGAGGGGTGTTGCATGTCCGGGAAACATCTCTACAGTGAACTCTCTCTAAGACGGACACCATCGTTACTGGCACAAACTGTCCGTCTTAGAGAGGTGTCCGCTTAGAGAGTTTAGATACAGTAACATGACTGAAAAATGGCGCGCAGGGACCAACACCAAGTGTCGGTCTTACAGAGGTGTCCGGTCTTATAGAGGTGTCCGTCTTATAGGAAGCCACCGGCATACATCTCCCGCTCACATGAAAGGGGGAACATTTTTTTTCCACGTGTAACTAGGTCCTAAAACGAACAATGTCAGCGCTAATTTTGCTGGAATATGATAGTGTTAAAAGACAGCAACCGGACACTTTGTGATACAGGCTGGAGGCTAGGGGGCGTTTACCAAGATAACGAGCTGGCTACAGGCACACCCACTCCAACTTCGACCCTTTCCAGCTCGTCTCCAATCCTCTCACGATTGCACTTCGTTGGTGAAAATACACGAAGTCGGAAGAAGAGAGAAAAATATCAGATTTTGTTTTATTTACAATCACCATCTGCTAATAGTAACGTCACACGCAACTCATGCTTGGCTACAGTACAGGTATTTTCTAAAGCAAATTATCTGCATGTTGTTGAGTTAAAGCGGCAGTATCACGAGAATTCTCCCTAAGTTTTTGTGTAAACTACGCTTGAATTATGAAGGTACACTCATACTGTACTAGTATAGTAACGTTTAGCATGTCTAGGCCACTGTGATTTCCATTGATACAAACACTTCTGCTAGGATGTTTAAGTAGTACTAAATATTGGTGACACTGCCCCTTTATAACGCTAATTGTCAGTTCTTTGAACAAAGTACAGAATATATTATGGTAAAATTGTGCACAAGAAAAAAAAAAAAAGAGATCGAGAAGGCTTTTTACAAAGAGGACCTGAGGACGGAAGCCCTGAAACACTTTACAACCGATTGCATACACCCTTACACTTTTTCACTGTTGGTTCGCAATTCATGCCAATAACAATAACTTATTAGATCATTCAGAGCTAATTTACAGAGCTAATATTTACATTATTGGCGGATAACGTTTCAGGAGGACTGTGTTTCAAAGACCACTGGACTGACCTACGTAGCCTGAGAAACTACAGACGTCTCAGCTCCAGCTCGGTGCAGATTTCAACCGAAAAATTCCATACTGATGACGTAACTCTACAGAGATCAGTTTCAATGACTCGGATTGGTTGTTGCTCCGCGGTTTAGTTTTGACAAGAGACGATGATCTAAGAGAAGGATTCCCCGTGCCACGTGACAATTTTTTATAAAATCTATTAATAGTTTCTCGCCATGCTTTTAAATTTATTATTATTTCCTTCGAGGCTCCGACTAGTCCAGTCCCTGAACTCTCTCTTACCCCGCCCATAGGGACTGGAACCCGGCGGGAGAAGAGAGAGTTCTAGCTCCAATATAGAGCGGGTGCCGGGCGGGGTAAAGAGAGAGTTCAGGGACTGGACTAGGCTCCAACAGGCATCACGTTGAGTCGAACTGCTCAGCTATGGACTGAAAATTAAAATAGATTTCAAAAAATAATCATTGGAAAAGCCTATGTATGGGGGAATGCTTCTCTTAGATCATCCACTCTTGGTTTTGAGTTTCGCGCGCAATTAACAACCAATCTGAGAGACTACACGGATCTCTGTGTAGAGAGTACGTCATTAGTATAGAATTTGTCGAGTCGAATTTTAAACAGACGTCTGGCGGGGAAGAATTGAACGCGCCAGGGGAGACGATATGTTTACTCATACACCCTGCTGTAGCATAGCGTCCCATGCCATTTACTTCCTGCACTGTATCGATGCAAGACTGGAGCCTCTCATTATCAACTCATGCCACTAGTTCATTTTTTCCGCTTTTGACGGCGTCGTTTAGATTTTCCACCCTTTTATTTCCACCAGGCAGGTCCATTAGCGGTGCATTCTCTTCTGCTTCTTCCTCTTTTTTGTGTTCGTGCAATCTTTCATCTTCTGATTCTTCATCTTTTTTCAGCACTAAACGCGTCTTGTTTTGCTGGAGATTCCAAAAATTAATTTAAAGTTAACCTCGATCGTCTCGCAGACGTTTACTGATAAAATATAATAGACCTTCATTGCCTTGACGTTTAGATACGTAGCCAGTGGTGGGTTGAGAGGTACTCAAAAGAGAAAAAAAGGTGGCTGAAGGGAAGGTAGGCCTTTTAGTCAAAAGAAACGTTTTTGGCCTACAACCGACGATAAAAGTAGTTGGGAAGGTTGTAAAATATAGTCTTTTCCGAGTGAGATTAGACTTAAACTCAGTTAAAACCGTAAACGAACTGTTTTACAGCCCCCTCTCCCCCTATCAATGTTGGAGCCTAGCAATTCAATCCTGTGAGAATAAGGTCGCGAGAAGCTCAACATTGAGCAGGGGAGGAACAAAATTATTTACCTTCCCAACACTTTCGTCGACGATTGTAGTACTTTCAACATGGCGCTGTGTCAAGTCGGGAGCGCAATATATGGCGCTGATAATTGATAGCTGCTAACGTTTCGAGATCTGCTCTGATTATTGTTATTATCCTCGGAAGGGTTAAAAAACACTCCAAAAATATGTACCACTGGGAAATAATTAAATAGAAAGACCTGAGTAAACGAAACCACCAAAATATGAGCATAACGTAGAACTAATTTACTCCCTCCTATGTAAAAGTGACATGGATGCTCGTCAGAACTTTTAAAAGGAACAGCTAAAAGATACCACTTTGTTTGCGTGGCTTAATTCATTTTTAACTCTAAAAGGCAACGAGATCGTTGCACCAAACGACGTCTTATCGTACAGGTTCTTTCTTTACTAAATCGACTTTGTTTACTGCCCGTACCTGACTCGTCCCCAGTCGTCTCTCTTGTCTCCTTTGTTGGGAGTCGCAAGACGCGGGGAATGCTGGGAAGGAAGAAAGCTCAAAGGGCGGCGGAAAGCGTTCTCTTTTAATAGCGCCTATTTCATCAAAACGCCGCCATTACACTGTCCCGCCATCTTGGAAACAGGATCAGCCAGTCGTCTCCCGCCTTTCCTCCTTCCCATCACCCCTTGCGCTCCCCTCGGCCGCGCTAAATATTAACAGGAGACAAGAGAGACGGCTGGGGACGAGTCAGTGCCCGTACGACTGACAAATCTGTGGCCCTCGGATACCAGATTGAATTTACTTTACATACCCTACACATAATAAGGTACGGCAAAAGCTTCAATTGTTGCCATTTGACATTTAACAGCAGACCAAAACACCCATGTTTAACTCCCAATGGTACGACAAGGATCCCCGTCAGTATATATCATATAGCTAGGCGTCTCACCGGGACCAGGTCTTTGTGTAACCCTACGTTTTTTACTGAGGTAATACTTGTATCCCGATAACAATAAAATCGTATCTTCCAAGATTACCTTGTTCCACAATTCTTTCAGTCTCTTGAAGTGCGACTTGAAACGCTTTTACTGCATCGGTAAGCGAGCTGATATTGGTCCAGTCCAAGAGAAGACTCTATGATTTGCACTTCACTCCTTACTGTGGAATGGATCTCTCCAGGCGTTCCAAATCAAGTTGCAACCTGTGCCTGCTTACCAGACAAGGAAGGATCTTCTAACATTTGACGCAGTTCGTCCTCTTTCGTCAAACAGGGATGAACTTTTAGCAAATATAGGTCTTGATACTGCTGGAATTCTGTGGCTTTTTTTGAAATGTGCACGAGTATTTCTGTGGGATTCTGCAGTCTCGATTTCTTCGTCTGGCGACGTTCCTTCCATTTGTTGGTTGCCCTCTTGACGGTCTTTCTAAAGTATAAAGAATGAAAAGAAGTAATAAATAGGTAGAGTAAACAAGTGCATCGAGAAAAACTCAAAACTAAAACACTAGCAGTTTACTTCAAGAACCTCGTGCATGTGCACCGTGCTCTATTAAATCAAGATTAATCCGCGCGAAGATGTTGTCATTTAAACTAATCAGGTGGTCACATGTTATTCACCGAGTTATGAATGTAAGTTTATTACATTATTGCAGAGCAAGTACTTTGGTAAAGTGTTTACCACGGTCAAAAGGGATGTCAAAAAAGCATTGTTTTTGTCTTTATGACTACAGAAACAATAAGGAAATTGAATGGATCACCGACCTGCATTATCTCCATTGCTCATGGGCAGGCTCTCATCCGTTGAGACTTTAAAACTTGTTCCACAAATCCCACAGGCAGATGCGTCGACTCTGAACTGGGCAAAATGTTCCTCGAGCACATTCGACGACGACATCGCTTGTTGCTCAATGGATTCCAATCTTCGTAATTTTCTAGCTCGCAAGACTCTTGCGAGAAGGCTGATTTTCTCCACGAATTTCTTCTTCTGTACAATTTTTGCATCGTAGTGACATTCACTTCCAGTCGAGCTTCCAGTCGAGCTTTTTCTCTGTCTTTGATCTCTTCTTCTGTGTATTCCACCTCCATACTCTCCCCTGCAGCGTCAAGAATATCCGCGTTTTCGTCTTCCTCTGCGCTGACATTTTCTCTATCTTTAGAATCTTCTTCTTGCTGATGATCCCGTTTTAATTCTTCAAGTATATTGGATACTTCAATGCGGAATTTTTGAGCATAAACGGCTAGGATTAGATGGCCCATCATACCAAAGTTTGCCTTTATTCCAACGAAGATCATACAATTCTTCTCCACGGCATTCAAGGAACTTCTTCAATGTTGTTACGACGTCAGAGAAATCTTTGGCCTTTTGAAGTCCTCAAGAACTTTGATGATGCGGATAGGCAAACTGGAATTTGGCTTGACTTTGAAGATGTTCTCAAGTAAGACTTCATCTAAAAAAATCGAAATTCCTTTTCCACAATTGCAGAGCAAAGTAAGGACCAACACCAGGGCTCTCTCAGCTTCCCCAGTGTCTTCTGAATTGATAGCATCTCCTAACACGTCAAACGAAGAAGTCACTTTACCACATGTTAATCTTGTCATGTGGTTCAGAAACCGAGTAGAGGGCTTTTAACAGACCCACTTTGTCTGGTTCATGACTGGCATTATGTTCAACTGCTTGGTACAAAGGTCATGGTGCCATGCTCATCTCCTGGCCTGAAGGTATCCCAAAACCTGACAATGGTGAGGTAACTTGCTGGCAAACAAATCGGATACCGGTGGTCAACACACAGCCGGGCGTACAATGCAAGGCAAGCAGTCAGTTGATGCTCCAAGATCATGACCGTGTTGGCGATTGATGGATAAATCATACCACTGCGCTTTGCTGTCAGCGTTAGGAAAACGTCTGATGATGAAATGGGCTGCATCTTTTACATTACCATGAACATGCAGTCGTTTCTTTCCATATTCCCACCATTGCAGATAACTTTTCATAACGACCACTTTCGTTTTTGGCTAAAGGAGCAACCATGCCATTCCTCACAAGCTGGTCATTTGTTAGCCTGGAGCCCAGTTGCCTTGCCTTCTTCTGAAACCCATTCTCCTGTTCGCAAATCCACCGTACCATAAGAGTGTCAGAACCAATTATTTGCAAACAAGATGACACTTTTAGAAAGTTATCCGTGTCTGATCGGCGTTTTGCATCAGGTATGTTCTTCCACGAGTCAGTGGCAAATTGTGAGAGCCGTCGGTTTACTGCGTTAGTACACCTTATGTCCTGAACTTGTTCGGTTGTGACATGATATTTTCTACAACCCGAGGTTGGAAACAAAAAATTGTAAAAACGCTGGCATGAATGAAACTCTTTGAAATCTTCAAACATCAACAGTGCAGAGATTTCCCGTCCATCTGGGAATGCAGTCATTCTGATAAAAACCTTACGACAACTGATTCCAAATAAACAAAATTAAACAAAGCAGTGAATCGAGTATTATAAAACTCATCTGAGTCTTTGTGCTGGTTCACCGCACAGTCTGCATTGTCGCATGTTCCATCTGCCATCCTTTGCAGACTGAATTTCTCGAGAAGGACGCTTCCAACATCTTACGAATCATTGCCACGAGGGTGAAGGAGAACGTAATTAGGAACCGTCCGATTTTTTGGTGTGCTTCAGATGTATTGATGGTAGCTTCAGTTTTAGAAGTATTACTTTTGACGAATTCAGGATCCACTTTGGCGAATCTTCCCCCGCATTGGCTGAAATACCTCTTCTTGTGTGCAACATCGGTTTTAAAAAGTCCAAAGTGCTCTTCACACTTGGTTATTTCTTTCTCTCCGCCATGGTCAGCTTACCGGCAGGCTTGTGCAAGAAAGTAACCAATCGTAGCACTCTCTCCAAGGCTCGTACAATCATCCACTGTCTGTAATTCTTTGGAAGTGTACAACTTGAAGTCGCAAGCAATTCCACCACACTCTCGACTTCTCCGCAACAATTTGTACATTTGTCGAACAATCGGCCGGCCTCCTGAAGCTTCTGAAAATCCCTTGTTAGAGTCCCAAGCATCAGGGATGCTTCCGCTTGGCCATTAGTGTTGCCACAATGCTGGTACTTCTCCAGAGCGCGTTGAAGAATTTCACGAGTGTCTTCAGTTTCCAAGCGAGTTGTACGGACTCGTGATATTAAACAATCGGCGGCAAACTTGGAATCACTAGAATACTTCACCGCTTCGTCGAATCTTCCTGTATCCCTCAGAAGCCGAGCAGCTTCGTCCCGTCTTCCGTCATCATCCAAGGCTCTGGCTGCCTCTAGTATGCATCCCCGCTTCTTCAAGAATGCAATACGATCAGTAGTAGATGGGAGGTATTGAAGGACGTCTTCCATTTCTTCTGTTTTCCCTCGCTTAAAATGCTGGTCTGCCAGCTGGTGACGAAGCCTCTCGACAGTACGAGTAGATCTTGGTGGAATGATACCTTGTCTTCCTTCGTCACTTTTGGAAAGGATGTTGAAGCGTTCCAGGGAGTTCAGCGCCTCTTCAAAGAGGTCTGCGTGACAGAAGGTCTCGATTGCTTCAGCATAGTTGTTCTGTGATTCGTAGCATTCGCTTGCTTCTCTGTAAAGTCCTTTTTTCTTGAAGAGCCGAGCAGCATTTTGAAACTAATGACAAAAGAGAAAAACAAGAACACCAGAATTGACATTGTATAACATGAAAATGAAAAACAAATTGATCTGTTTGCGTACGTCGCCCCGACTAGGCCCTCAATTGCTAGAAGTGCATAAATTAGTATATTGAAACTTTAATATTTACCTTTCCTGTCTTCTGGTAAAGTTTGGCCAACAGAACCCACTCTCGCGCGTTGTTAAGGACAAATCTCGGCTTCATCATACATGTCACATTTCAGGAAGCTCTCGCCGGCCCTCAGGAATTCGTCCCGCATTTGTTGACGGTTCGTGGAACGGAACTTGGTGGCCTCTGCAGCCTGCTGTTGTGCTTGGCTTTTCTGAAGCATTAATTTATCACCAGCAAAAGTGAAGCACTGTATCGCAGGTACCCATAATCTGTGCTTGTAGAATCGTATGCCTCCTTTTCGCCACTCCTCTGGTGTCGACTTGGCAGCAAACATGTTAACCAGATCACCTGATCCTGCGTCACGATCTCCTATTGCCACGACATTCACAAGGCCAAGTCTTTGGAAATATTCAAACATGGGCGCTCTGTAAACCTTGTCTTCGTCAAAGAACCAGACGTTTACTCTTGCTCGAGTGATGGCCGTGTACAAGTACTTGAACTCAGAATTTAGAACCTTGTGCTTTTCAGGATCAAATTCTAATGGACGGGCGGATCGCTGCACGGTGACGCTTTCCTCAGTGATCTCTACCAGGCCGGTCGAACCTGAAGCGTTTGCTATGCTTTGATCTTGCATATAACTCGCAACAACTCGCCATTCTTTCTCAGCCTAGAATAAGAGAAACAGGTAGAGTTTAACAATAATGTAAACTGCAAACAGCGTCTCGCCCTGAACGTTTTGCGCAAAACGATGCATAATTATGGTTAGGAACAGATTTTTAATTTAATTAAATGTGTTTTCTGATCACGAATTTTTTTCTCTGTGGTTCTCAGAGAGTAACAGAATCCTTCATTTCTTACTTTTTAACGCTTTCTACTACGCAAATATTCCTCGTGTCACTTAAATTCATGTGGAATACGTGTGCCCAGTTTGTGGTATGACCACCAGGACTATGACTCTGCGGCCGGTGATAACGGTAGACCCTTCCTATATTTTAAAAGTTGTCCTTGATTATCTGGCTTAGCGTTATGATACTATAGTAAAATATGTAATTGTTAAAGAGTTTTCGACCATATTTACCTGAGAATCTTTGAAAAAGTTGTAAATTAAAACGTCGTCAAACTCAAGTCCCTTAGCCTCGTAGATGGTCATCACAAGTCCTTGCTTCAGCTCATCTGGCATCGTTTCTCTGGCCTCGTTTGACGCCACAAGAACTACTTGGTGAGCTCCAAATTCAATCCGCGAGGACTGCCGCTGATTTCCTTGAAGAATCATCGCAAGGTCTGTCGGACTGCAAGACTCCAAAAGAACTGGCTTGGGTCCATCGAAAAGCCCTTCATCTTTTTGCAGCTTGTCAAATGAGTCGCGAAAGTAATGCAGCAGCAAATCGACCACACTGGAGGCCAGACGCAGAATTCCAGCATGCGATCGATAGTTGTGTGTTAGTTGGTACAACCTCTTTGGGACCATGATGAAAATTGTGATGGCCCTCCTTGATGCCGGCCGCCTTCTTGGCGTGATGAAACAAAGACTTTAGATCGTCAAAGCGGAATGCAATGCCTCTCATGATGCTCTGTGCCGTGTCCCCGGTAAAGAACAAGTCGTTTGGAAAACGACAGCAACGAATCAAGATAGATAATTCTGCTTGTGTGAAGTCTTGCGTTTCGTCTACATAGAACTGATGAACTGACCACTCAGGTGCAGGAATACTTTGAAGACGACGGTGAATGTTGAACACCAAGTCTGCTTCGTCAAACATTCGATTTGAGGAATGCACTCGTTGATACACACGGAACAGATCGTATACCACTTTTCTGTCTGCAGAGAAGTTTGGCGCCTTTTTCCTTCCTAGAGACTCGTAATCTTCAAGTGAAAGCACTCCATTTTCACACAACAGAGCTTCAGCAGAACCTTTTATGAAAGACCGTATTTCCGTCCACACCAAGGTTGGGTGGTATTCAATTTTTTCCTTCGAGGACTTCTTCATCTTTGGCCATATCTCCGTTTGGAAAACTTGGTACGTAATTTCTCTCCTTGGGTCTCTTTCTTCTTTAGCCGGTTCTTTCTTTCTTTCCTTTGGTTCTTCGTTACCTTTTTCAGTTCCAGTCACTTCTTCGTCTTCAGCTTCTTCGTTATCACTTTCGTCGTCCGATTCTGTAGCTGGAATGAATTGAAGATGATGATCTTCTTCTCCCCAGCCTGCGATTTTTCGACGTAGACTTCCATCTGCAGCACGCTTAAAGAACGTTTCGCCTGGAAGAGATGCATCCAATATCATAAGCCAGTTTTGTGAGTTTACAAAAAGTGGCCAAGCCTCTTCGGAACGTCTTGAATCTTTGTGGGGATGGGTTGCTCCTCAAACGGCAGACGATGTTCTGCTGCTGGGCATGCATGGCAAAGCTCTTTGAAATTTTTCTCAACTTCGCTGCAGAGAACGGTGTTCTTTGTGATGAATACCTGGTGCAAGTGTTCGCACATCTGAGGTTGGTTCATATCGTCTGGAATATTCTCTTCACATTGCTTTTCTTCCTCTGGAAGGTGAGAATATGAACTGAGGTACGTATGAACTTGGTCGTCATTCTGTGCACCTGAACTAACACCAGAATCTTCACAAACATCGAACTGTTTTACATTCGGAATCCATTGTTGTTCTGTTCTGGCTACATGCTCCTTGGTCTACCCCTTGTTCTGTTGTATTTTTTAGGTATTCTTCTTCGTCGCCACATCTAGTGGCTTCCACTGGAGGCACATACCTTGCAATGTGGGGGCCAGCAGTTACAGCACTCTCCCAGTACCTTTGAAACTTATCCCAAAGGCGATAGAGACAGCAAGTTGTCTTGCCTGTACCACTCCGACCCAGAAGAATGATTGGGATTGGTGGATCTGGACGGAGGTTAACAATGGCATGCTCGAGCTCTGTTATCTTGAAGGGAAAATCAATCTTCGAAGAAGTATCACTCTCGAGAACTGTCTTCACCATAGCTGTATTAAACGAGTAAAACTTGAGAATATGATATTCTTGTTCATTTGCGCTCGCAGGTGGAAAGAACATCTGAGACAAATCGATTGGCTTCTTTGGAACATCTTTCGTGACTAATTGATTGTTTCTTTGCTCCAGATCCGCTATCTCTGCGTACTTGTTGGGTAGACACTCGCTTGATGATGTACTATCGCTTCGGGCATCCACAGTAATACCTTTCAGTTTCTTCTTAATGATACAATCCATTCCTCGGTCGTGTGACTTCACGATGTGTTCTATCGAGCGTTGAAGTTTGTCATGGTCTAATACAATGTCCCACACTCGAATGATATCTGAGTAGATTCGACCCTCAGCATTTCCCATGTTTAAACGGAGCTCAGGATTTTCACTGCACCTACCAGAAAAGGCGATTGTCTTTTCCCAAATTATTCGTTGACCTTTGGTCAACTTTGATTCATAAAGCTGGATGCCTTCTTTCTTTGCTTCACCTTCGAGTCTCTTGCACAGAGTTTTGTTCCATCTGCCATTAGCTAACATGCGAATTTTGTCAATGATGCGTCCCCGCATACAATTGTCCACCTTTTTGCTTCTCATTACCTTCCAAACGCGATCTGTACAGTCGACTTCCCAAGGAAGGTCTTCAAAAGGAGATTTGGAGTCGATTTCAGCCTCCGCATCGTGATCTCCGCCAATGTCACTGCCATCAATATCTCCGTCATCTTCTTCAGTAGTTTGCAAACGATCTCGTCTTTCAGCAGTCCGTCGTCATTGTCCGCCACTTGGGAGACCCCTGGAGGCTCATTGAAAATTTCGTTGTCATCGTGTTCTTCATTTGCTTCCACTGAAACAAATGTGGTAAGTAGTGATAAGGCATCTATCAGACTGGCAACATTTTCTCGCATTTGCAATCTCAGTTGCTGTTTGTCCTCGATCTTGCTGACTTTGATATCTTCAGTGGGTGTGGAAGGCACCTCCTGGGTTAATTGAACATCGCTGTCCCCGGACAATTTTTCACCTTCTGCAACTGTCAAGGGAAACTCTTCATGATTTTTTTCATTAGATTCGTTTTCAGGTTTTGCCCCGAGGGGAGCAGAAACGGAAGAATTGGACCTGTAATTTTCCAACGCAGTATTTAACATCTTCCAACGGGGATCATTTTTAGAAAGCATACCAATTGGATATTTATTTCTCCTGTTTGGAAGATTCGGATTTATGTTGGCTTCTCGAAGTATCCGGATCGCTGTGCACTTATTTGGTGCTGACTTCGTTTGCCATAACATGCGAGATGATAGAGAGTGTCGCCATTGGCATCTTGGACGACTCAATCTCAGGGAGTTTAGGACGCCAGCATCGCGTCTAGAAATCGGAATGTTCCTGAAAAGTAAAAAAAGCAAATTGGATTTACAAATTGCTTTTACAAAATAAGCGTGCTATCAGCACTTGTTTTATCTGCAGCTGCCTTATTGTACTAGCTTGTCTAGTTTGACTTCATTTAATTACCATTTTTAAGTAGGCCGATCCTCAAAGCCTGGTGAATTATTCGGCTCTCCGTCTTTGCTTGTGACGCACGAATTGGCTCCATTATGGACCAGCTTTCCACGAGAGGTAGGTTCTGCAGTCTCATTGCTTCATCCAATGGTATTTTATCCGCATCCTTCAATGGCGTTCGCCGAAGCTACATACTTAAGGAGAGCCGATATTAGCGGGAGTCGTTCAGGGATAGTTGAACAAATGATTTCTCCAAGTGGGACACTTGATGCGCTAATGCCAGTTGCCAGCCCTCCATCTCCTACTGGTTGTGGACGTGGCGTCCTCCTCCTCCAAGATACAAGGTTTCTAAGGTTGCGCCAGTCCCTCTTCTTTATCACGTTACTCGTCAGTTTTGTGAAGCAGGTAGCTCGGCCACAGGAGCTGTGAGAGCTGATGTCGCCTCTGAGAATAAACCGTTGCTGATTAGTTCTCGGTGGTATAAAAAAATGTTCAATTTGTAGGCGGTTTAAAGACAATTTTTTACATTTCCACTGAAGGAAAGTAATGCTTTATTGGCCGAAAACTGATGTTGATTACAACCACGTTCTACAAAGTGACCGTAATTTTTGTACCGCCACTCGACTACTCTGACACAATTTGACTTTCCAAAAGTATCTTATATAAAGTGGCTTTGATCTACCAAGTTCCACCTATAACGTTTGTATTAGTTCTTTACCTTGGAGGTTGACGGCCATGTCAAGAACGTCACTCAAAAGGCCATACATGAGGTTATCATCGCTTGTTCTCTTAAGGCCACTCGTTGATCACTTGCATTGCGTCTCTTTCTCTCTTTAGTTCTTTGAAACAATAAAGCTGATTCAAATATCCCTAAGACAAAAAACAGTTGTGATTAGCATCATCAGTATTTTTATAAATTAACGGCGACGGTGACACTTAACAGTCCTACGTGACTGGAAGACCTGTAGCCCTCGGATTCCAGATCGAATTGGAATTTAGAAAAGTTGGTTCTGGTGAAGGGAGGAGAATCCTGAGAAAACCCTCGGACCAAGGTTGAGAACCAACAACAAACTACACCCACAGATGACTGCCGACTGGAATCGAACCCGCTACCCTAACCTTAGTAGTGAAAGAGCGGTATTAGATCAGCTGTGATTACCTCCAACATTCCTGGATTCATCATCGATGCATTTTTGGCATCGTCCAAGCCATGTTCGCAGTCGCCTAGCCTTTGAGAGGCCTCCGAACGTTGGCACAACAGAAGTGAAAAGGTCTGTTTTGAGTCAGCAGGGGTGTACTTCAAAGCCAAATTCACGTAATCAATACAGACGTTGTAGTTACTTGACTTGAAGGCGTGGGCTGCTCGATCCTTCCATCTATTAGCTTCTTCCTTTATGGAAAAGATTGGCAATGAGTCAGTTTGAATGATTCATGATAAAGAATTCCTTGCAATGATATATTGCTGTCATAATCGTCATCATTAGAGTGGTCATCGTCGTCATTGTTATTATCATCATCGTCCTAGTTGAAGTCATCACTATAAATAATACTAGTAATACGTGACTCGCAGGCCTCGCGAAGCTTTTGTTGCCTAGTAAACGGGCACGCCTGCGATTTGATCTGCAAGGTTTCCAAGAATCGCTGCAAGGTTTCTGAGAATCGCCGGATAACGCCGAGGTTTTTGCTATGCCACCGGATTTGGTTTCGATTGGAGTTCGCTCGTCTCTCGATATCTGTAATAAATTGTAGCGCTCTTGTACTGTTTTCCCCACTTTTCCGTCCGAATGATCTGAAACCACCTCGCTTTTGTAGGTAAAATCTTCTTCGTAATATCGGATCGGCGAATTATTTTCAGACACAAGTCTTCGCGTCTACAATGAAAAACTAAGCCATATGTTGATCGTACTTCGAGACATTCCTGAGTCGTCTTTCCTTTTCCTGTTGTGATAACGGATTTAATAAAGCCGGGTTTTTTTTCACAAATGACCGGCGTATATAAATTCGTTCGATAAACAAACTTGGAGTAAAAATTGTTATTCTTCAGCAGCCGTTCCTGTTTCTACATTTACGTGTACAACGATTACGTCGAAGTCAATGTTATTAAGCAAAGAAAAGGAGGTTAAAAAAAAGAACGGCCTGGATTCGAACCGAAAAAAGAAGGACCATAGTAGGATTTGAACTCGCGCCCTCAATCCCGAAGATCAGATTTAAAAGTTAGCGTCTTAAGCCATTAGGCCACGAGCGCGCCGTGTGACGTCATTACTGTCAACCACGATTTCACAAACATGATCGTAAAGTCCACACGAGAATTACTCTCGCGTGAGCTCTTGGGGGACAGAATTATAAACCCCGCTACGCGAGGCCTTTCGGCCTCGCTTCGCGAGGAATTATTAAAGATTTACTGTGAAGTGAAAAGCTGAAAACGTAGGCAAATACCTCTGATTTTATTGGTCGCAATTTAAAACATTCCTTTCCAGAATCGATCGATCTTCGTGCTCGTTCAAGTTGAAGTGGACTTCTGCCAGAGCGTGGTGTACCTGTGGCAAGATTGCTTGTTCTGTGCTGGAATCCGAGAGGTAAAGGGACATGTTGAGAAGCATTGTTGCCTTTTTATTGTCTTTAGCGTCCAACGCTTTGCGACCAAGTTGAAGCCACTGCTTCGCTGACCCTGTAAAACATATCCCGTACAGTGATCAATTCGATTCCTATAAACGGACTTTTTCTACACCAAATTCAAGTAGGCAAATCATGTGAAATTAATAAGACTTGCTCATCTCTCAAAAGACATCTTCCTTTCATTCATTATTGTCTTCAGTTCCTTGACATATAAATCTTTCTCTGACTGTTTCTCCATTTCTATACCAGAAGTTATTCCAATGACGTCAATGCAATGTGATCCCAATACGAATGAAAATAATATACAATGGAGTAATTTGTTGTACAAACAACTGCCCCAACAAACTACCTACATCTACTAATCAAATAGAAATTTCAATACCTCTCTGTTAATGAAAACCCCATGGCCAACGATGCAAGATGGATCCGCGTTGTTTTTCAGCAGTGTCACAGCTAAAGGAAACTTCATCGTTTCCATTGCAGCCAAAAGTGGAGCTTTGGCACAACCTCGTAATCCTGTCGGCGAAGCCCGTGTTCAAGGAGAACTGTGACAAGCTTGTGCAAATTATTAACATCTGACTCAATCAGAAGGTCGAGAGGCACACAAGAAGCGTGACATTCGGTAGCTAGTCCCCTTGATGTCTTACTTGCTGCTGTACCAAGATATAGAAATCTTAGTTTCTTCCATTCATTCTTCTCGCATGCCTCTTTCACCAGAAATTGAAGTACCTGGGGCGACAATGGGCACGTAATCTGGGACTCACCACCTGCAAGAGCCGTGAAAGGTTTAATTGTCATGGAAAACGCTCTAGAATACTATTAGCTGCAATGGATTTCTTGCCATCAGAGTACTTCAGTAAGAGTACTTAAACACGGAGCGAGCCTATAAAAGGACTGGAAACAGCATTTTGTTGGCTTCAATTTATCGCAAATGGCAGAAGAAATAACGCTCGTGAGACGATTGAACGTTTAAATGAGATGTTTCTTTGCTCAATCATAAGAACTGGTTAATTATTTTTGGGAAAAAACTTACAAAAGCTTTTATTTTGATTTTAATAAGTTTTAAAGGTGGAAGAAGATAAATCTGAACGGGAGTATTGAACGTCGACCCAGACCTAAAAATTCAAATTCCGCATGTCAACCATGTTTACTTTAAAAAGCAAACTGACTGAATCCTACAATTAAGGTTTCATTTCGATATCTTTATTAATTGAGAAAAGCAAGAACTGAACGAGTTATGTAGTTTTGAGCTGGGTTTGGCAAGAGTTTCAAATAATACGCGAACATATGTTTACTGTTGTTCTCAGAACACGCAAGCAAGTTCGCCGAGTGCCGTCTTCACCTCTGTTTTATTCTCGCTTTAGTGGCATTAGCACCAAGCATTTCGCTCTCCCATCTTTACAAATTTCTCCATTCAAAAAATCGGCCAAAAACTGTAGATTCCCCTTCATATTATTAAATTCATTGAACACTACGTACAGTGTACATGTCTCAGAACTGCCGTAAATATGCTTGTATCCGTTGACTTGCCGAGAACAAAATCGCAACGAGCAAAATACACTGACCGGCAAAATAGTACAGAAATCAACTTGTTGAAATTAAAAGCTGCGAAATCTTTGTTTATTCGTTTTCTTTCACCCTACCCTTTTTAGCACATCTATAAATTTCTTATTACTTGTCCCTGCTTGTCGAGTTGTGCGTAAACTATTTTCGAAGTGATTTTATTTAGAAGCTCATTCTACTGGCTTTTTTCAGCGATTGCTAACCAATGAGGCACTTTCATTGTGGACTATGATTGACAGGCTGAACACCTCAGCCTCGCCTTATAGGATCGCTCCGTGTTTAAGATACCCTCTCCGTCACATTTTAGGGAGTTGTTAGGTACCACACGTGGGAATTAACTTATTGTCCTGGTCCGATCCCAGCTTCAGCAACAGAACGTAAATCGAAAAAGCAGCATTTCCCCTCCCACCTCACACTCCGTATCGACCTTATCAGTTATATTTCTGGTCCTACATGCAGGTCTCCCTATTGAGTCAGTTATGTTGGTTAGCAATGGAACTCAGAGCCCTTTATTAACGATCCCATTTTGTTTATGTAGGTATCATTGCTGCCATATGCAGGTCACCAACCTTCTATGTTCATAGCAGTGGAAATCACTTCTTGTGCAGTTGTCTGCTTTTCTTTGTCGTTGACAGCGCAGGTATGTGCTTTACAGAACGCTTGCAGAGCGTCTTTGTTTCTTTTCAAATGAAGAAGACAAGTTCCGAGTCGTGAATGCCCCTGAGAAGAACGTAAACATATAAACTACAAGCTGGAACCTTTTGGTCAAACTTTTGTAAGAAGGAACCCTGGTAATAAGCTAATCAACACATTGACTTTACTAAATATTTAGTGCTATATACGTATACCTGAAGGTTGTGGGAGACGCGGTGGCCTAATGTTTAGCGCGTTGGTCACCGGATCGAGCGGTCCGGGATCATTGTGTTGTGTTCTTGGGCAAGACACTTTACTCTCACAGTGCCTCTCTCCACCCATGGCCAGGAGTAAATGGGAACCTGACAAAATGCTGGGGGCTATCCTGCGATGGACCAGTAGGCGGGATTCCCATCCAGTGAGTGTAACGATACTCCTAGTCGCTTCATGCTATGGAACCGGAGATAAGCGCCGGCTGATTTAAGCCACTAGGCTTGTAGACGTACTTTAACCTTTAACCCCCCACATTCTAAGAGGAAAACAGAGAAGGCGACTCACTCGGAACCACTTTGGCCTAATTTTGGTGCATTTTTCTGCGTCTGCGAGAGCCTCGTTAAACTTCTTCAAATTGATCAACGCCAAACAACGGTTACTCAGAACAGCGGTCACGGTCTCAGACTTTGATGTCGGCGTGAATTCCAAGGCAAGCGTGTAGTATTCAGCCATCAAGTCATATTTACTTTCCTTGTGTAACTCGTTACCCCACTTCTTCCATTGTGTAGCTTTGGTCTTAAGGAGACAAAACATGAAAAATAAAAGAGAGGAGACAAAGGTAAGTTATGTACACAAGAGGAAGGAATATCGAGGAAAGTAAAACGGTATCCAAATAACTACTGAACAATGTAGAGAATTTGACGTTCAAACGTATGGAGCTTCACTTACCTAACCAGCCAATTGAACCGGCTAAATGTATTTTGCTTCAATAGCCTAATAAATGTGATTGTTTGTGTCGTGTGTATTAAGTTATCCCAACATAAGTTAGGGGATGAAATAGATTTTAAGAATTATAATTAATTGGTGAAATCGCGCAGAATTTCGTCTAGCCGGCTTAGCCGTCGAGGCCGTAAGCCGAGTTGCCTAAAATCAGACGATATTCTGCAAGATTAAAAAGGATGGACAATTGTTTTATTACTCAACAAATTGTCAACAAAATAATAGTTGCAAAATAACTAGCCTCGCAAAAGTCCTAAAAGTCCTCTCAAACTGGCAGCAGCGCATTTCAATATGTCGGACGAGTCTTCTTGAGTGCACTTCCAAATATGGCAAAGCGGCTCGTGATATTTTGGACAATTTTGACATATTTATACGAACCAGTATTATTACCAAATACCACTACTGTAACAACTCATGCTATTATCTATATTAATCTCACGGACCAGAACCCCGCGTTAGAATTATTACCTCATTCTTCTCTCCCTTGTAAGTGTTTTTCAATTTCCGACCTGTGCAAAGACAATCATTGAAGGACTTTTCTTTGAAGTACAGTTCACAAAGAAGCTGAAGCATTTCCCGTTGTTCATCTACTGTGGTTTCATCGTGCTTCAAAGATAGTTTGTAACAGCTCGATGGCTCTACTGTCCTCTCCTCTACGCCACGCTTCTAATCCATCGGTTCTGAACGTTCTCTGGAAGACGTAAACAAACCAGCAAGAAACCTGAGTTAATCAACAGGGTGGCAAAGACAACAACAACAAAAACACGTCCCATCACCGATGGTAAATAAACAATCCTTGTTCCCTAGCTTTTCCTACCTCTATATTTGCCTTAGTACCGCCCTCCACAATATATCATGACTAAATATGTCATAACATAGTTTCTTTTAAGGACATCCAACGGATCGTTTCGGTGGAATATCTGCCGGTTCAGAAGTCTTAATCACCTCAGATATTCGGAGTATTCCTCAGTGAAATAGCACCTTCTGCCACTTTAATATTCAGCTAAAGAATCTGTGTCAGTCTATACAAATATCCTTTTAAAATGATGCCTTTAAAGGAGCTACGTCACGGTTGGCGCATCTTGAAAAAATGGCCCGCCATTAATTCGCAATCCGTCTTAATCTTCTCCATCCCGGCTCAACCATCCTTGTTCCTGTTTGGTTTATTATTACCTCTTTGGTGTTTTTCTACCTTAGTAAACTATTAAATTGAGGCTTTCAGTTTTCATTTGAAGGTGATTTTGCACTTCGCCAAAATGACTTAAAATATCGGTGACATAGCTCCTTTAACGATATAGGAAAATAGAAAAACGACATCCCAAGTCATGCATGTGCTTAAATATCCTCTTTGGACTCCCCTGTTCTTTAATGTTTTTGCATGTTTTAAGCCTAACTGATCGATTGTTTTACCTTGATAGGTTTACTTGTACCAGTCTTAACATCAGCTCCAGACGTATTGCTCCTATCCATCAGCAAACTTACTAGATCAAATTTTTCTAACTCAATGGCGACATCAACAGGATCTTTGCTTCCTTTTGGAGGATTTGCATTTGCTTTGTGTTCCAGTAGGATGCTTATAAATGTCTTCAGATCTGGAAAAGCACAGCGAATAACTTCCTCTAACGGGACACTACTTGCATCACATCCCGTTGCAAGGCCTCCTGAGCCTTTCTTGAACTGTTTCTGCCCTCCACCGCCCAGAAAGAGAAGATGAAGACGGTTCCAGTCTTTGTCCGCTACAGCTTTGTTCATTGCGCTTTGAATGATGGGTTGCGGAATGCTGTATTGGATACTTGACGTTCCATCTGGGAAGAGAGATACAAGGTGTTTATTGGCCTCTATGATATACAATTTCCTTGCAATGTAGTTCTACGCACCAATACACTTGCAATGATGACCACAGACAATCAATCAATCAATCAATCAATCAATCAACCAACCAACCAACCATTCATTCATTTATTCAATCAGAATCAATATATCAGTCAGTCAGTCAGTCAGTCAGTCAATCAATCAATTAATTAATTAATCCATCCATCCATGCATGCATCTACCCGTCCACCCGTCCACCCACCCACCCGTCAGTCAGTCAGTCAGTCAGTCAGTCAGTCAGTCAGTCAATCAAGAAACAAGATACGAAAAGCTATAGCTATTTAAGGGGGTGATTACATGGCGAATTTCAACCCGGGCTGAAATCTCAGCCCGGCCTGAAATTTCAGCCCGGACACCAAATGTGAAATTGCACGGGAAGACGGTCATCAGAGAATCAGGGGCGATTTGAATAACCTGCAACTTATTTACATATCGGCTGAACGCTTGTAGAACGAAGCATAAAAAAATCCCCAAAGGATCCATTCTCATTCAATGTCATGCAAATAAGTTACCGGGTATTCCACTGGAACATTTTTTCCTTTGCTGTTGCATGCCATCTTGTTTAAAAACACAGGAGCGATTTTACAATAACCGGCAACTTATTTACATACCATACCGGCTGCACGTGTGTATAAAAAACAAAAGGAACATTCTCATTCAATGACATGCAAATACGTTGCCGGACATTCTACAATTAAGCCAAAACACAATCACTGCGCATGCCCAAGTTCACTTTTCAGCCTGGGCTGAAATTCCATTCCGATTACATGTTTTTTTCAGCCCGTTAGCCCGGGCTTAAATCTCAGCCGCCCTGCCCGGGCTGAAATTCGCCATGTAATCACCCCCTTTAACTAACATCGTCGTTGTTTTTGCATTTTTACTGCCCGTTATTGTCGCCACCATCTTGAATTCGTTCAGTGGCATCACAAACCAGGCGAGAAATCCGGGGGGAAAGCGATAACCCAATTTTAAGTAGAGCCCAAAAGTACCTAGAACAACAATAAACATTCAAAGAGCTGAATTAACAATTGTACCTTGTATTTTTAATGCCACCGACAGTATTTCAGTCAGGGTATCTACTTTGCGGTGTTCCAAACTTGTCGAGTCACTAAGCAACAAGTGAAGTGATGTAGAAAACGGCTTCATCGCTTCGCTGTATTTCTTTTGTGCACACAGACTAGAGCCTAGGCGATACTGTGCCTGGAGTAAAAGATAAAAACAATATTTGGTGTTGACGTTCAGACTAAAAGGATTTATCAAGGTGGTTAACAGCTGAAAAAATGCAGTTGAGAGTAATGATAGCGACACATCCAGAAATGTGCTTTACGCACTATGTCAAAAATAGAAGCGAGCGACTTATTTATAATTGTCTAAAGTATTTATCTGCGATGTACTATAGTAAAAAGTTGGAATTTAGTTTACAATAAGTTTCTCAAAAGTAAGTGATTGTTTGAGTGACACGAATCCGGTCATCATAACATAACGATCCACTAGCTTCCCTCAGATGAAATCACAAAACCATTCAGAAAAAGGCAAGGGGGACTTCCGGTCTTAGTGTCTCTTTGTGCTTTTGATATTGCGAATTATAATATACTAACCATAGGATAATCCATTTTTAAGCAATTTGATTGGTTCCCTACTCATGGTCTCAGAGGCAGTATACCCTCTCTACCTTATTTGGAAATACTGCGAAGTTCAATTTTTTGTGCCTCGATCGGACAAAAAAATGGCGGAACATTTTCGTCTTTTTCAAATTTCCTCGGAGAAATTCGACATTTTCCCTGTAATTTGTATAGCGGCGAATAATTGTTAAATATTATCGGTTTTCGTCACCATGGGAATCCCGCTTCCCGCCCTCTCTTTTTCCGCCTCTCGTAGACTTAATTGCCCGTTCCGAAGTTCAAAAAGGGACTGGGCACTAGTTTACCAATTGTTCAAATTACGTCATATTAAAAATTTAATCCCATCACCAGACATCCTCGGAGACCCAGGGGCAGATAGTGGGGGCGAGCGAAAAAAATCGACAAAGAAAGTAGGAGCGAACGAAAATAGCCCCTGGGGACGATTTCTTACCGCACTAGTTCCAACGGCTAATTAAATGCCGCTTCCTGATTGGGCAGAAAAACCTTTGTATTATTCTGCCCAATCGGCGAGCAGAGAGGTCTGCGGTCCGTTTCGTGTGTTCTAACACGAAGCCTAAGAAGGCTGTAGTTCGATCGCCATATTTGTCTTGTTCGTTCATCAAGACGATTTTGCTCGGGAAGGAAAGTTTCAGTTACAGCTTGTCTCAAGGCCGAAAAAGTAGGAAAATCGATTGTCATGTCCGCAAGGAAACCGTCGGAAAATCCACACTTTGGATCGATTGCAGGTATCGTAATACTAGCTTGCTTTAAAAAATATGCGAGTGCTAGTTTAATATGCGACTCGCCGATCTGATGTTTACACTCTCGTTCTTTCATGGAAACGTAACGTAACTTTCCCTAGCCTGAGTAATTATTTTTCTTCTTCAAAGATGAGAAAATAGAAGAATTGTTATCTTTAGTATTAAACATTAAAACATGGAAAGGCATACTTCGTTCAGTGTTATTTCTTTTGATGATGTGATAGTATTTTTATTTAAGACAATATATTTTTAGTGGGAATGGGGGTAGAAAGAGAGAGAAAGAGGGGTGGAGGGGAGAATGTTAGAAGAACAATACAGATATAATAGTAGTTGATACAAACAATAGCGAACAATAATTGTTTGTATATCAACTACTATTATATATCTGTCAATTATTGACCCCATACTTACCTCTGTTATTATTTTATGGTTTTCCATGATCATCCCATATAATATTTAATTCTACATTTTACATGTATACAATATATAAAACTAACTGTCTGATATAATTTCTTGAGTACCCCCTTTTGAATGGCTGTTTCTTGTATGACCTTTACCAAGTGACTGTCTCCTATACGATTGCCTAATATATGTAGTTTAGTCAAGATATGATTGCCAGCTTTTGTTCTTCCAAGCCAAGACATTAAACATGGTAGAGACAATACCATTAAAAAAATTATGTTATGTTATTTAATGATGGGAATACATTTTTATTGATGTTTAGGTAATTTAATTTTGTAAAATATTTTTTTAATGGAGGGGGATGGAGAGAGAGGAAGGAAGGGGTAATCTAGAAAAGGGAGGGATGAGGAGAGAGCGGGAAGTGCACTCAAACTACTCACCTCATCCCTCCCCTAGAAAGAATCAAGTGACAACTGATGATCTCATACATGTACAATGCCCCATAAACTTAACATATGGTAATACATGTAGGATATCATTAGTACTCAATAATATGTTACAAGAAACATCTGACTGTATATTAAAGAGTAAAATGTAATCTGAGAAAATGAAAAAATATACAGCTGTCTCATGATTATTCTATTTACTTACTTACTTAAGCCTGTTTACTCTGCAGTGGAGCATAGGCTGCCGACAATCACGATTGTTTAATGTCCCTTCAGATTGATTGCCTCGTGTAACTGTCTCCTGGTGATTCTGGACAGCCTTTCGTGAATGATTGTCTCTTGTGTGATTGTCACATGTTTAGCGCCAATATGACTGACAGCTTTTTTCTACTTTTATGATTAGATAGTTTCACTGGAAAAGACCAACACTAAAGTATTGTTATCAGCTCTAGCATTGATACATGGGGATTTTTTATTTTTGTTTAGGTTGACTTAAATCAGAAAACTACGGCAGTCCCATGATCTTTCTTCTAACTATAATTTGAACTCTGGAATATCTTTCTTGCGACTGTCTCTCGCTGAATCCTAAAAGATCCTTCTGACTAATTAATAAATGTCTCTTGTTTGGCTAATATATGACTTAGATAAACAGGGTTTGTTTCAATGAGGTACATGTATGTAGCACTGGGGTTTACGTAATCTATAATAATAGGCTTATTATGATGACTAATTATTTTATTTTAATTTATTTTGGCTTCCAAAAATTAAAATCTATTTATTATTTTTAAGAGACTTATTTTGATTGAAATGTAAATTTAAAAAAAATATTGTTTTATAATACAGAATGTATGTTTTGATTATGAGTTTACATGTAATCAGCATATCAGTGAAGAAACAAATTATTTTTTTATAAACAATGGGAGTAGCCTGCGAGAGAGAGCTTGCTCGCAGGCTAGAATGGGAGGGGAAGGGGATGCGGGTGGGTTGTTTTTCATGAGGGATTATAAGGACAATATATTTTGCTATTTTTTTTCCTTTCACAAAACACATATTGCCTGTTTTCTCTAACTGATATGAAGACGAGATGTACAGGTTTTCAGTATTACAGATTTACAGTCTAAGAAAAATAATATGTTTTGAAAAAGAATGAAAATAATTTGATCACAGAGGAAGTCCTACATGTAATAGTTAGACTTATTTTCACTCTAGGGCTGAAATTCCAGCCCGGTTAGGGGGGCTGAGATTTCAGCCCGGCTTCCAAAACAAATCCTCTTGAAATGAAGTTAGCGATTGCATGGACAAGGTTTCAGCCTGGTTTGAGAAACCGGGCTGGAATTTCCAGCCCGGCCAAACGGGCTAAAAAAAACCATGTAATCGGAATGGAATTTTCAGCCCGGGCTGAAAAGTGATCTTGGCCATGCGCAGTGATTGTGTTTTGGCTAAATTGTAGAATGTAGACTGTTCCGCCTCTCTATTTTCTCGACGCTAACAGAAAATAGAATGCCCAGCAACATATTTACATGTCATTGAATAACATATACACATGCAGCCGGTATGTAAATAATAAGTTGCCGGGTATTGTAAAATTGCTCCCAGTGTGTTTTTAAACAAGATGGAAAAATGGTTCCAGTGGAACAAGGGAGATAAAATCGAAAATCTTATTCGATGTGTCGCGAAATGCTCAGCCGATATGTAAATAAGTTGCCGGTTATTCAAATCGCCCCTCATTCTCTGATGACTCTTCCCGTGCAATTTCAAATTTGGCGCCCGGGCTGAAATTCGTCATGTAATCGCAACAAAATTCCAGCCCCCTAACCGGGCTAAAATTTCAGCCCGGGCTGAAATTCGCCATGTAATCACCCCCTAACTTGATACATGTTGATAGCTATTAAAAATTAGTCTAATTTTTTTGGCCAAAACTTTAACAAAAAGGTGGCATGGCCACACCAAAACACTAAGGCCTGGTTTAAACGTCACATTTTACATGTGCCAAATCTAATACCTATTTCAATGGTTATCGAAATATAATATGGAGTTAACAATTTATTTTTTATATTAATCACACGATATATTGGAGACATAATTCACACGATAAATTAGAGACATAGTTCATAATATAGTGTACATGTAAGAGACTTGATTCCAATAAGAAATAACGATTTTTATTTGCATGTATTTTTGATGGCTTTGATTACTGTATTAAATTGCCCTGAATTCTTTATTGACATGTATCTACGGTGACTTTAATTGTAGCCTTAATTATTTGGATAGCAGGACCATTTGTGCTGCGAGTTTTTTTGTTTTACTAATAATTAATCTTGCAGTTAAGCTACAGTAAGCAATTTTTTCATTCCATTCAATGGTTCTCTGAAGCGCTGGATTCCTTCTGTTGTCGCGGGCCTGTCTGGCCCATGCCTGAAATAATTACTCAGGCTAGGGAAAGTTTCGGTTACAGGAGCGTCCATGTTTCCATGAAAGAACGAGAGTGTAAACATCAGATCGGCGAGTCGCATATTAAACTAGCACTCGCATATTTTTAAAAGCAAGCTAGTATTACGATACCTGCGATCGATCCAAAGTATGGATTTTCCGACGGTTTCCTTGCGGACATGACAATCGATTTTCCTACTTTTTTCGGCCTTGAGACAAGCTGTAACTGAAACTTTCCTTCCCGAGCAAAATCATCTTGATGAACGAACAAGACAAATATGGCGATCGAACTACAGCCTTCTTAGGCTTCGTGTTAGAACACACGAAACGGACCGCAGACCTATCTGCTCGCCGATTGGGCAGAATAATACAAAGGTTTTTCTGCCCAATCAGGAAGCGGCATTTAATTAGCCGTTGGAACTAGTGCGGTAAGAAATCGACCCCAGGGGCTATTTTCGTTCGCTCCTACTTTTCTTTGTCGATTTTTTTCGCTCGCCCCCACTATCTGCCCCTGGGTCTCCGAGGATGATCACCAGAAAGATCGCATGAAAATTAGTAAATTTACCAAGTTTGGTTATGTTACATTACATAGTAACCAGGCTGTGAGCTGGCAAAGGTCGTCCAAATTCCATACAAACGTCTCTAATTCAGAGATGGCGTCCCCCAAATCCGTTGAAATCCAACGAAACAACCCCAAACTTGGTAAACCGACTAATTTTAATGTGATCTTTCTTGTGATGAGCTCCAATTTTTAATTAATCAAAATTTAAAAACTCGTCCCCAGTCTCCATTTGAACTTCGGAACGGGCAATTCCCCCCTTAACCTACTACGATTTAGTTTATGTTAAGAAGATCAAAATCCCGTTATTCAAGCTGTAGACAGCCTTACCTTATGCCAATCGGGTTTACTATTAACACATTCTTGGGCATCCTTGAGCGCCTCGTCAGCTTTTTCTTGTTTTATATACATAAAAGATCGATTGGAAAGAATCGCCGCTTTGAGATCCTTTTCCTGCGCCGGCGTAAAGTTTAATGCAAGTGAATAACAGGCGATGGCAAGATCCACTGAATTTGCTTCTTTAGAAAAGTGATTTCCACGTTCCTTCCATCTTTCAGCTTCATCCTACGCCAGATTGAGATGAGAAATTGTCAAGAAAGCTACAATGAGATTGACTTGATCTATGTCCGTCATATCCGTCCCATCCCTTTGAAGAGTAAGGCTTACGAGAAAAAAGTTCAGGATAAATAATGGTAATAGGACTGAGTGGAGTCCAATTCAGTCTGTAATCATGAGTGATTATCAAAAATTACGAGACATACCGAATTGGACGACACTAAAGCCCCATTTACACGACATTCATTTTGGGTCCGGCACTCCTAAATTTTGGCACGCGGGCCGATAGTTTAGGGCACGGCCCGCTTCATTTACACGACAAAATATGTTCGATTTTTTTCAATGTTCATTTCTGAGTGGCACCCCAAAAATAAGAACGGCACTCTTAAATTTGTGAGTCCCCGAGATTATTTAACAGCGGCTCGCATAAGTTTTAGCAGATTCGTTCAAAATCAAAATGTCAGATACGCAATGTCGATTGCCAAAAGCAATTTTATGGCTTGATGCCTTGAAAAAACGAAAAGGCCTGACAGAAATGAGGGACGAAACAAGGCATGTCATCACTTGTACCGTGGCATTGACGAATTCTTGATAAAACAGTGTAATATATCTGTATCAAATAACACAGCCGACCCAAAATTAAGCCATATATTTAAAGCAGACAACGGCATTACAATACTAAAAACCGCATTTTACGGAACAGATTATTGAAATACCGAGGGGTCAAAATTAAACATGGTGCATGATGTGAATTTATCAACATGCATGAACTGATACATTACCTCCAAAATAATGCTACTGCTATGAATGACTATTCCTCGAATAGTAATTTACATGAAGCAAATTACAAGGGTCGAACAAAGCCGCAGTTAGTGTCCAAAATGGAAAAACGGCATAGACAAATCACGTCGATTAAAATACTCGCTAAAAGAAACAAGTTTTACTACCCGTTGTTGTTATAAGCCTTATAATAAATCTATAACTTCAAACGAGTGGAAATCCGACTGATTACTCTGTCTTTCAGGACATTTATATTCCTCTTTAGGCCAAGTTTTTACGGCATGAAGACATATCTCGTCAGGACACACCGTTTGCGCATGTGTGATTGAAATTTTGGCGCCCCTGGTTTTTTTTCTCCGTGTCGCCGAAGGCTCTGGGAACGAGAATGCATCTCTTTTTGGCACGCGGGCCTCCTTTTAGGCGGCCCGAGACTACCTCCTGAGGTGGTCTCGGCCCGCCTAAATTTTTGGGCACGCGTGCCAAACATTTTGCATTTACACGGCAAAAATCAAGCGGGCCGTGCCCTAAACTATCGGCCCGCGTGCCAAAATTTAGGAGTGCCGGACCCAAAATGAATGTCGTGTAAATGGGGCTTAAAGCCCCATTTACACGACATTCATTTTGGGTCCGGCACTCCTAAATTTTGGCACGCGGGCCGATAGTTTAGGGCACGGCCCGCTTGATTTACACGACAAAATATGTTCGATTTTTTTCCATGTTCATTTCTGAACGGCACCCCAAAAATAAGAACGGCACTCTTAAATTTGTGAGTCCCACGAGATTATTTAACAGCGACTCACATAATTTTTAGCGGATTCAGCGTTAAAAATCAAAATGTCAGGTACTCAATGTCGATTGCCTAAACAATTTTATGGCTTGATGCCTTGAAAAAACGAAAAGGCCTGACAGAAATGAGGGACGAAACAAGGCATGTCATCATTTGTACCGTGGCATTGAAGCAGCGATAGTACGGCTTGATGCAAGCTATATATCGAGCTGTTTAATCCTTCTGCGCTTGAGAGAACTTTTGCCTCAGGTTTGACATGTTGAATCAAGTCGGAGAGCTGTGGTACGAGGGAAATTTTCTTCTTGGTGCAAATAACAAGCCATATAAGCAGACAACGGCATTAAAATACTCAGTAAAACCGCATTTTACTGAACAGATTATTGAAATACCGAGTGGTCAAAATTAAACATGGCGCATGATGTGAATTTATCAACACGCATGTACTGATACATCACCTCTAGCTAAAATAATGCTACTGCTATGAATGCACACTATTCCTCGAATAGTAATTTACATGAAGCAAATTACAAGGGTCGAACAAAGCCGCAGTTAGTGTCCAAAATGGAAAACGGCATAGACAAATCAGTCACGTCGGTTAAAATACTCGCTATAGGAAACAGATTTTACTACCCGTTGTTGTTATAAGCCTTATAATAAAATCTATAACTTCAAACGAGTAGAAATCCGACTGATTACTCTGTATTTGAGGCCATTTATATTTAACAATTATTCCATGAGCCCGCGTTGGATATGAGATGATAACATAACCAATGAGGCGCGCTTCGCGCCGAATAGTGGTTATAATCATTTCATATCCAACAAGGGCGAATGGTTTTATTAAATACTTCACTAACTTTAGGTTAAACTTCGGTATTATACTTTGTAAAAATTTATAAATCGACTGAGTGATTTTTCAGTTCGATCTAAATGAAGCATGATTTGAAAACCGCGGCAAAATGTCTGGCGCGGTGTAAGTTGGCAAGTTGAATGAAAAGCCGAGAGCAAGACAGAATGTTCTTCGGAGGGAATCTTCGCTCTGTGTCTTCTAAAGTTTCGTATATTCTGGAAAATTGTGCAAATGATTTAGCTTAAAATGGGAGATCCGAGCTTATTGTGGAGCTGAACATTATATTCATTTTACAAGTTGAACGGAGAGCTGAACGAAGCAAGGGTTTTACTATTTTTACGGCGAGCAAATCATGCGCGACTACAGAATTAATTGTGTTGAAACGAACTGAGCTGAAATCAAGTTCACTGGAGTAAAGAACATTAAGGAAAACCTCAATATCTACATGGATGGAGAGAAAAAGAGTGATCTTCGAAGGTAATTTCACTGTGAAGTGATCTTTGATTGTACCCGCCGTCAGCGCTTGACGAACTGCCGTATTTATGCTCCGATATTTATTGAGTTATTGTGCTGGTTTTAAAAGCTTAGTCCAGCTGGAATTGGCAAGATTCTTCGAAATATAAGGTAACAATACTGAATAGGCTAAGCTTTAACTTGTGTTGTAAACAGGTTTTCATTTTTTTGAAGAATTAAGCTTAATTGTGCCGGTTTTCGGCGGATTTTCCCGTAAGCTTAAATTAATTGTTTCAGCCTGCCTTCTTTAGTGCTCGTTCAGTCGCATTTGTGGTACATTTACAGGCATTTCCCATTAAATATTTCGTTCCAAACTTCGTGCATTATTTAATGGACTTGACTTTTGTTTGATTTAGAAGGGCCAAAGTTTTTTACGTAATGATTTTAGCCATCTTTTTCAAATTTCACTCTCTCGACGAACGAACTACCCTGTTATGAGCTACCATATTTGGCAGAATCCGTGTTATGAGCTGATAACATGGGCGCAAGGAGCCAATCAGAAGGCCAGAAATGCAAATAACAGTGATTGAGTATTTAATAATCCTCTTTAGGCCAAGCTTTTACGGCATGAAGACATATCTCGTCAGGACACACCGTTTGCGCATGTGTGATTGGAATTTTGGCGCCCCTAGTTTTTTTTCTCCGTGTTGCCGAAGGCTCTGGGAACGAGAATGCATCTCTTTTTGGCACGCGGGCCTCTTTTTAGGCGGGCCGAGACTACCTCCTGAGGTGGTCTCGGCCCGCCTAAATTTTTGGGCACGCGTGCCAAAAATGTTGCATTTACACGGCAAAAATCAAGCAGGCCGTGCCCTAAAACTATCGGCCCGCGTGCCAAAATTTAGGAGTGCCGGACCCAAAATGAATGTCGTGTAAATGGGGCTTAAGTTCTACCAGCTACAGTAGCTAGCAATTAATCATATCTTTAACACAATTCGAGGAATAAATTTTAAAAAAAGGAAAGCCCGCTAACAATAAATCATCTATATTTAAGGAAAAACGTTTATTTTGAAAATGTTTTGGGAATACGAAGAAAGAATATCCAGTCACAAGAAGGAACCCAATCAAGTGAGGAGCAGTTGCTTCTCTTTGAAACTGATGAGAGCACTCCGCACCATCTGGCTTCAGGTAGTCCTGTCTTGTGTGGAGGCTTCCCTTTCCTTGTTGGTGTTGATGTCGGTTGCCTTCAGGTCTCGCTTGCACAGACACTTGCACATAGCATTTTGTTATAGATATGATTAAAATGGGTATATCGGGCTGATACCAGTGGTTACTTATCTCGGTCTTACCTTAGACCTGTACGATGGATTTGACTTGAGGCTCTCCTCTCCAAGTTCCACAGCCTTCTTGTATAGGTTCAATTTAAAGTAGGCAGTCGCTTGATGACTCTGAACAGAACGATTGAACTTCTTCATCTTGGAACCATCTTCAGGATGAAGCAAAATTGCAAGGTTGAAATCTTTTATTGATCTTATGTAGTCTTGTTTCTGGAAGCTTGCAAAAGCGATGTCTTTCCTTTGCTGAGCTACAGACTAAAACAAAAGCAACAGAAAAGAAAAACCCAAATCGTGTAACTGATTACTTTAAATTAACAGTGCAAAGTTTCATGTACCTTACCCATTAGCGAGCAAGTGAAAAGGAGCTAGGACGTGGATGTGGCTGGATCATGTATATGTTCTCATAATGGACCATCATGCGAACCCACGCATTGTACTTAAATAGATGCCAGAAGGCAGAAAGAGAAGGGGCCGACCATGTGAAACGTGGAGGAGGACGGTAGAGAGGGAGATGAGGCAAATATATGGGACAGAGATGGCAGCTGCAGCAGCTGACAGAGAAGCTTGGAGACGACGGGCCTTAAAATAAAATTGGCTAACTTTTTCACATTTCTACCAAGCTTAAAATTCACCATTTTTCCCGCCGACTTTTTGCAAAGAGTAAAAATGTGTTTTCTTACTCGTGCAAGATCTCCATCCAGTCTTTTCATTTCGTTGATGTCGTTTTTCGCTCCAATTGTTTTCCCCATTTCATATTGTGCCAACGCTCTACAAAGACAAGCCTGGGCTCTTGCTCTGGGAGAGGTTTGGAAATAAAAGGCGAAATTGGCACACTGTTCGGCCAATGGGAAGTCGTTATTCTGTAGAAGGGCATGACCATGACCTGACCACTTTAATGATTCCTCCTGAAACAACAGAATATTAATTAATATCTTATAATTAATTAATATTAATTAATTAATTAATTAACACAAAAATATTTGTTGCTTGGTTAAAAAGTGCCACTGTTTTCCATTCCGAGCACGGGAAGACCGTTGTGTTGTTGTTTTTTCACTTTATTTCTCGAGATATTCTGGCCACCATTATTCAAACAGGCAAAAACACACTGAGTTAGAAGAATGCTTTGAAATTTCTTGGTAACTACAGGAGAAGATTTATTTTTATGTATAAAAAAACATTTCAGCAAGACTGGAGGATAACTTTAGCAAGAGAGGATCTCAGTGATTTCAGTTATTGTCAGTGGACTTTTTTGCGAGAGACTTTTAGACATTCAAACAGTGTAAACAAGAAACCATGCTCCAATTAGTGTGTTTGAGGCTTCTGAGACACTGGTCACTGTTTAGGATTTATTGTGGCCTGCTAACTCAGATAACTCAGATCGCTTTTAAATTAAGCATGTAGCTCATCATCCTTTCCAATAAGTTAATTTACAAAGCTGCATGCATTAAAAATGAAGATGTACTTCTACAATTAACTGTTTAATACCTCGGCGTAATAGTCGTCTCTTGGTAATCCAAAGCGTAAGGCGTTTTCCATATCATGCAGTGATGCCTGGACATTACCCAACTGCCAGAGGCACTCTGCTCGGTCTAAAAGGAACGGAGAAGCAACCTGCGGAGGGTAATTCAAAGGTTGCAGCTGAGTAAGGCCCATGGATAACATACGCAGGGCATCAGGATAGTCACGTAGCTGCATGGCCCTCTTTGCCATCATGCCAAGATGGCGGGCATGTTGTAATGGGTCCATCTCGGAACTTCCTGTAATCGAACAAATGGAACAATACTTTAAATTCCAATTATAAATCTCCGGGGAGGGACTCCCATATGAAAGTGACGGAATTACACCCCTAAAAGGGACCAATCTGGGCGTGGCTCAAGCCTTTTTTGACCCCTAAAAGATACCATTATACACAGTATGACGGTGTTTTTTTATTATTTCTTCGCGTGCAACCCTAAAAGATAGGCTAAAAATATCGCCGTTCTGTCCTGAACACCCTAAGGGGGACCAAACTATATAAAAATATATAATATATAAAATATATAAAACACTCGCCTGCGGCTTGTGTTTTCTAAATTTCTCAAGTGTTCTCAAATTCCCGTCGTGTTTTATGACACTGTATAATACATGGCTTTGGCTTCTTTATTTGTTAAATAAATAATTGATTGGTGGAGTTTTAAGGTTAGGGACCGTGCAATAATTACCAGTAGGGGGGTGGGGGGTTGGAAAATGGGCTTCATGTAGGAAAATATTAGGTAATACCCCCCCTCCTAAAGGAGTGAATTTAGTTATTGCCCCCCTCTAATCAGTCAGAAATTATGTACGACCCCCCCTCACAGTATACACACACCTTTATACAAGTACCTGCATTTTCTCTACACGCACCTGTGGATTAAAATCTTATAACAGAAAGAAGAGCTCCTACTACATGTTTAAATGTTGGACATCCGTGTCTGGAACAAATATCACCTCCGTGGCAATGTACAATAGAGCCACCCAGGGGGGGGGGGGGGGGGGCAGAAAACTGCTGAAATTTTCGTATCTGAATCATCCAACAAAATATGACATCACATCCGGTAAAAAATTCCCCGCGAGCTCGTTTGGACGAAGTGCAGAAATCAAGTGTCGATTAGGCACGATTCCTTCGTTTTTTGTTTCGTTTCCTCAGAAACGAAACGGTATTGTTTTTGATCCGATGTGAACTATTTACACAGTGGGGCTACTGTCCAATCAGAATAACCGTCGTAGCTTGCAATGTAAACATGTTCTAGCCAAGACAAACAAACTGGCGAACACATGTTGTTCAAGTATCGATAAAATGATCGCCACGGAGACAATAAGAAATTCAAATGTATTACAAATAGAAATATTTGACGACTGAAATGCTTCAAAGTTCGATTAAAGCGATGTATTGGCGAAAAATACAAAGATATATGTTTCCGTGTTTAATTGTAATGTAAATATTCTAGCTGTATTTTCAACTTTGTTATTGACTTAATATATTGGCTATTTCTAAAACAGGGAACCGAGAATGGGGAAACGGGGAACGAGGAACGGAAAGTTGAGGGAAAGATGTTTACGGGTTAATTGCTCGGGCCGCACCGAGCTTTATTCGGATGTTTTTCGGGCCTCTCGGCTGGAATCGGTCGTCTTCAACGTCCCATACGAAAATAACGCCTAGCGAACGAGTACATGTATGAGCTGACGCAAGTTTTCACTAGGTAATTTCAAAAGTTTAAAGACTAGGGGAGGCAACTGCTAGACTTTGATTGTCGATTGTGAGCCAATTCCACACTCGCGACCGTGAAGCCGTGGACCCATAATACTCACCCTTGCCCCAGGATATTCTCAGCAAGTACTAAAACCCAGGTCTCCCCAAAGTTTCCCGACCTTCCAATCGTTCCGGAAACGAAACACTATTTCTTTTTGAAATAGCTCCTTGTTGAACCTATGGTTTGGTTGCATTTTATACTATGGATATAAAGAAGTTGCAGAGATATTGCTTCGACTTTTTCAGCAAAGATTTCGGCAAAAGAGAAAAGTTTAGTATTGTTTTGAAGGCAAATAACACAGAGCGAAGTGCCGTGTCATGGCGGATATTTCATGCTTTCAAAACAAGTGGCGTTCCATCTTTTGGCTATAGCAGTTCCTGATCCAGGGATAACATCTATTCATATAGCTTACGAGCTTGAAAACATAATGGATGAAACATTGGTGGTTATAGTTTCCGCTGTTCACTTCGGGAAGGTAATTATCTCTCTCCGTAAAGTTTTGGAAGTCGCTGTCACTGGAGCTGTTGTTGCTCTTGGTCCATGTGTGTTTATAGTCGAAGACACAAGCGAAATCTTACACTGAAGGTTATATATTTAGTATTTTATTTTTCTGCATCTCCTTGTTGAATGTTGTTAGTTTCCTGTAAGACACAATACATGTATATTCCGGTTTGGGGGTCATCAGTCACTGATCAGTCTGTTTTGTTCTGTGAATTAAGTATCAAGAAACAAAAAACTTTAAATTCGAAATTATCAGAATTCGAATCATTGTCATGCTATGTTCTTATAATAATTAATTAGCGTCATGAATGTTTCATCTGTACAAAGTAGATAACATTTTTGAATCATCAAATCCCTTAGGGTAAATATTATGTAATTATGACAAAATATGTATAAAATACAGACTGCAAATTGCAGGCTGGGCATACAAATATGCAGATTAATAGGTATAAAATATACCCATGCCAGGGTGCATTTTATAAGGGTTTTGGCATGGGTTTTGAAAGTGTGTGGTGTATTTGGCAAATGATCGCAGTCTTTGGCATTTACCGGCATGTAATCAAGGCAGTGGTTACTGTAAGCTGATGACAGACTTGGCTATAGTGCTGGAAAAGGGCATGCATCATTTGATATTTGATGTGTTTTTTGATTTAGATTAGTGAAAGTAGAGTTTATCTGCATATCACTAATCAGTGGAAAAAAAAATTAAATAATATATGTTCTTATAAACAGTGGAAGGGGGGATTTTAGAGGGAGAAGGGTGAGCAATATAGATAATATTATTGTAAGGATAGGGTAAAGTTTGTATTATTTTCTTTTTCTTTTCCTTTCAGAAAATGTATGTGTCATGTTTCCTCTATCTTTAACCGATTAGAAGATATGCACAAGATTACAGCCCAAGAAAAAAAATGATGGGATTTGAAAAAAAGAAAAATTGATTCCTGAGAAGTCTAACAAAACATAACCATAAAGCCATGAAAGTGCAAGAAACGTTAAAATACATTTTTACTCAATACTGTTTGTTTTCATTTCTACTTGTGTCCAGTGTACGAGAGACAAACTAGACTACAGTGGAACCTATACTTTGGGACACCTCCATTAAGGGGACTCAAACTTTTGTACAACTCGATCAAGTGATAGCTTTCAAAGCTTGAGATTTTATTCTAACTGAACAGTCCATTAGATGGCTGTTGCAAGTTTAAATCATGTATTTTATTGTTGCTTAAATAAAATTAATGGATCCGATCGATGCATATGCATTCCAAGTCAAGAAAACATGCATTTTTGCTTAGATGGTTAATTATTAACAACACCAGCAAGAGTACCTCCATATTGAGGGGACAAGGTCTCCATTAGGGGACACTTCTCCTTGTCACAAGGGTGTCCCCTTAATGGAGGTTCCACTGTAGTATGCACAGTAAAAAAGAGTTTAGATGCTTGCACTGCAAAAGTTTGTTACATCCATTGTACATGCCATAATAAAATTATTGTGGTAGGGAAAAAGGCAGAGGGTCTCTGAAAAGAAACTAGGCAATATCAATAAATTATTTAAACTGCCTACTAGGCTGTTAAAATATGATTTAATGCAATAAAAAATTACAAAAAACTATGATCTGTGGCTGATTATTACACCACAGACTATAACTCTGGACAGTCAGTATCTATAGTCTCTACATTTCAATAATAAGTTATAATGCTAGCAAAATCAAATAGGATTTTTAGGGTCATTTCTCATGTCACATCTATCTGTAAAAATTATGTTATAAAAATGAAGAAATGTGGAGAAAGAACATCACAACTTAGCTTACTCTAAATGAAGTGTTTTTGGTCCACCCAAAGGAAAGCAGTGCACTTAACAATAATTATTATTCAACTTGTATTGTCACATAATGCTTGATTTTAATTCAATTTTAAGCTATATGAAGTCTCCTCTCTAATAAGCCATCCCTCCAAGCCCCTTTATTTGGAAGTTAGTCTTTTAATAAGCCCCTATAGCATCAAAATCTGACTTTTGTTGAGTCAATGTAAATGAAGTGTAATTATTGTTAGTGCACTGCTTTCCTTTGGGTGGACCAGAAACACTTCATGAATAATTTAGAGTAAGCTAAGTTGTGATGTTCTTTCTCCACATTTCTTCATTTTATAAAATAATTTTTACAGATAGATGTGACATGAGAAACGACCCTAAATATCCTATTTGATTTTGCCAGCATAATTTTATTAATATATATTATTTAATTTATTTTTTGTTTCTTCACTGATATGCAGATTAACTCTTCTTTCACTAATCTAAAATAATAAAAAACACATCAAATATCAAATGAACAAAAATAAGTTTGACATGCCCTTTTCCAGCACTATAGCCAAGTCTGCAATCAGCTTATTACAGTAACCACTGCCTTGATTACATGCCGGTAAATGCACAGGCTTCCCAAGTTCATGATAATTAATGATTTATGTAAGCGCTAAGAGTGGAACGTGACTCTCTGAATTAAGTGGTGTTGTGTTACAATGTCGGCCGTTGGGAATTTGAGCGCTCTATAAGACGTTGTATGGCGATCGAAACACTGAGCGTTTAATTTAAGCATTCAATATGGTAAATTTGTGTCGTATTTTTAATAAAAAGAAGTAAATGAACTCAACTTGTCTGGTTTCTGTAATGGCAAAATCGCCCAAAAACGCCTAAATAGCCCAAAAGCTACACAGAACCAGATGAGGTGAGTTCATTTACTTCTTTTTATTAAAAATATGACAAAAATTTACCATATTGAATGCTTAAATTAAACGCTGTTTTGATCACCATACGACGTCTTATAGAGCGCTCAAATTCCCAAAGGCCGACATTGTAACACAACACCGCTTAATTCAGAGAGTCACGGTCCACTCTTAGCGCTTACATCTGTCCTGATGATTTCAACAAAACATACCCGAGCGCTTGGCCAGACCCACCAAACAGTTTCTGGTCCCCCTAGCCTCCCCCAGCGGGGAAATGACAGACCCAGGCAGGTCTGCACATTGCTGGAGGCTTAGCTAGCCCAACCCTGGCCCAAAGCAGCTCAGCTAGGCAGCAAAACAGGGCAAGCCACACAATGCAAGTCATAAGAAGCCAAGTAAGGGTCACTTGAGATTCGGCGACAAAATGCACCCCTAGCCCCTCCCCTGGCCAGGCAACAATGCAACCCCTGACCCTCTACTCCCTGGGGCTGTTAGGTCATGGACCGGTCTACCTGGCGAAGCTGTCCTGGACGGTGCCCCCCTTCAAAATTCTCGAACGCCAGTGGTCGGTGGAAGGGGTGGATTGGAGGCCCCGGAGGGCCTCCAATCCTTGGTCACCTAACATTGACTATCTCCCCTCCCCTAGCCAGGGAGCAATTCACCCCCTGAGCCTGGACTCCCTGGGTCGGTCAGTCCTTGGACTGGCCTACCTAGCACATGTGTCCAAAACAGTCACCCCCTCCCCTCCCCTGAAATTTTGCCAACACCATAGGCTTGAGGTGGCACACAAAACCTTGCTCCGAGCGGGTACGTTTAGCCAAATTCGGACAGACATAAATCATTAATTATCATGAACTTGGGAAGCCTGTGGTAAATGCCAAAGACTGCGATCATTTGCCAAATACACCACACACTTTCAAAACCCATGCCAAAACCCTTATAAAATGCATTCTGGCATGGGTATATTTTATACCTATTAATCTGCATATTTGTATGCCCAGCCTGCAATTTGCAGTCTGTATTTTATACATATTTTGTCATAATTACATAATATTTACCCTAAGGGATTTGATGATTCAAAAATGTTATCTACTTTGTACAGATGAAACATTCATGACGCTAATTAATTATTATAAGAACATAGCATGACAATGATTCGAATTCTGATAATTTCGAATTTAAAGTTTTTTGTTTCTTGATACTTAATTCACAGAACAAAACAGACTGATCAGTGACTGATGACCCCCAAACCGGAATATACATGTATTGTGTCTTACAGGAAACTAACAACATTCAACAAGGAGATGCAGAAAAATAAAATACTAAATGTATAACCTTCAGTGTAAGATTTCGCTTGTGTCTTCGACTATAAACACACATGGACCAAGAGCAACAACAGCTCCAGTGACAGCGACTTCCAAAACTTTACGGAGAGAGATAATTACCTTCCCGAAGTGAACAGCGGAAACTATAACCACCAATGTTTCATCCATTATGTTTTCAAGCTCGTAAGCTATATGAATAGATGTTATCCCTGGATCAGGAACTGCTATCAGCCAAAAGATGGAACGCCACTTGTTTTGAAACATGAAATATCCGCCATAACATAGCACTTCGCCACGACGACTTCCAAAACTTTACGGAGAGAGATAATTACCTTCCCGAAGTGAACAGCGGTAACTATAACCACCAATGTTTCATCCATTATGTTTTCAAGCTCGTAAGCTATATGAATAGATGTTATCCCTCGATCAGGAACTGCTATAGCCAAAAGATGGAACGTCACTTGTTTTGAAAGCATGAAATATCCGCCATGACACGGCACTTCGCTCTGTGTTATTTGCCATCAAAACAATACTAAACTTTTCTCTTTTGCCGAAATCTTTGCTGAAAAAGTCGAAGCAATATATCTGCAACTTCTTTATATATATAGTATAAAATGCAACCAAACCATAGGTTCAAAAAAACGAAGAAATCGTGCCTAATCGACACTTGATTTTTGCACTTCGTCCAAACGAGCTCGCGTGGAATTTTTTACCGGATGTGATGTCATATTTTGTTGGATGATTCAAACACACAAAAAGTCCCAGGCGTCGCAGAGTGTTCTCCCCGGATTCACCAATGTAATATGTACTTGAAATAAAATAATAAGCCCTCCCTCTCTTGAGTGACTTATTTTACCTTTAGCCCCCCCCCCCCCCTATCCTTGCTTTGATTTTACTTTATGCCCCCTCTGGTTTTCCAACCCCCCCTCCTGGTAATTATTGCACAGTCCCTTAAGGTAGTACAACTGGCTAAAATGCTCCGAAAAAGGACCCTTTTTGAGAACTGTTTCAAATCCATTTCAAATTCCATAGAAGAAGTTGTTAAGTCATTTTTATCAGAGAAACAGATTCTGAAATCGACATTTTCATTTTCGTAACGGGAATGTGTGAAATTGATTACCTCGCAAGCGGGGTAAAAATCAGTTTTTTCTCATTTTTAGGTTTATGTTTTAATTAGTAGTCATAATTTTTGTTTATAAACAATTATGAAGAAAATACATGAAATATGAGTTAGCCGCAGTGAAACAGCAAATTCTGTGTTAATTATTAACAGGCATTAAAATCAAGGACATGACTCCCTTAATTTTATTCAAATTGAATGTTTTTTTGCGGCTAAATGCAGAAAGATTACTTAACATGTGGACAAAAACTGTGCCAAATTTCGTCAGCATTGAGTTTTTCCTAGTGGCAATTTGTTAAATTTTATCACATGTAAGTAAAAAAGACGCCGAATTCGACGAATTCAGCCAGTTTTTCATCGCGATTTCTCTGCAAATTGATCCGCCATCTCGAGCCTTGTACTTACCAGCCTGATCAACATGAGCACACACGAAAAATAATCTGGAATGTTGTGCGAGACTCCCGTGAACAAAATACCAGAGCGCATGTCCTTAGCTTCCACCGTTCGATACTTACGTCTGCAAATCCAAGATGGCGTCTTAAAATGGCGCCCCAGACAACGAAATTCAATCTCCGCTTTCTCCAAAACCCGCAAACGGTGGACTCTTATCTTTTGGAATTGATCATAATAATGTTTTATCTACCAGCTGGCTGAAACGAAGGCAACTTTATATTTTACGACTCACCCAATTGTACTACCTTAAAACGACCAAAAAATTAGCCTGGATATTAAAATAGTCGTGACAAATTGCCGGAGGGTCACATCATCCTCACTAAATAAAATTGCTAAAATCACCTACTTGCTATCAGTTTCAAGTCGAAAATTGTGATTTGTTATTTGAGACATTCTGAGAGCGGATGCGATTTCTAGACTTTCTAATGTCAGCTGTAGTGTCGTTTGTTTCTCCGCAACGGCGTGTCATATTCCTTCAATACCAATTGGAAACCAAATGTTTTCAATTTCCTTTTAACTGAAATACTTGTTTGGGTAGTTTCAATTTAGCATATTAAAAAAGAACAATTTGTTGCCCATCTTCATTGTTTGAATCTAGCAGATCATTGACCCATGTTTGCCTGTTGGAGTGTATAATTTTTCATTTGAAATTCGTTTTCCTTCTCCTCGAAATATTTATTATCTACATCGAAGGTCACATACCGTATTTATTTCATGCCAGTTCTTAGAATTTATTGCATGGTACATCAAGACAATATCTCCAAGTTGGCGACTTTTCGCCGGTGTGATTTTCGTCAACTATCTGCCTTGATGATATGTAGTGATTCGAACTGAAGTGATACTGAATTAGATGTAAATGCTGATTTGACACTTAGAAATCGACGAATAATCTGAATGCTAATGTTGATTGAACTTGTAGTGTTTATACCTTCAATAAAAACACTTTTCATCAGTCTAAATGTCATAACGAATCATGATCAGTTATCGACGCGAAACGACGTCTGTTTTCTCAGGCTACAGTTTGACCCGCTATGTTTTCATAAACACCTGAAGCAGACTGCTGTCTTTGATTCTAGTTTTCATGGTTTTCACCTTCGTAGGTCTTCATATGTATAAAGCCAAACGGGGATGAGAGTTGCTGTCAGATCTCGTGAGAGTTTTATCTGCCAGACTCCCATCAACTGACTATCATCACCTCGGGACAAACGATAGAAAACTCTCGACGACTCTCACGAAAAATGTGACTGAGCAGGTTCAAATTCGATGAGACTAAACGAGAGCGGAGAGTCGCCGAGAGTGATCGTGAGAGTTTCAGGCCAAACGAGAGCGAAAGTTTGAACTCTCAACAACTCTCATCCTCGTTTGGCCCGAGCATAAATACTGTATTCCACTTGCGAGCATTCTACCACCCATCTACTGTAACCGGCTCGAATCAGGAAGTGCTGAACGAAGCATTATGACACGACATGGCGTGCTTTTTTTATTGACACCAGTCACGCGAAGTACTTAAATTTTATACCATGTATTCATTAACCGAAAGCTGTTGCCATCCTTTAAGAATTTCAACTTCCCGGCCTGTTGTTGTATATTAAAGTCGTCATCACAAATTCAATCGTTGAGATATAACCAATAACACAGATACTAATTCAAATGTCGACTGTTTCGAGTGCATATAAAATCACGGAGAGCGCTGAAATCGGCGAACTGCCATCATTCGTCGCCAGTATAATTGAATCCAGGCTATCGGCACATAATTTCTTCGCCGGACGTCAAAACGTACAAAAGCTGATAATTACTACAGAAAGGAACTGTGTATCGCTGAAACTGTTTGAATGTACAGTCGCTGAGGGCTTCGTTGGAACGCATTCTGAAGCCCATTAATGTAGAATAAATTGTATTAGCATGAAAACACTAGATCATAAAACGTTAGAAAACGTACCTGACCGGCCTTAGAAAGGCCTACACTTATACATTAGTGTTTTCATTTGCTTATAAAAAGCAAGGAACCAAGCGAAGTCCCACATGTTGTGATCCAACTCGGCCGATGGAAACGGAATATTCAAAACAGGACTTTTATTTTCGTGACACACTCAAACCTTATCAGCCAATAGGTTTCGTGCCAGACTAAAACATCCTTTGTTTTGACAAGTTCGGCTGCAATGCATGTCACGACAGGTTTTTCTCGGAAACCGAGCAACCATTTCCTAGAAAGTATCTGTTATTTTTAAATTGCGGCTTTTTGTCTTGTAGGCAAAGAGACACTGTTTGATAACTTGTGGTTGCAGTCAGTTTCCTTGACTCCATATAAAATAGGTCCGCAATGCGTACATGCCAGCTTGGATTGTCAGGATGGGTGTTACAGGCGTTTATATGCTGTGTACTTATAAGCAATGAGAAACCACTGTATTTCGTTAAGCTACTGTAAAATGCCGCTTATAATTCCCCCACCCCCGCTTATAGGCCCATTTCCCCGCTAACAAAAATATTCCGGTTATAAGCCCCCTCGCATATAAGTCCCCCCCCCCTACTTTTCCTTATTTCCTAACTACATGTATACTGATGTCCTCGCAGAAATTGTTGAACTTTATACCATATTAATTTTCTTTCTTCCATGTTCTCAGTACGTTAAAATTGTTTTTGTTCCTATGCAATATATTGACTGACTTGAAGATGATTTCCAGTCCGTACTGCGCAATCTCCGCCTGCTATGTTTATGAGTCGCATACGAAGGAATGTAAATACTAGCGAAAATAGAAATTGTTGTACAAAACTTACATTTTTCTTCATTATTAACGCCAGATATCCTTGCCAAACAATAATAACGAGTAGAAGAACCTCGGCGTTATCCCAAACCGACGTTTCAGCTCATCGAGCATTCAGGAACTCAACGCCGGACACGTAATGGCGGATTCAAAAACTTCATAACAACTTCATGTACGCTATCACCAAAGTGTAGCGTATCAACAAATTCAAAACAAAATGTAAACAAACCCTGAGCATGCGTAGTACGGAATGAAAATGTATCTTGATATTGCTGCATCAACTTGCCAAGTTCTTATCAGCTCATTTCAAAACGTTTTTATTATTCCGCTTAGGTTAAGCCTCCCCCCGGATATAAGCCCCCCCGTTTATAAGCCCATCCAAAACCCTTACGAAGTTGTATAAGCCCAGGGCTTATAAGCGGCAGTTCGCGGTATTTTAGTTAGTTTGTTTTTTAATCAGTCGCATCGAGCCACGAAGTCACACGTAGTATTTTAACAAACTTTTATTCTTTTTCAATCCATTCGATGAAAGACGTAACAAGACACCAATTCGCTGCTGAGCGCCTGCCTCAAAAGAGGGTTGTCCGGGGGGTTGTCATGCCGGCCGCAGAACGGTCCAGAACCTTGCAAGGATAATCAATTCATGCAGCTGATAAAAAAAATAATAATTTCGGCTTCAAAATATTCACGATTAAGTTCGATTGAGTTCGATTAAGATTCGATTAAAATTTCGTTCGATTTCGTTAGATGTGATACGCCGGGATTCACTGTGCTTTCTCCTTGTTTCTTGAAGTTCAAACTGTCCAGTTCTTGGAACTGATAGTAGAAAAAATTTTCATTGATATGCCTGCACCTCTATGGCACAGATATGGGGCGATAATAATTTCCGTGCATGAGAAGAAGTGCACAATGAATGGAAGTTTCCGTCGCTGAGGAGGGAAGGGCAAAAATAGCGCCTTGACCGAACGTTCGGGGCATGAACGCATTAACTGAAACAACAACATTTGCTGTTTTGTTGATTATATTTTATTTTGCATCCGTTCAAACGCATATCATGCACTTATGGAACAACTGGTTTGCATATAACAGCTTATCAAGCAACAGGCTAACACATTTCTTGTTCTACAAAACAGTGCGGATTGTTACAATCGCATTGAATCGTCCTAAAATTTCTACAAAATTACAAAAACGCTTGAAGTCTCCACGAAGCTCATCTATGTATTTGGCTGACTGCAGTGATGTTGTGATATGGATAAATTGATGTCTAAAGCCTGGGCCTGGTTGTTCAAAGCCCGATTAAGCTAATCCAGGATTAGCGTGAATATTGATTTCAGTTTTGTAACTTTTCAGTGAGGTTTTCTGTTTATATTTTTTGTCCTTCAGTTTTGACTTTGAGTAATCTCAAACTCTACAAAACATTAACAGTGAAAACACTTTTATACAAGATAAATTAAAGCGTTAATCAGCTTTCGAACAACCGGGCCCTGGTTCACACGTGCGACGCAAATGCAAGCGCAAACAAAAGTGATGTTACATGTGAACGCAATTTATGCTTGGTTCACGTGTGAACATTACAAACGCAAGCGCAAATGCAAACGCAAGCAAGCGATGCGTGATGAGATGTAATACGCATGCGTCATTTCCCATTCGCTGGTATAGAGGAACGTGGGCTCTGGATGCGAGATTGCTTGCATTTGCACTTGCGTCACGTGTGAACATCGCTTGCATTTGCGTTATACGCGTGAACGAGGCTTAAGTGTGCTTTTAAATATAGCATTCTGAAAAACGAAGCTTCTCATTGGTTTAGGCCTCGATGACGTATTGACCTCCCTCTTTGTAGATATTGAGGTTCTTCAAAGTGTTTACTGTGATCTTCTCAGGCTGTTTGTTCTGTGGAAAAAAAATGACAACAACCAATTAAATGAAGAAGACATGCATATTCCATGTCAAGAGAGGATGATTCATTCCCCCACACATGGGTCTCTTCCAATGATAATTTTCAGGAAAATCTATTTTTAACTTTCAGTCCATAGCTGAGCTATTTTAAGAGCGCTACCTGATTGGTCGGTTCGAGTAATGTGATGTCGGAGCCTCCGATAAGAAGGAAATAAAAATAACTTTCACAGCATGGCGCGAAACTATTAATAGATTTCAGAAAATTATCATGGGGCACGGGGAGTCCTTCTCTTAGATCATAATCTCTTGCTCGTACGTAATTTCCCAACCTCAATCCCAGACTCTCTCTCCTTTTCCTGTAGGAAAATGGGAGAGAGCCTGGGATCGAGGTTGTGACTTACCGGTGCATTCCTCTTTCGAGGTCTCTTCACGTGACCTTCTCCTAAGTCGGTCTCAGGCTTCACGTCTTCAATGTTCTCGTAAATGTTCTCAGGTTCCTCCTCCGCGTCGGCCTGGGTATTAGCAGGGCCTTCGTCCGGTTGAGGGTCCTCAACGCGCTTAATGAAATCCTTTCGACCCTGAAAAATAAAGGAAATGTAGATTATCTGTTGTGTTTTTATTGTATTCTTGAGTAAAGAATTAGTTGTTAAAAAAGCTGTAAATTTAGTCGGTTAAAGGAGCTACGTCACGGATGGCGCATCTGGTCAAATTTTTCAAGTTCGCCATTCGCAATCCGCCTTTATCTTCTCCATCCTCAACCATCCTTGTTCCTGTTTGGTTTATTATCACCTCTTTGGTGTTTTTCTACTTTAGTAAACTATTATTTTGAGGCTTTCTTCAGTTTGAAGGTGATTTTGCACTTCGCAAAAATGACTTCAACTATCGTGACATAGCTTCTTTAAAGTATATCTACAAGCCTGAGCCTAGTGGCTTATCTGGCCGGCGCTTAACTCCGGTTTCCATAGCATGAAGCGACTTGGAGTATTACTACTCCCCTGGATGGGATGCTAGTCCATCGTAGGTAACTCCCCAGCATATTTGTCAGGTTGCCCTGTCCAAGAACTCAATACAATTATCCTGGTCAGGGCACACCGAAAAGGGTTTTTTTCTTCTAAAATATGGAACTGAATCTCTTCCTTGATTCTATCTTGTCTCTATTTAAAAAAATTTATTCAAAAAAAATGTAACCTAATTTTTTATAAATGCAAAATAAATTGTTGTTGTTGTTGTTGTTGTTGTTGCTATTTACCACTCTGCCTCTTTTGATAGTGCTTACCTCTCTTCCGAAAACAAACATGGCAATAGCCTGAAATAAGAAAAAAAAAAAGAAAAAAAAATAATGTTAGGATTTTATCCCAGTATACTCAAAAGTTAGAAATACATTACATAATTCAATCAGGATTACGTTTGACTCTGTAAAAAAATTAAAAGATTCCTCGATCCGCAAAGAAAAAATCTACAAAACGCTGCAAAGTTAAGCCCGAAATGATTATTTAGTTTTTTAAACGTATAATAGAATAATTAAGCGAAATTATCGAGGCCTCGGTTTGAGTTATCTGCCGAAGCCGAAGGCTTTGATGATTCTCGCTATCATGCGAAAACCGAATCCAATGGGCAGTTTTTAATTGAGTGTCGTGAAACCGCCAACACCAAAGCAATTACAATGGCCAATCACAACAAACGTAAACAACGCAATGAACCAATGAAAACTCAAATGAATACACGTGACCGACGTTAAGCGCGGGAAAACGCGTGCGACCAAGTCGCGATTGGTTTTAGTTTTGCATCTGATTGGTTAATGAGTAGGTGGCGCGAGTGTTTTAAACCAATCACAGAGCGTAGTAAAGCAAACCAAAGTAATTCACCTGCAGGACAACAAAGACGGACAGGAAATACTGCTCAGTGAAGCGCTCCTCCTCAACAGCTTGATAAGCAAACGTACAGGTCAGTCCAAAACACGCCAGAAAGATGGCGTCCTTGATCACACGAAACCTGCAACGAATTCAACAAAACAGTTAGCTTCTCCTAGCTCTGATAGCAACATGCAAATCCCCTTAAAGGCCTTTGTACAGGTTTTCATTGTGCTCATAGCAAATAAAATGTTGCCATCTTACAGGATTTTTATACTTTACCTCATTTCTTCATAGTCGTAGCCATTTTTCACGTCTTCGGTTGGAATGAGAAGCTTCAGCAACACAGCCACATTGAACTGAGAAAAGAAACATTAACATTAGACGGGCAGGTTTTCTAATGGACTAATGATCATTTGATAATTAGGGACTGTGCAATAATTATCAGGAGGGAGGGTTGGAAAATGGGCTTCATGTAGGAAAATATTAGGTTATACCCCCCCTCCTAAAGGAGTGAATTTAGTTATTGCCCCCCCCCCCCCCCCTCTAATCAGCCAGAATCCTCTCTTGAGTGACTTATTTTACCTTGAGCTCCCTATCCTTGCTTTGATTTTACTTTATACCCCCCTCCTTGTAATTATTGTACAGTCTCTTACATTGACACCAATCTCTATCCGCTAAAAGCGACACAAAACAACGGCTACCACCATTCCCAACACTAAAGCCTTGGCCAAACGGCGTCACAAGTAAGCGCAAGTTTCAAACTTGTGTAGACGTGTGATTTCGTTTGGCCAGAGCTTCCGCTGACTTGCTTGCGTCGACTTGCGATGACCAGCGTTCACTTTGATCGCGATCAAAATTGAGCGCAAATCGACGCCATTTTTCACCGTTTGGCCACTCAACGTAAGTCAACGCAAGTGTTGTTGTTTACTTCAAGTACTATTAACTTGTAACTGGTGTCAGGCGTGGGGAAGCTCACATCACCACATAACAATATTGGTTTTGAATTACAGTCGAAGCTCTCTGAGCGGACACTTTCGTAAGCGGACAGCTCTACTTACGGCCATCTTGATAACTGACCCGTTTGAACTCTAGCTCGTACACACTCTGTATTTACACATTCCCGTAAGCGGCCAGCTCCAGTTTCGGACACTTTTTCTGCTTCCCGAGGGTGTCCACTTACGGGAGCTTCGACTGCATGTATAACCTGATTGGTCAGAGCCGTCAGCATGAAAGACTGGAACCAAATTTCGATCACATTACTGGTACTTAGTCCCCCATTACTCACCACAGCGATGATAATGACGGGCCCGGCGTATCCCCACATAGCACTGCCAGCCGCTGCCTCCCAACACCTGTCACGTGATTCAACCCAACAACGAGTTAGCATTGAAAGAAGTAATTGTTAGAGACTGGTGCCCAGTTTGCTTCACTAGTTGTAAAAGCTTGGCTTTCGTAATTTTCTTGTCGTTTTCTCCATTAATCAGAGATTTTTCGAGCTATTTTCTAGTCATCGACATTAACTCTAATTCCAGTGATCCTAGAATGTGGCAATTGTTACTTTGCTTTTCTCGAGAGGAAAACGACGTGACCCTTTCGGAATCGTTGATTTTTCGACAGCGCGAAGCTGATTGCAAAATAAGTTTGTTTACCAAGTCTTAGTTCAAGGGAATTCGTATTACGCGAGATATAAGCAATATCATGCTGAACTGCAGTTATAATATCGCTGCGTGAGGTGTCATGTGAAATTGCAATTGGAGGTTAAATTTCAAGTAAAATATAGCAATTTTTTCATGAAAAACAAAAGATCGGCGCTTACACGTCATCCGGGTTCTTCAGATCAATCTGCACACCGATAGCGATAAGAGCCAGTAGCGTTGGTAATCCTGAAATGAACAACACAACACGTGACCATGCTTGATAAAACTGCTTTCTCTAGAGTGACGTAATACGCGCGGCCTGCCCAATGTTTGATAAATTCTATGCGCAACTGTATAGTCAACAATGAAAATGATCTCTCAGTACATTAATAATTCATCAATTTATAACAACGGGAATCATAACCATGACGGAGGTTTCGATAAATAAGCAGAAACTTTTACGATTTTATTTCTCCGTTAATTCCTTAGTTTTTGTTTCGATTGAGAAGATATATCAAACACTTGAGACAGTGTTTCATCCGATTTCCAAACACCTCGAATTTTGTCAAAAATACTCCGCTACGCGTCGTATTTTCAACTCTTTTCTCGGTGTTTGGAAATCGGATGAAACACTGTCTCGAATACCAATTTACTTAGAATTTAATTTCATAAAACATGAAAATAATATTAAATTCGTTCCTTAGGCCCAGTTCAGACGCCGTACTTCACATGAGCCGAATCGAATTCGAATTTAGGCCGACCCAAATTAATTTAGACCGGCTGAATTGATTCAGACGCCGAGCTTAATTCAGCCGAACTTAAATTAATAGGGGAAGATTGCTGTTATATTGAAAAATACATTATAATAATTCATGAATTTGTTTCGGCTCATGTGAAGTACGGCGTCTGAATCAAAGCCGGTCCACAGCCGTTATTCTCGGCTGAGCCAGGCGGGAAGAACGGCTGAGCCGATCCGAATTGATCCAGCCGTTCCGAATTGATTCAGACGCCGTACCTCACATGAACTTAATTCGTCGTCGAATTCGATTCGGCTCATGTGAAGTACGGCGTCTGAACTGGGCCTTAAAATGACAGGATGCGATTGAAAGCTGAACGTCTCAGGAGCTCATGGCTGGCATGAGCTGTAATTTTGTTCTATCCAAAGATCGCTGGATCAAAACGACAGAGCAATTAGCCCACTTACCCCATCCAATGACGACGTAAACAATCTCAATGTTGAGATTTGAGGCAAAGATTTTCTTGATTTTTCCGTGGATCCTTAGGCCGTGAAGAAGAAGCCAGCAGAACTCTGCCAACACGGAGAAATAAACAGCGAAGGCGAGAAAGCCACACAGAGTCTGTAAAATACATGGAAATGAAAGATGGGTTAAATGGAAATATCTCGTTCGCGTTTCAAGCAATCCAAAAACTCTATGCTCAAAACATGAATCTATGTTATGGGGTGTTTTGTAAATTTTTGGATGATTTCTGGGTATGTTTGGGAGGAAATAGTTTTTCTCAAAGGATTGGTAAAATTTAGGGAAATAAGAAATATTGAAGATTTAATGTAGTTTTAAAATTAGAATTTGAAGTTAAAAATTAGTAGATGGACACCAACAGACAGTTGATAACCACGCAAGAGCACCCGCGTGGGTATCAACTGTCTGATGGTATCTTTAAACCTCTTAAAATTTCATTGAAATTCAGGTAGAACCCCCCTTAAACCGAGAAAAACGCCGAAAGTTTTAATAGGCAAGCATACTTTAGCAAACAAAGCCATTAGTTTATAAAGAAACTGGGCAAGTGAAATACTTAGTTGATTATCCAGACGGGAGTACAAATGCTAGTTAATGACAAAATCCCGCCTCCGAGACGGGACTGAGCCCGCGATGTTTGTCCCCGAAGTTGCTACGCAACATGCTGGCGCGATTTCTTCCGAGTACTCGTGAGTGCTCGCGCTATAGTTTTTGATTGGATAAATAAGAATTGGAAACTCTTCGAGTGCTTCAACGAAGATTTGCCAAAAACGGCACTTGTTCTCTAGACTGTAACATTTTTAACTAATTAAACGCCGTAGCGACGACAGGGCTGAATAACGTCTGCGCATGTGCGGGATTTCATGACAGCAACAGCAAATTTTTGGCGCGAACGTGTTGTTGTGTGGTTTTGAAACACGACGACTAGGAGAGATAAATGTCTTTTATTTCCGCTCCAAAACGGAAATATTTCCTTTCCTACTTTCGCAAATAATAATTTGAACACTTCAAAGTTTACATCGAATATTTTTCGCCATGAAATGCCGTGGAATACGAGAAAAATTGAGTATATCATTACTGCTTCGTTTCTGCATTTTCGCGGACTCTGACATCGTGGAGCGCTTCGTGGCTATTTTTCAGCGAGTGTTCAGAAAAAAAACCCTGGTGTTTAAAATATATGTTTTCACTCAGTAACAGGCGGATCCGCTGCAAGATTTTAAAGCTTAAGTTTACAGGCAAACTCTTATTCTTTGCGAAAACCTTTGTAGTGTTTCGTATTTTTGAAAATCCCGCCATTTTACCTATGTTGTTGCTATGGTTTCCTGGCAAGCGCTTGGGGCATGCGCAGACGTTATTCAGCCCTGTCCGTAGCGACCCTAAGGTCGTTATTGTACCCAAATCTCCTTCAGTCACAGCTGACAGAGAGAACCTGTGAACGAGAACGTATAATTACCTGCTGAGCCTTGACATGCGCACCGATGAGAAACACGCTCTGCATAACAATGATGGCGGCACACATGTTAATGCGCATGACCTCTCCTCCGTGGATTTCACTATGGAAATAATATAAACATATGTCGTGTTCAAATTCTTGTATAAAATTCATGATGTCTCCTTTTACTGAGTAACTGAACTATAAATCGCTTTGTCTAACGATGGTGGCACTTAACAACGACCTCGGACCCCAGATCGAATTGGAATTCAGAAATGCTGGTTTTTGTGGAGGGAGAAAAACCGGAGAACCCGGAGAAAAACCCTTGGCGCTCTCGCCACTGCGCTATCCTGCTCCCATACGTGGATACTAATGCATTTATCGCGCGCGGGATATACATACGTGGACGCCTTTGGTTGTGGGTTTCAATTTGAGCCAATTTGATTGGCCGAAGAAAATCTTCGCTGTGATTGGTCAAAGCATGTTACGGGGGTTTCTTGGCCAATTAACAATAAGCTCAGAAACATCAAAGCGAAATAAGCTAACGCATAATTATTTTACTTTCAGTGGCTATCATCGCTCGTTTTCTCAACAGAGTTCTTTACTCACATTTTCCAGACAATATGCGCGATCGCCAAGAGGAGGATGAAAAACGAAATCCCGATTCCAATGTAAGTATTCGCCAACAGCCTGAGCTTGTGTGACTCGCTCTAGAAAAACAAACCAATAAGACAATCTATTTAAACTGTTCCACTCAACATAGTTAATAGAGGGAAATGGTTATGAAGCCCGGAAAACTTCAAAGGAGCAAACAAAGAGGCCAAGATTTATGTTGAAAGGTCCATGACCGTGCACATCTTTTGTTTTGCGCTCATATACTATGCATGAATTACGTAATCGCAACGTTTCTATTGGTTAGTTGCTTGAACACACGTAACCACCTATTGTATTTTGTCAGGTTTTGTGCACGGTCAACCCCCAAAACAGCGAACAAAAACATATGACAAAGAACTTTGCCGGGCTTCATAACCATTTCCCTCTATTAACTATGCACTCAACAACTGACTTTTAGTGATAGCAAGTTATCCCTTTTGGTTCCAATATAATGCTAGCATCAAAGTTTTTATTTTTGAGATTAATTCAATACATGTGTTCTGAGATGATCTGGTGCTACCTTTTTCTCTAAGCCAGAACACTTGCGATTTACAGCAGCTTCACCTCACGGATGGCGCATATTGAAAAGCTGCTGTACATCGCAAAATACAGTGTTCTGGCTTCGAGCAAAATGTACGGTACTTGGCAATACATACATACATTTTATTGGACACTCCCCATAGGGCTTTTCAGGCCAATTTACAAATAATGATAATGGCAATGTTTCAACGATACACGGCCTTTTATTATAACGTGCTGGGAGGGTGGAAAAACCTTGCAGTCTCCCACGTTATAGATCGATATCTCTGAACAACAGCATTACAGAAATGACTAGCTCATCTTTCCTGGATTTTCATCTTTTCCGCATTATGGTAATAATTAAAAGACAGTTATTTAACTCAGTTACTTGACCTTTCAAAAATACAAATACAGTCAAAGCTCTCTGAGCGAACACTCTCGTAAGCGGACAGCTCTACTTACGGCCATCTTGACAAAACCCGTTTGAACTCTAGCTCATACAAACTCTGTACAGTCGAAGCTCTCTGAGCGGACACTCTAGTAAGCGGACAGCTCTACCTACGGCCGCCTTGACAAAACGCCCTTAATTTGAACTCTCATACAAACTCTGTATTTACACATTCCCGTAAGCGGCCAGCTCAAGTCGCGGACACTTTTTCTGCTTCCCGAGGGCGTCCGCTTACGGGAGCTTCAACTGTATCGTTTCAGTTTATTCATTCAGGTTAACATGAAGTAGTAATTACTCGATACCTTCTCTTTTCCCACAACAGCAAACAGGCCTTGTTGATCGCAGGCGCAGGACGTGTGTGTAATGTTCGTTTTCAAAACTGTGCAACCTCCCCTTGACCAGCCGCCAGGAGACTGGAGCCTACAGAACGTTATCGAAGAAATAAATACTGTTAACAAGTTCCCAATTAGCACTGCAGCAAGTGATTCAGTATTTGTCATTAATTTTATTTAAAAGTGCTGATTAGTTTGAAGTATATTTCGTGATGGTTATATGACATAACTAACAACACTCCGGATGGTTATGACTCATGGAAGAAATCGAGGCTGACTTACGGATCAGAATCATCATTGGGCAAGTTCCTAAAAAATTGAAATCAATAGTTTCTACTAATTATTTTGTACTATTCGAACAGGCACAGCACATTTAAGGGGTAGGGGGAGGGGGGAAATAGACAGTGAGTCAGGAACCCGGGAGTAAAATGGGCGGGAAAAGAGAGGGCGGGAGCGAGATACTTTTAAAGGTGGCGGTAACCCGGAGAAATAGGACACGATTTCGCAATATTTTGTAATATTTCGCAATCACAGGAAAGCAGAAAAAGTTGGAAGCCAGCCACTAAAGCCTGGTTTCCATATAATCGTAAAAAATTCACGATCGCAAGGATCGCAATGATTGCAGAGATAGAAATTTTTCTAATCGCAACGATCGCAACGTTTTATGGTTTCCATATTATCGCTGCGATCGTTGCGATTATATGGAACCCAGGCATTATTAAGGAAGGAGCAGGAACCGGGAATAAAATGTACGCGGGAATCCGGAAGTTCCGACCACCCTGTTAGAACATGAACAATCATGTCATCACAGTATTTGCTCAAGTTTTCAAAGCATCTTCCAATATCGTTTTTGGGCGGGCGATTATATTCCACTCCACCCTTGACTGATCTAACGGCACTTGACCGAATTTAGCGAGGAAACTCTTCTGCTCTGGGTACTGTTGAACTATGCGTCACTGTATTTAGGGTATATTTTTTGTGCTAGCTTTATTACTTTGCAAAATAACTTACTTAGCATTCTCATTCCAGCGGACGCATTGCTTGTCTCCATTGTAAATAGCCGGGAAGAGTTTCTCGTTCTGAAATCAAGCAAATCAAATCAAACTTGACGACTATATTGTTAGTCGTGTCGTGCAGCGCAGGCAAGGCTTACCCTAAGACTAGCATGATACTATAATGCGCAAGAGCAACTTTGATTGACAGGGAAGGTTTACAATAACATCGTTTCAGCTTGAGACGGGCATTAACCCTTTCACTCCCAGAGTCAAACGTGGTTGTACGTTTGCGGAGTCTGTGGATGAAACCCTAGTATGTGACCATTCAGATGAAAGCTAATGAGCAGTACTTTCAAGTGGTGCTGTTTGTTTCTGACGTACAATTTTGCAAAACGAAAATCAAGATTTTTTCCTTAGTTTTGAACTTAGCACTCTTGGGAATGAAAGGTTTAAACGCGCTTACGCTGACAATGCAAGAAAGTTATAAAGGTGCGGTAAAGCCGTTCGGAGCCAAACTGGCCCACACTGCCGGCCGAGCTTAGCGGAGAGAACGGAAATCGAGCGCGAAACGCGAGCGAGCGGAAGTGCGGCACGTTCCGCTCTCTCGCGCTTCGCGCTCGCTATCGGAAAGAAAGAGGGACTGCTCGCAGTCTAACTCCTGGGTGGAGAGAGGACTCACAGTGCCTAAAGCGCTCGATCTGGAGTCCAACGCGCTAACCATTAGGCCGCCGCGAGAAAGTTAATAGCTTACATTTTTATTTGTGTTCTGATGGACCAAAAATTAAATTCTGAGCTTGTAGTAAATTCCAATCTCTCCCAAGACAAGGTACTCCGTCCGTGTCTATATTCTTACCATGATATGCTGAAAGTTTACAACGATTCTGTTGTCACCATCAAGAGGAAGACTGCGGTCAATATGGGCACTTATTAACCGAGAGATGATAAATACTGTATCTTCAAAGATACATTCCTTGTCATTGGTTCGGCTGAAAAAGAAAGAGATAAAAAAAAAGCTGCAGTATAAAATATTTTGGATGTTTTTAGTTCTAAACACTTGTAGTAAGTGTCAGCCCACGAGCCTACCAGTGGCGGGAGCCCGCGGTGCCCCTCCCCCCTTATTGCTGAAAAATTATAAGGCCTGGAAGGCCGAATATCCCCCCCCCCCCCCTCCGTCCCAACGTATTCGCGCAAGAGAAGGCGCACTTAACCCTTTCATCCCTATCAACTTGCCGAACAAGTTTAAGCGCCGCCCTTTTCAAGTAGTAACATCATCGTACAAATTTGATCCTTATTAACTAATCGAAAGCTTGCATGAGCACACGTACCGATAGTTGCTTAGCAACCCCTCTGGAAAAAATCGTGGGCTCACTCAACTCCGTGACACAGGTTTCCGACAGAAAAATGTGATCGTTATATTACAATTAAGCAACGTTTAGTTTGCGCATGCCTACCTATCCGCGGGACATGTGGTTGCTGTTCCGAGCGGGTATTGCGTGTCGTTCACAGTTGGAGTGTAAATCATGACCAGGCTTGTCACATACTGTTCCACATACTCTATCACTTTCTTCTCTGCAAATAAAACATTTTGAAAAACGTATTGAGTCGAATGAGCTGAGTCACGGCTTGTGCATGCATCTTGAAAACTTTAGCCTAAATTTTTTCAAGTTTGTCATTCGCAATCTTTCTTAATCCTCACCATCCTTAATCGTGACAACCATTTTCGTTCTTTTCTGGTTTCTTATTTCTACCGAATACGGTCAACTCTCGTTATAGCGGACACCGTCGGGATGTAGTTTGGAGTCCGTCATAGCGAGAGTCCGCAATAGCGGGAGTAATTTTCAGTCAAACCTCTATAGCTTTCGCCGGGTGGAGGGCTGAATTTTGTCCGTAATGAGCGGGTGTCCGTAATCACCGGGTATCCGCAAGGCGAGAGTTACTGTAATAGCTACCTATACTACGTGGTATAAGTTGTCATCAGGTGTCTCCCTATTGGCTCGCTGCATAACTTAGCGCAGATTAGTACAATTGATAGACGTCAGTGGTGTGTTTTATAAATTGCATGGAAGCCGGGAAAAGTAAAGTAAAAGTAAATATTATCTTACTTATTTTTGGAGTTTGCCACACGGCTCGGAAACCTGAGAAGTTTTCGCTTTTATCGGCGTTGAACACAATCCGAAGCTTCTGTCCACTGGATTCAATAGTCCGTGGACCCTGGCGCCCGCACAACCTGTCTCCAATTTGGTGGTTTGCCGTGTCACCATCGAAGAACTCCATGTAATCATAGAAGCACTTTTTGTCTTTCTCCAGATGAAACTCTTCCAGTTCTAACTTGATCGTATGGTTGAGCGGTGCCTCCAGAATCCAAAACACATTGAACGCCATTAGGGTAGTTGCGAGGGAACAGAGGAGAGGTAATGTTTCCACCTTGTGTCTCGTTGTACACACAATCTGTGGGACCATAGAGGGATGAAATGTTATCGTTTATTTAAAACTCGGCGTTTATTCGGGGCCGGCGTTTATTAAACTTGTTTTTTTTTTTCATTATTTCCGACAGCCTCATTTTTTGCTGTATTTTACATAAAGTTTACGTTACTGAATTTTTTTAAGAATGTCCACTAAACAAGACCAAAATGTCACAAACTTCCTCTCTAATAAAAAAATTTGATTCAAACAAGTCAGTTGCGAATGCTGTAATTAGTGGTTTGTTGAATGTGGAGTGAACAAAACTGATAAATAGAGCTGTTATACAATGGTGGCTCGTGAACCTAAATCATTTCACCTATAAATCAATGAGAATCGATCAGTTAAGCCGGTTCAAATAAACGCCGGGACCTCGATTAAACTGACGCCGGGGGCATTTATTTAAAACTCGACCTGACAGACCCGGCGTTTATTCGAGGCCCGGCCGCGTTTAATCGAGAAAATACGGTGAAAAAAAGAGTGAAAGACCCTGTCCCTAACGGTCTCCGCTCGTGTGGTGTTTGCAAATTCTCGTGTGCAAGTTCTAATACTTGCCATGTTGGTGAAAGTAACCGACCGAGATTTTTCTCTGTGCATGGGAGTAAAGTGTCCTGCTTAAGAACATACCACAAGGACACTGGCTGTGCTCGAGCTCTTGAGCTCCTGATCTCAAGTTCAATGTTCATTTGAGACCTTCATTTGAGACCCTCATTTGAGACCCTCAAAAGAATATGTGCTCTTTGTTTTCGGACCAGCCCTAAGGGCTTGTTAACGTGCAGGTTTTAGGTAAGAGAGTCCTGGATTCAGATTTCAGTCTTACCACATTTTTTGGTTTCTTTAGCATCACCATAACATTTCCCACCATTTTGAGCACCTTCGCATACCCGTGTTCTTTTGGTATCAAACTTGTCATCACAAGCTGTCCAGTCAGTCCATTGGGTGTAATTACCATCAACTAAACAAGAAAAACAGGTGAAACAAGTTTAAGTTAAAGATGATTTCCAGTCCGTACTGCGCAGTCTCAGGGTTTGTTTTCATTTTTGTTTTGAATTCGTTGATACGTTACGTATACACTTCGGTGATAGCCAAGTCTTTTAGTCCGCCATTACGGGTCGTTACGTCCAGGAATGCTCGATCCCGGGGTGCTCGATGAGCTGAAACGTCAGTTTGGGATAATGTCGAGGTTCTTCTACTCGTTATTATTGTTTGGCAAGGATATCTGGCGTTAATAATGAAGAAAAATGTAAGTTTGTCCTGGAATTTTTATTCTGGCTAGTAAACATTCCTTCGTATGAGACTCATGTAAACATTGCATTTTGAAATTGTGTGTGTATACAGAACGGTTTTAAATTGATTGTCGTATAAAACCAAATCCAAAGCAACCAAATTGGCCAGTCACAACAAACATAAACAACACAGTGAACCAATGAAGTAATTACACGTAACCGGCGCCAAGCGCGGGAAAACGCACATGACAAAGTCCCGAATGGTTCTATTTTTGTATCTGATTGGTTGGGTACGGTAGGTGGCGCGAGATTTTAAACCAATCAGAGTGTATATACGTAGTTAAACGAAAATTCCGGATTACGTCCGACATTATTCAATCATTGATCAGTTCACGAGGCAGTGACGGAAAACGCGTCATTTCTGGAAAATCTTCGTTGACGGTCCCGAAGAGTTTCCGATTCTTATTGTCCAATCAGAACACTATATGAAAGTTTTCACGGCAGTTTGTCGGCTTCCGGAGAGACGGCGTATCGCTACCTAGCAACCTCCGTGCTAAAAACGTCCTCGCGGAACAAGTGATTGTTGAAATGCCAGAAAACTCCTTTGACGGGGCAATACCATGTTATGCTCTCTTTCTGTTAGCTTCAACTTACCAACAATCTTATGCACGGCTTGGAAAGCTGCTGTGTCCACGTCAAACTGATCAAGGGTGCTGTTTACAGACGCGTTCTTCAGCGCACCAGTAACATCGGAATCCACGAGAATTGGACCATTCACGTCTGGTCTTTTCACATCGAAATAAAATTTGGCTTGGACGTTACCGGAGGTATCACTAAAATTGAAAATCATACATTGTTAGAGATTAGATTCAAGAGCCTTAAAGATGATTTCCAGTCCGTACTGCGCATGTTCAGGGTTTGTTTACATTTTTGTTTTGAATTTGTTGATACGTTACACTTTGGTAATAGCGTACATGAAGTTGTTATGAAGTTTTTGAGTCCGCCATTACGTGTCGTTGAGTTCCTGAATGCTCGATGAGCTGAAACGTCGGCCTTTTAGTTTGGGATAACGCCGAGGTTCTTCTACTCGTTATTATTGTTTGGCAAGGATATCTGGCGTTAATAATGAAGAAAAATGTAAGTTTGTACAACAATTTCTATTTTCGCTAGTATTTACATTCCTTCGTATGCGACTCATCAACATAGCAGGCGGAGATTGCTCAGTACGGCCTGTAAATTATCTTTAAGTCAATTACAGTATGCCGGAGCTCGAAGTTTCTAAGGCCAAAAATTTTGACTAGCGTACTATATAGAGCTGATTAAAGATGTTTTGTGTACTTTTTTTTTTATACTTTTCAGCAATTATGTATGAAAAACCACGCCCGAATTAACTCCCAGTGCTGACTATCAATCGATATTCGCCACTTGAGAAACGAGGAGCAATCTGGGGCGAGTCGCATTTCGCAGTCTCTTGTGGGATCGTTACTAGGGATAAAATGGCGGCCAGCTTGACGACGCGTCCCCAGTAATGGCCCAACAAGCGATTGCGAGATGTGACTCACCCCAGATTGCTTCTTGTTCCTAAAGTGGCGAATATAGGCGGTATTTGCCTTGCGAATGAGATCGCAAGAAGTGTTATTATTATATCCAGTACTGTTCTATAAAATCTTGGAGTCAACTTGCACCAGTAATGTAAATGTTTTGGCGTTTCTCGAAGTCATTGTTATTTCCCTGTTTGGAAAAGTGAAGAGAAATGTCTTTTGGCAGCGCTAGAACTCTTCGCCATGCAAAGTAAAGGAAGCAAGATTTCTCACTCGATTCCTGTTTGACGAAAGCTACAGTAAACTCAACCTCGTCCCCAGGGTCTCTCATCTTCCCGCCCCCTGGAGCGAGAGAAGAGAGACCCTGGTCTGGTCTGGTCACGTGTCTAATTGACATTTTCAATCCCCAGTGAGGGTTCCTATAATTACGAATCTTTGTCGCGCTTTCTTTTGTCGACAACAAAGCGAGGCCAGAAGCTAATGGCCACTGTTCACAGGCAAGCGATGTTTTTATACAGCAGTCTTCAGGGGGCGGGAAGATGAGAGACGCTGGGAACGAGGTTGCAGTAAACTCACGATGTACCGTATCTCCTGCCTCGTCCCCAGGCGTCACTCCTTGTTCGAGCGCGGTGCGCGTGGGGTTGTGGGACTGTTGCATGCTTCGCCTCCTAACCATCAAGCCCCGCGCTCCCTGTTTTCCCGCTCGCAACGGAGCCTGGGGACGAGGCAGCCGTATCTCCTTATAATTGTGAGCGAACATAAAGGTCGTTAATAAACTTCACTTACCTAAAGGTGAATGTGTGTACCCCCTCTACCATGAGGTAAGTCGACTCGAGCGTGGATTCCAGCTAAAAGAAGAAAATTATATATAAATCATTCAGGTCATGCGGCCTAGATATCTTACATACACAAACGAACCAAGCCTGGCCGAGTGTAGTCTCCTTCGCAGCCGTTATTTGTGTGGTCACGCAACGCTTCTCTCGTGATATTTTGGACAATTTTGAAATAGGAGAAGCGTTGCGTGACGACACAAATAATGGCTGCGAGGGAGACTAGGCCGAGTGTCTAGCTCAGTGTATTCTCATTTCGTTTCAGTGAAACCCTGGCAATACCACTGACCATTCACCTAAGGCTTGGCTTCTCATACCGGCACTGCTCATGCCTGGGATAGAATCAAGTTCGATGCGATGCTCTATGAACTGAGCTATGAAGCCACACATTGAGAGAAAGGTCAATTGTGAGTTCATATGTTTTGATAAACGGCTGGGGATGTCGGGGATTATCGCGTGATAATTGATCGGTAGAGGGATACCAATTCACTGCAAGAAAACTTGCCTCTGACCCACACATTTGGCATAGGGGATCTTCCTAGAAAAGCTCAATAGAGCTTGCTAAGATCTTCTACCATTATATGTAAACTAGCAGACAGTTATCAACAAGCAAATTAGTGTAAATGCAATATAATGGACAAATAAAAAAAAATAAGGTCACAGATGACAAAGGCTGCCTTTGCCATACCTTTGACTGTAGATAAAAGGTGGTCAAAGGTGGGATAAAGGTGCTGCCAAATTGGACTCTGACTGGGTCAAATGTACTTTTGACTGCGGTCAAAGCTGTTACTAAATTTGACGCGCGTCCAACGCTTGTCAAAGGTGTTGTTTACCTTTGACCTCAGTCGTCCATCTTTGTCTCACCTTTGATGCGAATCAAAGGTGAGACAAAACCAACGACAGAACAATATTGGTAATTCATGATGACATACCGTTTCTCCTATCTGCCTTGTTAACTCTTTGAAGTACCCTGACGTTGTGTCGCTCAGGCTGGAGTTGAAAGTTCTGTTCTTGATGACGAGAATAGTTTCAAATCGTTGAACTAGAGAGATAATTTATAATACGATTAATCTCGACCGAAAAAACAAAACAAAGAGAGTCACTAATGAAAAATATTATTCCCTGGGTTTTCATTGCGTTGTAATCCAAGATGGCGGATGGTCGAACAGGCGGGGTAGACATGGGATCCATAGTCGTCAAACTATCTTTCTGTTAGTAGAGTAAGTTCTGAGAATATATATGGTGTAACATCATGTACGTTCACATAGAGTGGTTTTCAATTGAGCGTCGAATTAATCCGGAATTGCTTTGGTTTCTATGATTGGTTCAAAAAACATCGCGCCACCTACTCAACCAATCAGATGCAAAACCGAAACCAATCACGACTTTGTCACACGCGTTTTCCCGCGCTTGGCGCCGGTTACGTGTATTTGCTTCACGTTCATTGATTCATTGTGTTGTTTATGTTTGTTGTGATTGCCGATTCAGTAATTTCTTTGGTTTTGGTTTAAAGGAGCTACGTCACGGATGGCGCATCTTGAAAAAATTGCCCGCCAATTTATTCAAGTTCGCCGTTCGCAATCCATCTTAATCTTCTCCATCCTCAACCATCCTTGTTCCTGTTTGGTTTATTATTACTTCTTTGGTGTTTTTCTACCTTTGCAAACTATTATTTTGAGCTAGCTTTCTTCAATTTGAAGGTGATTTTGTACTTTGCAAAAATAACTTAAAATATCGTCACATAGCTCCTTTAAAGTTGATTTACAGTCCGTACTGCGCAATCTCCACCTGCAATGTATGAGTCGCATACGAAGGAATGTATATTCGAGCGAAAATAGAAATTGTTGTAAAAACTTACATTTTTCTTCATTATTAACGCCAGATATCCTTGCCAAACAATAACAACGAGTAGAAGAACCTCGGCGTTATCCCAAACCGAACGACCCTTAATGGCGGACTCAAAATCTTCATGTACGCTATCACCGAAGTGTAACGTATCAACATATTCAAAACAAAAATGAAAACAAACCCCGAGCATGCGCCGTGCGGACTGGAAATCATCTTTAACGACTCTCAAATGAAAACCGTTCTAAGCCGTTCGACTCACCATGGCAACTGAGTGGCCCACCACAATACACAGCGGCACTTCTCCTGATGCGCGAGTGTTGACGGTGTAGCAACTGGAACTCGTGAAAGTCGCCGCCATCTTCGTCCTCAGCGCTGAAATCCATAGTAACCTCAATCTTTACATCTCGTCTTTTCCTTGACTTTGGATGGGTGTCTTATTAAGAAAAGGAAACAGAAACAAACTTATCTTGGTTTGACATGCAAACGAGGCGAAAGGGTCAATCTGGTATTGTTAGCCGTTTGACATGCAAACGAGGCGAAAGGGTCAATCTGGCATTGTATTGGCCCATTAGCCTTATTTGTAGGCTGGATTACCAGCCGCTGTTCGGGAAAATGAGCCAGAACGAAGACCGACTCGTTTGCATACTTTTTAAAAACAAAAGAATATTTGACTGCGGGCTCAACTGCTATTAATCGCTATTGTTTCACTGAGAAAAGTAAACAACAAGAACAACAAGAACAAAAAAACAAGGAAACAAGAGCATGAAAAGTCACTGCAGTGTTCTTGGAGCAAGCTGGATACTAAGTACTGTTTTGGAAAGAAATGATGGCGATCATGATTAGTTTTTCACATTTGAACCTTATAATTAGTTATAGGGCCTAAGCTCCCACGAGTCTCCTGTAGCTCAGTGGTAGAGCGTCCGACCGGTGTGCGGAAGGTCATAGTCGATCATAGGTTCGACTCCTGCTGGGGAAACTCGGGGGAAAAAATTTCAGACTAATTTGTGTCACTGACTGATAAACACTCATCTTTCTCATATATTACTGTTTTGTCAATAATTTCCGACTGTGATTTAAGAGGTTTAAAACGCCAAGTAAGTGCGTTTTTGTTCTGCTAAGTATTCTCATCTGTTAGCACATATGCAGCTTTGTTCTTAACATATGAAACCGTTGCCAAGTTAAACCGAAAACATATTTCCTTCTATGGACTCGTCAGGTCACAAGACAACATTCGGAAATTTAGGTTGTAATGAAATTTCTTAGATTCATCCTATCCGGAGTTGCTTCGTACGTTTTAATGCTGTAAGTTACTAGTAGAACACTCCAATTATATAAAATACTAAAAACTACTGGAGACCCAAGCCATAATTTTCATGAGTAGTCCTTTTATGTTATTTACCATTTTTCACGATCCTTGGACAATCAAATTTTGCAGACACATAGTCCGAAAACTTTGTCAAAGCTTTACCAATGCTCTTGTCAGCGCGATCAGGAAGCGATGCGGACCTTTCCTCGAGACAGTCAAACCTCTTCATAACCAGCACTAGGAAGAAAAAGTCATCAAATTGATCGACATACAGATTCTTCTAACTAGTAGAAAGAGGATGATCTAAAGGCCGATTTAGACGGTACGATTTTGTCGCATGCGACATGCTTACGGCAAGCCTACGACACGAATTTTGTTGTGTAAATCAAACCTACGATTATCGTGTACGACACGAAAAATGTCGTAGGATTTTGAAACATGTTTTAAAACCCTACGACATGTCGTAGCTTCAAACAATGTTAAAAGATGAAAGTCGTATACGATTTTTACATGACGCGAGTAGCGCGCGCTACAAAAGTCGCATGCGACAAAATCGTACCGTCTAAATTGGCCTTAAGAGAAGCATTCCCCCATACATGGGTCTCTGAGCTATTTTAAGAACGCTACCTGATTGGTCAGTTCCAGTAACGTAATGTCGGAGCCTCGATCAATAGGAAATTTAAAAAAAAATCTTTCACAGCATGGCGCGAAACTATAAAATAGATTTCAAACAATTATCCTGGGGCACGAGGAATCCTTCTCTTAGATCATCCTCTTTTGACTAGAGTAGTACCATACGAAACGCATGGAGATCGGTAAAAATAATTTGAACGAATGTGATTAGAACCCGTGTTAGGGAGAGGCAGGACAAACTGGGTTAGACTCCGGATCGAGCGGCTCGGGTTACGTTCTGGCTGGCCATGGGTTCGTTGTGTTGTATGCCTAAGTATGACAGGAAAAAAATGGATACCAGTGAATTATTGGAGCAATCTGACAAAAACTACCGGGGGTCACATCCTGCGTTGGACAAGCATTCAATAATGGTTTCTTTTTGTAGCGTGTTTAGTATCGATTTCTGTGGTGGTCGGAATCATTGTCCAGCCTCTTCACATAGAAATGACCGCTAACTAATCAAACCCGACAAATTCTTACACAACACCATCAGTATCAAAGTAAACAACCCATACTCACCTAAGCCGTCGGTAGCATTAAAGAAGTCGACCGTGGAGTTTCCTGAGTCGTTATATTTCATCAACAGAGACACGCCCTTCTTCATCATTGCCGAGAGCGTCTTGATAATGTTTACATCTCTCGGCTTGGATCTTGTTGGATCAACTGCCTGGGTAATTTTCCCGCCAAGCTGAGAATTAGGAAATCAAAAGGAATAAGATCAGTGCATGTATTTGCAAAAACGTTTTTAACTTTAAGTCCATAGCTGAGCTATTTTAAGAGCGCTACCTGATTGGCCAGTTCAAGTAACGTGATTTCGGAGTCTCGATCAGAAGGAAATAAAAATAACTTTCACAGCATGGCGCGAAACTATTAATATATTTCAAAACATTATCATGGGACACAGGGAATCGTTCTCTTAAAGAGCCTTTCATAAATTTAATACCTCTTCAACTAAGGGATCCAAATCTTTTTCAAGTTCTTGTTCAACCGGTGCGGACATCCTCTGATTGATCTACAACGAAAATAACAAATTAAAGTGTGTGTTTATGATTCCCGGTTAGTAGTTCACGAAAAAGGCACGCCATTTAATAATTGCGTGTCCAACGAGCGAGTATCGTATCGCAGCGGAACAATCGTTTTCTATGCAGCCATTTTGACTCGAGCACTCGCGCGCTCACGCTTCGCGCATGTGGTACGTGTACCAGCTTCGCGTGTCTCGCTTGCGTAAATAATTGGCGCGTTCCGACCGCGGTCAAACGCAAAAAAATAAGTAAAGTCGGTCAAAGATAAGAGTTTTACTTTCAGAGCTTAAAGCTTGTTAGTTTTCCTTCAATTTTTGAGTTTATTAACTTTTTTATGATTTACTAAACAAAATTCAAGCTTTTGAAAAGTTACCATTTCGCGCTGTTAACACTGGTGCCCACTCCACAGCGGTCAAAATTGGCGTGTACTCACAGAGCTGGAGAGAAAGAAAACCCTCGCCCTTTGCGCGGGAACCATTGTGCTCGCGCTCTTCGTCGTAAAAAAAAAAAATCAAAATGATCGACTTGAAGCAAGTTTATGAAATCTCTTAATTACAGAAAATTCTGTCATTTGTGACATCGTGAATTTAGAACACTATAAAGCTCCACTACAGTTTCGAAGTTTACTAAAGACCTAGAATAAAGAACAGAACTAACACCCGGTATTATAGACAACACTCACCGTGACTGTGGAAGACTGGGCAGAAATGACCGTGGTCGGACTGGGTGCCTCCCCGGTATTCAAAATCCCGGATGTCGTGGAGGAAACCCCGGATATCGTGGCAGTAGCGGATAAAGAAGCCATTACCGACCCTGTGATGGTGACATTCTCCTCCACCATTGAATAACTGGTACTCACTGTCACAGTAGGCAGAATTGTCGCGCTTTCACTGACTGAAAAAATGTGGATAAAAGGTTGTCAGTTAATTTTACCAGCGTACGGTGGGGGACAGGAGGGGGGGGGGGGGGGGGGGGGAGTAAATGGGGCGGGAAGCATACGGGAGACGGGAGAAGAGAGGGCGGAGAAATAGGAAAACAATTCGCAATTCGTCCGAGACGAGTTATCCGAGGAGAATTCCATCAGAAAAAGTGACGGAAAGGGGGGAGGGGGTTTGGTACCGCTTAGGGTGTTTAAATGTAAAAACAATATATAGGTACCTTTAAGGGTATTACGCCGAAAAAAACCCTGATAAATTAAAGCAGTCAGTGGCTCTATGGCCATTGCTTGTACTTGACGAAAAATGCCATTGTTATGTCGCTGTCGTGATTTTGAAATGATTAGACAAGTTAGCCACCACGTGATAAAGTCAAACTAATTTGCGGTTTACTGTTTCCAGACAAACTAATGCAGAAAACTCACATTAGTTTTAATTTGTGCAATTTTCTTTAGTTTTGTGGTCTCGGTACAATTATGACACAGCTCGATCGAGGCAATGTTCGTGGAGCATTTCGTTTTACCTTATAGCGAGCTATACTACAAACACAGCGGAATTTTCTGGATATTCTTTCTCAATAGTTGTTTTGAAGCCGGCACTAAAGATGTACGATTTGCGGTCAAATTGTTTATCTCTTCGCATTTTCTGATGTGGTTTATGGAAACAAATCCGTTTTGTCATGCTGATGAAAACCAAACCGCTTATAGTAGCGGCAACGTTTCATACAAATCCTTATCGTTTTGTTTGTTTGTTGCAAGCCTGGGTATCCTGTGGTCTTACTGCACTCTTCTTCAGAAATTATTCAATTTTTTGTTGACATTGCGGACATTTGTTGAAGCCCAAATAACGTCAAAATACTGAAATTAAAACTCTCAGCTATAGCTTTTCCAGTAAATCCGACAAGAACAATTAGCATCGTTTAATAATAACACCGAATAAACATTCTATATTTTACCATTTTCTCACTTGAAGTTTAATACCTTCCCGACAAGAGGTTATTTTAGCGATGACTCAATTGCGAAAGAACAGTATAATACTTTAAATTTCCTAGAGCTGGTTCGTGATCGAAGTTCGATTGTTTCAGAAGAGAGACTATATTTAAATCGCTACTTCGAAAATGAACTGAATAAATGCGATCCTACTGCCAAATAATGTTCTTTCCAGAGTGGAATGGAACATTAGTAGGGGCAATGACGAAGATTGAGCTATGAAAGAAAGAGCCTTTTGAAAAAATTATAAGCTCAGTAAAAACAATAAAACAACTTCAAACTGACTTCAGCTTTGAATAAAATTATATATCTTATCGTCTGCAATAAGTTACTGAATAAATCATTCCAGACTGACCCTGAGGCTTTGTACGTGCCGTATATCAGAAGTTATCAGACTTCTGAGTAGATAAAATAGATGATCTTGCCTTTCTTAAGTTTGCAGGTGAAAAACAATTACCGGAGAATAACAAGGAGAATTACATTCATGGAGTAAATAACAAGACGAGGCAAAGTCTTGACCACAAACATTAACAACAAATATTACTCAGCATATATTTAGACTATTTCGCACGCAACGTTTTGAATCATTGTAAAAGTCTTCCTCTTTAAACAGTGCCGGAAACTGTCGACCTAAGATAAATCCGCGCCGATCTATCTTTTCCCACGTCTCCCGGTGCCATGTAAAACCTCAAAGAAGAAAAATGATTGGGCCAAAGAAAAAGGGAAAATAAAAGTGTAAAAATAAAACAACCCGTATACCGCCCGCCAGCACTTTTTTAATATTGCGCAATATAAATATGAAAGCAGTCATATATCATCAAACTGGAAGGCGGCAAAATCGTAATGCTTAACTTCAGTGAAGATCTTTTCTAATGATTTTCGCTCATTTTTGAAGCGAAATTTCTGTTCAGAGATCATTCTTAACGGAATTTTTTTTCCGAAACGTTTTGCTCGGAATAACTTACACTATCTCTGAAAGTGAATAAAATGTAACCATCCATCGCTTAATTTTGGTGTATTGTGATATAAACTAGGCTTTGCTCGAGTTAAAAAGACACAAAAATGTTCTGGGATTATTCCATATTGTTTTCTTAATCAGTACCGAACAGCGAATAATTTCCATATTGGAGTGGGATTTACACCTGCCCCTACAGAAATTAAAGCCGTATTCATGCAAAAAGCTAAGCCAAGAAATCTTCTAAACAAAAACAAAATTAAAATCCAAGCCCGTTTGCATTGCCAAAAATATTCTACTAAAAATTTGAAAGAAAACCGAAAAGCTCGCTAAAACTTTAGGCTGGCGACACTGAATATCATATTATTAATAAAACTTGCCCCATATTTACATTTAGAAGAGTTTGTCAGTAGAAGCTTCTGCTGTCTTAAATAAAATTACAGCGTTTGGTTAAAATTCGCACCCCAGCTTTTGCGGTATATATATTCACTGGCTGAGCAACAAGCTCTAGTTTTCTCGCATCGTACGTCCAGCTTAAAAAAGCAATACCGGTAATTTAAAAAGCGATAATTCGCTGTGATAACATTTTTAATTTACCTGTGGTTGTGGACTGAGTAGAACCCAAACACATGGAAAGTAGGCAGAAAACCTATGTCAAGATAAAAACAAAGCAAGAAAGATCATATCGATTACTTTCATATATGGATGGGATAACTTATGACATCGAACAGATATATGATCGAATTTATATATTTCAAAAATTTATACATAGCTTGCAAAATTTGGTATTAATCCATCGAAATTTAACAACCTCCGTTTCTACTTCATTTTCGATGCATTTATCTATCCTACCTTGAGCGAATGGACATATCCGATCCCCTTGCGGCCATGAGTGAATTAAACCACAAATTTTGTGTTTCGTAATCGGCGTTAAGACAGCTAAATCGCTGAAAAAGATTTGTTAACTGAACCAAGAGCTCGGGTCGTCACGAGCTGCACAAAACACGTCAAAAACGGGAAAATTACATATTGTCTTTAACAGGCCGCTGTGCATAATTTGACCAAGAACCAACATAATCATTATTTATTAATAACGGCCGATCTTCATCGATGCAGAGAGTATGTTTTATTAAACAGGTGCCGAATAAATTTAATTATAGTAAGCGATGGGTTTAGCGCCCATTTTAGAGACAAATTCAGCCGCTACCAGACAGATAGGAATTCAATTAACAAGCGCTGCACTCAATATGTAGATTTTTCTCTTTTCATTTTACTAGAAGTAAAATTAATTACGAAGTCATGTTGGTTTTGTTGATTTTCGTCGTCAAGGAAGTCCTTGCAAAGTTATAACCACCTGCACAAATTCAAGAAATTTGATTGGTTGATGAAAATATGTCACGTGCAACTTTTGCAAATAGCTTGTTCCAGTCTCTCCGCCGTATTTCATCCGCTTGTTCACCACGATAAGAGCAGGCCTGGAACTCTCGAGCTTGCGGTTTTATTCGTTAGCACTTTTATTATCAACATGCATAAATTCCTTATTTCCTCGCACCGCACCCTCGGGACTTCTCGGGACAGAACTCGAACCGTGAAAGCAGACACCCAAAATTTGTTTTCCTTGTTTGAATGTAAATAATCCCTCTATCAAGCGGACACCTCTATTAAGCAGATGCGGAGGCCTAAAAAGTGGCTGAAATGGTCATTTACATGGTTAAAAACCTGTATTAAACGGACGCTTGTATCCGTACCATCCAGCATGCCTGACAACTGGCTTAAAGGAGCAATGTCACGATATTTTAAGTCATTTTTGCGAAGTGCAAAATCACCTTTAAATTGAAGAGAAGGCCTCAAAATAGTTGTTTACCAAGGTAGAAAAACACAAAAGAGGTGATAATAAACCAAACTGGAACAAGGATGGTTGAGGATGGACAAGATTAAGACGGATTGCGAACGGCGAACTTGACTGAACCATCCGTGACGTAGCTCCTTTAAGGTTGCTGGAGTATTCTCTTCATAATAAGGAAAAGAGGACCTCTCGCTGGCCATCAGTAAAGTTACATTACCGTATCAACTGATAAGCTTTGTTTTGTATTTTTCGCTGTTAGCATTTTCAAAAGCTATGTGGTACCAAGCCGGCATAAGATTCTCTTCCGTCGGCTCGCGTTCTTGAACTGCAAAATATCTCATTCGGTTTCAAGTGTACGTAGAACTTGTTTTTGGTTTTTGACCGTGTGAATCTTGCGGTATATGTATATGAAACTTCCAGTACTTTGATCAATATAATTTGCCACTTTCAATAAATGAAATGAATTCAAACACTGATCGTTATAGTTTCCGGGAGTATACCAGAAATATCCAACGCTAATTAGAATAGTATTTGACACCTAAATATGACGTGGTATTCTATGGCGGACACTAGCTGAGAAAATTTTACATTGATATACGTGTTATATAGTAGCTACTAACAGTTTTTGCGTAATAACGGAAATACGTCAGAGAGATAACAAAGATTGACAGTAAAACAATAGAATAAAATAATGTAGGGAAACTAAATATCTAATATATTTCTTCGCGGATGTTAAGGCCATGGGGTTCAAGTGTTCTAGCTTTTGTGATTAAAAAAGCTTCCCTGGCCTTACGTATTGAGTCTCTGTTAGAAAATATTTTTTCAATGGGGATTAATTGCATTGTCGACATGCAATTAATCCCCACCTTCGACGCCATGTTTAGCAGAGCACGTGCTATGGAAATAAATGCAAAGATCAAAGTCATCAGACACAGCTGTAGACAGGTAAATAAATATATTTTGTTAAACAATTAGAATGCTCTCCCTTCAGCTACTGTAAAAGAACAACGTTTCAACGAATACGCAGTAGAAACAACGAATCTTACTTACCAAAGACACAACGTTGGTTACAAATGGTGAAGTGAAGCACTCGAAATACACTTGTCTCTTGTATACGTTCAGCTCCACCAATCATCGATCACTTCTATTGTTCTTTTGGAATCGATTTCTCGTGGGAATGGCGCGGAAACGTAACCTCCCGGGCAGATTGTGTGCGCACCTGCGCTTTTATAACTTCCGAAATATTGTACATTTCATCAAACGCATGCTACAAGTTGTCGATATTGACGTTCTTCAGCAAATTCTAAAGTAATAATTTGAAAACGATCAAATCCTTCCGAGTTTTTAGACATTTTTCATTTTGGTCACGTGACACACCAAATATGGGCATGGTTCGAAATATTTAAAGGGAACGTGAATTGAACGTGAATTTATTTATTTATTTAATTGTTTGTTTGTGGAGTTGGGGGATGTCATGACGTCACACGCGCTCGTGGCCTAATGGCTTAAGGGGGGAGAACCTAAACTACAAGGAACCACAAAAATGTTGCTAAGGAAATCTCTAAACCTCCATAACTTTGGTTCCTGGACTCCAGTGGGCATCAAACGTTGTAGTGTTTTGTTCAATTCACGTTCCCTTTAAATATTTCGAACCATGCCCATATTTGGTGTGTCACGTGACCAAAATGAAAAATGTCTAAAAACTCGGAAGGATTTGATCGTTTTCAAATTATTACTTTAGAATTTGCTGAAGAACGTCAATATCGACAACTTGTAGCATGCGTTTGATGAAATGTACAATATTTCGGAAGTTATAAAAGCGCAGGTGCGCACACAATCTGCCCGGGAGGTTACGTTTCCGCGCCATTCCCACGAGAAATCGATTCCAAAAGAACAATAGAAGTGATCGATGATTGGTGGAGCTGAACGTATACAAGAGACAAGTGTATTTCGAGTGCTTCACTTCACCATTTGTAACCAACGTTGTGTCTTTGGTAAGTAAGATTCGTTGTTTCTACTGCGTATTCGTTGAAACGTTGTTCTTTTACAGTAGCTGAAGGGAGAGCATTCTAATTGTTTAACAAAATATATTTATTTACCTGTCTACAGCTGTGTCTGATGACTTTGATCTTTGCATTTATTTCCATAGCACGTGCTCTGCTAAACATGGCGTCGAAGGTGGAGACCTTTTCCGCGTTGCTAGCGCTTTTCTGCGTGCTCGCTTCTTCCCTGGCCGTAACCGAGAAGGAAATTGACTCCTTTCTGAATGTCTGCATCGATTCCAAGCACCATAAAAGCAAACCCGGGCCAGAAGGTGATGTCTTCAACAAGACGTTTCATTGCACCCCTTGGAAGGGTCACGCGTGTTGCAAGGCGAACACGACATTCAGTATTAAAGATGACGGGGCTGTATCGCTGTATAAAATGCATTGGAACCAGTGCAACAGAACCATGTCATCGAAATGCCGCAGATACTTCGAGATGGACACTTGTTTGTACGAATGCTCGCCATACATGAAGCCTTGGATCACGACCGACCCACATTCGAAGAAGACTCGTAAAGAACGCTTTCAAAACGTGCCGATGTGTAGCAAGGACTGCGATGCGTGGTTTGATGACTGCAAAGATGACTACACTTGCTCGGACAACTGGGGAAATTACAAAACGTGGAACTGGACAAGTGGCATGTGCAAGATGGAATGCAAGACCTTCAAGGAATACTTCGGCGGCCCTGAAAACTTTTGCAACAAAATTTTCAACTATTCGTGGAAGTACACCGAAGGAAAGCTGGTGAAGATTGCATGACCATTTGGCCGAATGGTACAACCAATGTCAATGAAAAAGTCGCTCGCAAGCATGCCAGGGACTTGCTGACTACGAAATCGTCCGGATCAAAGATGGCTGCTAGTATTTTGGCGATGTTTTCGCTGGCTGGTTTGGTTTATCTATGTTAACAATCTAATCGTACAGTGCGTTGATCTTAGCAATTTTACTTGTAACGCGAGTACTAGCTATACTAATAATGTTTAAGCTTAGTTTATGTTGATCGTTGTAATCATAATATTCAAGTTTTATTGACATTTTGTATCATTGTTTATTTTCATAGTGCATTTCCCGGGTGGGGTGGGGTTCTCCCATGTGGGGCGGGGATGCTTGTCGTCTCTGGGTGTTCAGCACAGATCGCCAATAATTTTAGCCATCAAGGTATCATTTTGGGTTGCATGTGAAGAAATTTATAAAAAATGTCATCATAGGTGTTGGTGGTCTACACCCATCAGGCATGAAATGTGGTATATTTTAGGGGTCAAATAAAGCTTGAGCCATGCCCAAATTGGTCTCCTTTAGGGGTTTAATTCAAATTTTCCGACAAGCACCCCTCCCCTTTCACATGGGAGTTCCCGACGGCCCCCTGGGGTGGTGAATGAACTTTAAAAAAATATGGGTCTCGCAAACTTTTAGTCAAATTTCACGGGTCTCGTTTTTGAGAAGTTCTTTACGTCTCGCAGTCTCAATTTTTCACAAAGCCTTTTTAGAGTCTTGATCTCTGTCTCACAATCTAAAAATTTAAAGTCTTGGGCTCGCAGAGAAAAACGCTAGTCTCGCCGTCTCAAATTTGCCACCCCTAGCCTAACAGAGAACCCCAGTTTGTTTTGGAAAAATGTCCAGTTATTATCCAGTTTGTATACAATGATGTAGGTATGCACATTCATCCTTATAAATTCTATTTAGTGAGATCATGTATGCAAAATATTTGCTCCCGTCATAAACCAAGGGACCATTTTTGAACATTATAATATTACTAGATAAGTTAGCAGTTTTACGTAATGATATTTTCAAAGCAAACCCTGTTAAATGTACTTCCAGTGAACTGTCACATGAAAATATTATTACAAGTATAATCAGACTGTCTGCTTGATATGAACATTGTTTAAAATTTCAATGTGTGGTCATCAGTGTAGTCAACTAGTTTTTTTTCTTCTGCAATAAAAGTTAAAACAATGAAGTGGTTGTTGAATCTAGTAATAGCCAAGTTAACTATCACTTGACAAAATAAGTGTGTTGTCTAATCTAATGTTAATGTCAGCATTTAGACTAGATCTAGACTACGCACTCATTTCAAAATTAAAATATCTCCATCACTACTTCTTATACATGTTGCGCAGGTGCAGATCCTGGACAAAATATGATCGTTTCCTAACTTTGCACTAGAAGAGTCTGTGTGAATGGTCTCCTGGAAAACCTTTCAGATTTGGTCCTATGTACAAAACATCAATTCCTAAGTTCTTGATGCTAACAATCGGTTTGTTCGATAGAAAACGTTTGTCACATACCGGTAACTTTTTGACTGTTGCATGGGTAATATCCTTCTACCAACTCAGGAGTTTACCATTTCATTCCCTGGAAAAAAGAAATCTGACCGATTTCCGTAAAACGTTGGAAACCGGTCTGTGCCCGTTGTGGGTTACTTATTTCAAATAATTACCATATTATAAATCAGCTGGTCATAGTAAGCACAGTACATGAACTTGTTTTAAAACAACAAAACGGAAGGTCTGCTCTCCGGCCACAATGGTTCACACTGATTGAAGTTATCTCTATTATTTTCTGTAGCATGAAGCGATGGATGCTTGTCCATGATAGGTTGATCCCCTAGGCCTGCCCCGACAGTTTTCCGGTACCCATTTATACTCCTGTCTTTCCCAAGAACACAACACAATGACCCAGCCCTCTAACCCAGATGGCTCAAGCTGGAGTCCCAAGTTATTTACATTAAAAGCAAGTCACACTTTCCACGGACACCCTTTATGAAGTGGACAGTAGCGAAAGTCTCAAAATTTATCAGTTCCCTTTAGACCATTCCCTGAGGGTGTCTGCCCCGGGTTGGGGTTTGGGGGGGGCTCCCTTATGAAAGGGACGGGGATGCTCGTAGGAAATTTTGAATTAAACCCCTATAGGAGACCAATCTGGGCGTGGCTCAAGCTTTATTTGACCCCTAAAAGATACCATTCTAAAAAAGACAGACAAACAAGAGTTATAGTGACTTTAATTAAGTTGCAATCACCTCCGGTAATGAGGCACAGTGTTTTTTATCTTTTCTTCGCGTGCAACCCTAAACGATACCTTGATGGCTTAAAATATCAGCGTTTCGTCCTGAACACCCTAAGTTAGACCAAAATCTGTAATTTAGAGTCCTAAACAAGACGACAAACACCCCCATCACTTTTTAGAGTGAGTCCCCCTGGGGTGTCTGCTTAATACAGGTTTGACTGTATCAAGCTTCTAAGGCCCAGTTCAGACGCCGTACTTCACATGAGCCGAATTGAATTCGAATTTAGGCCGACCCAAATTAATTTAGACCGGCTGAATTGATTCAGACGCCGAGCTTAATTCAGCCGAACTTAAATTAATAGGGGAAAATTGCTGTTATACTGAAAAATACATTATAATAATTCATGCATTTGTTTCGGCTCATGTGAAGTTCGGCGTCTGAATCAAAGCCGGTCCACAGCCGTTATTCCCGGCTGAGCCAGGCGGGAAGAACGGCTGAGCCGATCCGAATTCATTCGGCCGTTCTGAATTGATTCAGACGCCGTACCTCACATGAACTTAATTCATCGAATTCGATTCGGCTCATGTGAAGTACGGCGTCTGAACTGGGCCTAAGTGGGGGCTTCAAAGAGGGGACCTTAGTAGAACTACGAGTAATAAATAAACCATGCAATAATTCCATCAGATTTTTATTCAAACAGTCACACTGGATTTTTCAACCTTAATTATTCTGAAGATAAAAACACTAAATATACTTTTTACATCATAATGCACAGTATTTTATGGAATGCAATCACAGATCCAAAGAACATTCATTGGAGCTTTAATTTTTTTGTATACAATAAATCCAGTACATCTATGTCATAACTAAATGCCCTTTCTTATGTACTGTGTTAATCTCCGGCAACGGAAAACAATCAAAACCCTTAATTTTATATACTATGCGTGATCATATATAATCTTCAAATACGTAGTGAGCCTAACTTCTCTCAAACTATGGCTCAATGCATCACAGTGATGTAATCAATGCCATTGTTAATTATTATTTATCTCTTCTAGGTTTAAAATAGAATAAATAATAAAAAAAATATAAGAACACAGACAGGTGCAGAAATAAAATTTCCAAGAAAAGACGAAAGAGTAAATGCTATCTACGTTATTTGGTCTAGATTTCGATGATACCAGCAGATGCTGATGTCATCTTCGGACTGCTTTTTTTTTTGCAAGACTGTAGGAGGCTATGACATAGCAGTGATTTTAAATTTCTTCAAGGCAGGACACAAGATCACACTTAAAACTAATATTATAAATTCCCTCAAGGATATTATAGAAAATGTATGAAAAACATTTGGGTGAATTTTTTAGATGGCCTAGTTTTTACATTAATGTGGTTTTGTCCAAGGGTACTGGTACAAATAAGTATTTCTTTAAATATGAAAATAATAATATTTACGAGTGACTGAGAGAAAAAGCACCTAGAATTAATCTTAATTTAACTTGTCAGACCAAACAGCAATGCGAGCAGTCTCACTTTTCCCTCACAATAATATAGATCAAGCAAAACTTGTGCATGTATTGAGTGGGGAAAGTACGAGAGTGCCGAAACTCGAGACATTATCCCACTCGTGAGCAAATGAGTTATGTTTCTAACATGAAAATCTGCTTGCATACTAGCTACCACATTCCATGTGTTTGAGGTGTGAGTTTTCCTTGTTGCGAAAAATCTAAACATAAACAGGGATGTAATTAACCTTTACATGTATTTTCTCCTCAAAAGATAATGCGAAGTTTAGCATGTAAGTCATTATTCTCGACTCAACCTCTTCTCTTTGTGTGTCAGCTAAAAAACCGAAAGACTCTGTGAGCGAGTATGGTAGACTAAGGGGCAATTTATTGTTTTGTCTAAATTCTCCCAACAAGTGCCATACTAAAATGTATAGAAGTCAGAAAGAGAATTTGCATACTGACACATACCTTGAAGGGTCAAATGCTCATTTCCCGATTTTGCTAATACAGTTGAAGCTCCCATAAGCGGACACCCTCAGGAAGCAGAAAAAGTGTCTGCAACTGGAGCTGGCTGCTTAGAGGAATGTGCAAATACAGAGTTTGTATGAGCTAGAGTTCAAACAGGGTTTTGTTAAGGCGGCCGTAAGTAGAATTGTCCGCTTACAAGAGTGTCCGCTCAGAGAGCTTCAACTGTAATTTAGAGAAGGTTTTCTTTTAGCCCCGGGCTATGAGTTTGAAGTCCAGAAGCATTTTTACCAATCAGTCCAGTTTTGCGAAGGCTGGGCAAGTTTACAATGACAATGACATTCCCTTGCAAAATAGTTCACTTTGTACAATGTACTTTTATCTCAGATCTCTACACTATAATTTTTAAACTTTCAGTGCTTATTGTGTCCACGTAAAGTTATCATCCTCGTAAATAAACTAATGCTAAGCAATGTGTGTGTGTCCACCTTATACGCAAGTAACATTCAACCACATAAAATCTAGGGTTCAATAAAGGTTGGTGGCTAGTGAAATTCCCTACCTACTTCACAAGTTTGTGGCCTTATTTCATCAACATCCATCAACCACCTAGTAATTACTTTACTGTAATGTCATGTACTCTAAAATATTTTAAAACCCTGCAATTCTTCCAGTTAGCTGGAGGGGGGTAAGCACTCTTTTTTACAAATTATGTGTGGTACCAGAAAATGTCCATACCCACCCCAAGGAAGGTCATTGGAAATTCTGAGGGGGAGGGGGGTCTCAAAAGCCAACATTTTTAAAGGAAAGTATGAAGCTAAACTGGAATTTCCAGAGGGTGGGGGGTTCAAACCAAAAAGCCTTTCCGTGGTGGGAGTATGGATATTAATTTTTCTGGGACAACACAATACTGAAAGTTACAGTTTGTATAAGGTCTTTGAAGTTGTTTACATGAATTTTAAATGTCCAAAATATGAACACATTTAGTTATAATAATTATATTAGTTTCTTCCAGAGAGTTTTCCAACATCTTTTCATGCAAAAATGTATTTTTAGAAATGTTTGCAATGTCAATATTAATATAAAATATGTCAGGAAACTACAAGTCTTTTTGGCTCAAAGAAGATTGTGACATAGTGCACAGTTACTGAATGATATTCTATTCTAAAATAATGTGAACATGCACATTCTTCCTCACAGCCTTTTTTCCACGATCGCTACTTTAACAAGTCAATGGCATTTTGGATTTGAGTTATACAGATCAATTTCTGTTTTTCTCTCTAGTGCTCTTAGTACAAAGTTTACAGAATTATATGTTACTGCTTGCAATGAACTTACAATCTCTCTAAACCAGGATTAAGATTCAATTTGGATTTCATCCCAACTTTTTTTTTTGTGATCTTTGCTCCTAATTATTTTAGTTACAGTTTGGGTACTAAATGACCAGTCATCACTTTCTCAAGAATCTTTATCCTGATTTAACTCATGTGAGTGACATACACTGTTGTAACTGTACATGTAAGTGCGCCATGCTGGTAAGCACAGAATATGTAAGTAAAGAACAGTGAAAGCTCCATTAAGGGGACACCCTTGAGACAAGGAGAATTAGTGTCCTCTTGACAGAGGTGTCCCTTTAATAGAGGTAATAGATTACAAAGATTATATGGGCGTAATTTTGCTTGGACCCCTTAAGGAGGTGTCCACTTAAGGAGATGTCCCCTTAATGGAGGTGTCCCAAAAGGAGAGGTTCCACTGTATGGAGTTTGTGTCAAAATTTGGATGTCGGACTCAAACTGACTTAACTTACATGTACATGTCAAACTAATAATTACGTGCCATTTAGAATAGCTTGACAAATGAAAAAACTAAGTTTGAATAAAAAGCCCTTCTAAACAGGGCCGACTACCATGTCTTCTAGTTTTATAATCACTTAAATACAAATTTTAATAATGTAGAACTTCTGAAGGGTGTAACTTTCACAGAAATGGGCAGTGACATTTTAAAAAGAAACTGGGTTCTTAGTCGTTATGGATGATTGATTTTTCAGTACTGCAAAGTTAACTCAAAATGCCCAAGTTGATTATCAAAGTCTAAGTTAATGATAAAATCATCCTCATCAACAAACTGCTCAATCATGCGATCATCCATGTTAACAAGGATACTGAAACAAAAACACAAAGATAAACATGATAAAATACAATGATACATATGATACTTTACTCTTTATTTGTTAAAGACACTTTATTCTCACAGTGAAAGACCACCTCTTGTTTAGTGATCGTACAAAGTTCGTTAGGTTAGGTTCTACCTGAGTCGAGAAAACAGAAGTTGAAAACTGGAAAATTTACGTATACCCCCAGTCATACAAACATCTCTAAATTTTCCAGTTTTCAACTTCCGTTTTCTCGACTCAGGTAGAACCTAACCTAACGAAACTTTGTACGATCACTAAACAAAAGGTGGTCTTTCAGGTGCTGGTATTGATTTTCCGCTCAGTTTAATTTTAATAATTTTGAATTTGCGGCGGCCATTTTGGAGAAAGGTCTATACTCCTGGTCGGCTTCATGCTACAGAAACCGGGATAAGCTCCGGCAGTGAGGGCCAGTTTGGCCTGAGTGCGGCTTTACCTCAATTTTAACATTAACAGTCCTTGAATTCTAATATTGATTTTGAGTGTGTATGACAGTAAGGTACCTAATGAATAAATTATTATACAATGTGTATCTAGCACTGCTTTGCTAATAATTATTGTGAACACTGGACTTTCAGTAATTAATTATGTAACTTACAACAAAAATAATTTGAAGTCTTACCCCTTCTTTGTCTTTTTGTAAACATTCTTAATCATTTCAGGTGGCATGCCATATTTACTGGCAACCTGTAAATAAAATCACAAGGTACATTACTCATTGATCTCAACACTAATTGGTTTTAATTCAGTTTTCCATACAAAATCAATTCAGAGTACAGCGGAAGCTCCCGTAAGCAGACACCCTCGGGAAGCAGAAATAGCGTCTGCAACTGGAGCTGGCCGTTTACGGGAATGTGTAAATACAGAGTTTGTATGAGCTAGAGTTCAAACAGGGTTTTGTCGGCTGTAAGTAGAGCTGTCTGCTTACGAGACTGTCCGCTCAGAGAGCTGTAACTGCATAAGAAATCATTTGGTCAATTATACATGTACTGTCATACAGCTGTAAATGATACAGTCGAACCTCAGCTAACAGACACCTCCCGTAGGTGGACATCTCCCTCCAGGGACACTTAGACATGGTCCCAGTCACAAACGAACACAACAGTTTTAACCTCCCATAAGCAAACTCTCCGAAATGGACACTTTCTTGTCCCAAGGGTGTCCTGCCTATGGAAGGTTCGACTGTAATAAAAAAATCACTGATAAAAAGAACAAAAATAAAGTAACATACCGCCTCAACCATATCTCCAACTGTTAAGCTGTCAAGCATCAATGCATTGTATACTTTTTCTTCCTCTTTCTTTACATATATGGTAACAGCTAAGAGAAAATGAAAACATTTAAATCAAGGTAGATAAACTTTTGCTGGTAAACAATAATATTATTAGGAAAGGATCATTAATTTTGTAAATTTTATTTTTACTTTTCCGAAAATTATTATAACTGGTAAGGATACTAACCTGGCCTGTTTGGTCTGTGGATTTTTTGCACTTTTAATCTGGGTACAACCTCTAAATCTGCAAGCTCATCCTAAGTAAAACAAAAGAATAACAAGCACATATAATAAATCAAGATAATGGTCTAATATTCCAAATAATTACAAGACCCAACCCACCCCCCCCCCAATCTCTCCTGGATGCAAAATCCTTCCAAAAATAAGCCCCCCCCCCCCCACCTCGAAATATAAATCCCAAAAATTAATGAAAGTTAAATTACACTATAACCACACAGTAGACACCCTATCTGTATTGTTATGGCTAACACACAAATATAGACGTACCTGCCTTACTTATACAATTTTTAAACAAGAATAATTTCAACTGTTATAAAATCCAGAAATCCATGACTACAGTGTACATTATTCATTCAAAGAAACAAACAAACAATAATTTTTTTTACCTTTGCCATGACTAAATGCGACTGCAGCGTCCTTTTATTTTCTCGATCCCTACATCATGAAAAATAAACTATTAACACCATCACTGAATTTTTCTTTCAAATAAAATTGATTACTTCAACCAAATTCAACCTACTTTATGGATGCCAAAAGAGACAAGGTCTGCAAAGATGACTCCTCAAACGATGCACCCTGCAAGTTACAGAGAAAAAATAACAAGGAAACAGTGAAACAAAAAAAATGCACTATAATTATTATGTACATGTATATTGTACGTACATTGCATAGTAAACAGGCCTGGGTTGAAAGTACTCGCCATCTGGGCAGGTGACTAAGAATTGCACCAAAAAAATCTACAATTTCTACTCGCTTGAACGTGAAATGATCGAGACCGGAGTGGGCAAGTGCTAATTTCCATCTGAGTAAATTGTTTGAGCCCAGGCCCAGGAATATCAATAGTTTGTCTAGTGTGATCATTTGGTTGAGGATAGTCCTGTAAAGACTGTTATTGGTGACTGATGCTTTGATGCAATCCTGAGCAGAAGTCATCTTCAGAGTCAAGTGAGTTTCAAGTTGTTGTTCATCAATGGCACATTCAAGTGGCCATCTCTTTTAAGACTATTGATTCCTTCAAAGTTCCCTAACATTCAACCACTATGATAAAAAGTTCACTATAAAGATCAACTCACATGTGTGCTACCAACAGTGGGAGTAAAGAGAACAGGCTTGGGTCCTAAAGGTGTGGTCGTCTGGAGCTGCGTATATTTACTGGGAGGATGAAAGAGACTTGTGGGAGACACCATGTTAGGATCTGAAAATAACAGAATAATACTGATGAGCACTAGTAAACATCTACAAGGTCCTCATCCTCAAATCTGCCTATCGCGGATGGGCCTTGTCAGCCACCAGCGTGCATGCAGTAGTGGACATCCATCTTAAATCTTTGTTTGCGAAGCTAAGCCATGAATGAACAGGTCCTCAGCTCCCTTATGTTAACCCTTTTATCTCCTTTTATTCTTATTTATTTTGTTATCAACTTTTACAACATAAATTGGATTCTGTGTGTGCTCTGATTGGCTAAAGAGCTATGTTTCTTGACAGTGACACAAGCTACTTGGAAAAAGAATTCCGAGTTCCCCAACAGGAGTCGAACCTATGACTTTACCCAAACTGGTTGGATGCTCTACCACTGAGCTACAGGAGACAAACTTCCTGCATACTGCTAAGATTAGTTTTGTTGATATGTATGGAAAGAAATGATTGTAAATGTTAAGCTGGGTAAACTTTATGGTCCAGCTTATACAAAACTTGTTTTTAATCTGTGATTACTGCGAGTATAACAAAGCAATTTCTGCAGGTAATTTATTTACTCATTCAAGTACAAAACTGACCAGCACATGACGATGTGTTCTGCTTCACCCATTTCTGAATCCTCTTTTCTGCACTCTTGGATTCATCTTTGTTCTTTCGTTCTGCACCCTTGGAAAACAAAACAAAAAGTTCACCGTTAACAAAACCTCCGATTAACTGATTTCAAGGTTTGTTGTTATCACTGCCATGGCAATATCAATTTCACTGAAAAGTACATCATAGCAAACGTCAATCCATGACTACTTATTGGTGTAAATTTCACATTGATCCGAGTGAGGAAAGTCTGTTAAAAAGCTGTTTGAAAACATTAGGTATGGTTCCCGAAAAACTGTATCGGCTAAACGGCAAATGAGTTGAGTCGACAAATTCATGTCTTGCATCTGGTGATGTTCACTATTGAATAATATACACTTACTTTGTCACGGAACACTTTAATCTGACAGAATGTTCTGTGTACTGGCTCTGCATCAGGGTTGGTTAAATCTTCATAACGTATCTATCTGGAGATGCAGTGGAATGCCCTGCAGTGGAAGCAACATATCTCTCATCAGAGATGAAAATAATTTACACCCACTCTGATGCTCAATGTCAATGATTACAGGGGTATAAGACCTTTATTGGTACGTCTACAGTAAGTTGTTTACAGACTAAAAATCCACCAACACAGTAAATGCTTTGCCTGGTTTGGGGTCAACCAAAACAGCGGGAGAGGGAGAAAGGAAAGACTCATCTTAGGACGAAGAACGAGAAGAAGAGAAGAACGAAGCAAATACCCACATATAAATGTATAGAACACAATTTCCCTCCCCCTACCCCCAGAAATTCTGTTGCACTAGTCTACCCGTCACTACTATCCTTAGGGTTTATGACTCCATCAGGCTTTTAGCCAGAATTTGAAAAGTGGGTGTCCTGGAGGCATGTCCCCCTGTAATTTGTTAAAACTTAAGTGCACTTTTCATCATTTTCTCCCAGAATTGGGCATCCATAGGAAACCCAGATGCCCTTCTGGCTAAAAGCTTGGGCCCCAGATGATATTGCAGAGCCCCATCTCCGTTGACACAAAAGGCAGCACCCCTCTATCTACACTAACTAGCTGTTTGTGCAGTCAGAGACAAGGCATGGAAAACAAAAATATGTCGAAATTTTATTACCCACCTTGACTCCCTTCTGAGAGGAGAAATCAGTGCTTAAACAGTTAATCCTAATCACTATCTTGGCATTTAGATGAGGACTCCATGTAAACCCAGCGGCATTGCACGATATCTCATCTATATTTTCGTCTATATTCTGGCAAGATTTGCGATCTGAATAAACAAGAAATAAACAACATAAATTACTGGTTGCCATTACTGGAGGTTCGACTGTTTTCCAATCAAAACTATAGAGAATAACACCTCAAGTAATAATAATATAATATTTTTATTATCCAACTCTACTCAGTTGAGTACAAATAATGCGTGAAACAAGTAAAATATCTGATGATATTTGTACTCCAGGAGACAGGTTAAACAGGTCGCGCAATGCAAAACATGGTTCAAAGTCTAGATTTCCGAAAAGAAAAATGTTAAATACAATGTAATAAATCTCTTATTAGGCATTTTAGTGTCACTGTAGTAAGTGTAGATCGCTGTACATTTTTACTCATCATTTGTATTTTGACTTGCCCCACGAGCTTGCCAAAATACTGCAAGACTCATAAAAATATACCACGATATTACAAACACCTAATAAGATTATACTGAACTTTCACTGATAAGGAACAGACAACTAACACCTTGTCTTTGAGATTTTCCTACTCTAGTCTAGTGAACTCTAGTGAACAAAAGGAATAACACACAAGAATCATCCAACTTACCAATATCAAATGCACGCTGCTGAGGATTCGGTTGTTGACTATGCCAATACTGCCAGTGTTCACACTCAGTGCGTGGATCTTTCTCATCACGGAAAACCAAGTGTACAAAAGACTGGAATAAAATATAAAATGTGAGAAGGGTAGATCTGAGACCTGAAAATCTACAAAGACCCGTTTGAACAAGCTCTACACTTGTACAAGAAAAAAAATTGTGCACACGACCACTGCCGAAAAAATTTTCCTGCAAGACACTACTTGATGGGCTGACACAAGCAACTTCAGAAAAAAATATCATGCACACACATGCCCGAGAAAAAATTTTCTTGTGCATGAAAGGGTTTGAAAGTATACCAAATCACCCAATCCCCCCTCAGAAGTTAAATGGTCCACCCCTTAGAAAGATTCAAGTCTCAAATAATTACGTAATGCACACTATTCTGCGAGCCCTAGCGAGACAGCACAGAGTCCTGTTTTGTGAATGAAGACTCAAAATTCTTGGATGTCAGAATCTGCGCATGTGGTCTATGATTGTGTAACATGATATTTTATTCATTCACAGCGTTCTTTGAAGGTCCTTGAACCAGTTGAACATCGCATGGAGACATAAGCTATTGCATTACTCCCTTGTGTGCACTCTGAATTTTGGCACTTTGCCTACTTTCGGCTGCTTGCGAAATGTTTCAGCTGTACTGGTATTGTTTCAGTTTCAGAAATGTTTCAGTCTGCATTTAGTACCATCGCCTGTTGTTAGTTCTTATAAAGCACAATATTCATGTCCCCAGCAATCACAAACTTTATTTAATCATACCTTTACTCTTTGAATTTCACCATCCGTTGATGGGGGATCCAAATTACCCTCAAAGCCTATGGCATAAAATTGTCCTAAACAGAGAGATAAAAATTATTCACTAATATATAGAGGTTCTGGGTATTTTTACGAGTCAGTTTTTATTTTTTCGAGCCTTTAGGCGAGAAAAAATAAACACTGACGAGTAAAAATGCCCAGCTGTATTACACAACTTTCCGCTGAATAAATTGTTTATTATACGACATAATATCTTTCCTAAAATATAGGCTTTCAGTGTTTTCCGTAGCGCACGGTCAGGGGGACTGAGACCCATGTAATACGGTCTCATATCTGCGCTCGTCTTTGTGCGTATCCGCACTCCAAAATGCTACGTCGTATAATAAGTAACTTTACTTAATTTCATTATATTTCCACTTTTTGCCCAACATCATACTACACCCTCCACCACATTTTGTCAGGTTGCCCCTAGCCAACAATAAGCCAAGGGGTGTGTGGAAAAAGCCCTAAGTAACTTTTTGTCAGATTTCTTGAATTGATAGTTTTTGAATCAGTTTGGGATTATAATTTAATGCTGTTTATTCAAGTATATTGCCATATAATTACTATTTTTCTTAGACAATGATTAAAACCAGATCAGAGTGTGAAAATTACTAAGAGGTATTTCTATGCTCCCTAATATCTCAAATTTTCCCAAAGATACTTAGGGCCTTTGTCCACGCACCCCTTATATATTTTTATTTTATTCTTCTGGGTGGAGAGAGGAGCTGTGAAAGTAAAGCGTCTTGCCCAAGAACACAATGAAATGACTCAGAACACTATGTTTAACTACCGTATTATGTCACTACACCTTGCAACAAGGTTTGAAAGAGATCTGTACCGGTAAACCAAGATGATGCTTACCTTTGTTGAGATATGTTAAGGTATCGTCCCCCCTTCTTTGAATGATAGATGTAGGAGCCTCAAGAATGAATGCATACCTAAAAAAATATCAAATATTATACAAAATATGTCAGTGGCAACTTAAAAACTGCACAAAAAATAAAATAAAATAAGTAAAAGAACCCGATGGTAAAACTCACTTGTCCTGAGCAGAGAAGACAGTCGGTGTGGATTTCAGTGACTGAGTGTATGGAGAGAAGTTAAAAGCCTGCAAAAAACATGCCCAAGTTAGCAATATTGATCATGCATTTCATGTGTGGATGTGGGATGAGTGTTTTTCTGACATCCCAAGTGATTCACCACTAAACAGACACCTTCGATTGATCCCTGATCAGACTAAGTGTGGAAGACACAAGTTACTAGTAACATAAATTAATTATTCTAAATGACACTAACCTCAGGGGGAGTGGTGCTAAGTGAGAGTGGCGACACATCACTGACTTGCGGCGATCCTTTACCAGAGGGAGGGTATGAGGAAGGGCGACCAATAGGAATGGGTGTGTGGCTACAACTTGACGTACTGCAAATTGGAAAATAACAAAAAACTTTACAATCACTCATTTGACACTTGAGTTAGAAAGCTTCTTTATTATAAAATGCTTCATAGTGGAGGGGGCAACAGGGGGGGGTGGAAACCGGGAGTAAAGGGGGAAGGAAGTCTACGGGAGGCGGGAGAAGAGAGGGGAAGCAGAATTATCAAGGTGGTGGGAAATGGAGAAATGTTTTTCATAACATTGCATAATACTTTTCAATAGAAATTAGCACAAAGAGGCAGGAACCACAACAGAATGGGCGGGAACCGGGAATACAAGGTACGGGAAGCGGGATGTTCTAGAATATGACCCGTCCTTCATTTTTCTCAGGGATAGTCGAGTGGTACATCACAAGCCCGCGCAAAATCACCTCCTCCTTGTGGAAGGTGATTTTCCCTGCGCCCTCGCAATGATGCTGTCCCACTCTGAGGGACTGCTCGTAGTCTAGGAAGTTCAGACCCCTTTCCCCCCTCCCCACTTCATAGAAATTGTAGAGAGATGATCTGATATACATTGTGTATGACACTGTTCATATGAATTAAATGTTCACCTTGGCTGTACTTTAATCTGCTGTCCAATAGCAAGTGCCTGAAAAATAACAATTAAAGCAGCTAGTTTAATAACAATTATTATTGCCATTAAAACTTATAAAGCCAGGTGCAATCGTATACGCAAAATGTACATGTTAATCTACAGCCACTTGCAGCCAAATGATGATGATGATGATGATGACATGTAGCTACCTTAATACTTGTCGTCATTTTTTCTTGTTTTGGATTCACATGATGGTTGCCATGGTCACCTTGGGTAGGTGTACTAAAACAAACAGTAAAATGTTAAAGAGCATACAAAAACCAGATTGAATGTATCGTTTTATTATTCACATGTTCAGGAACTCTTATTTCTCACCTGTGTTTTGGACTTTTTATTTGTTGTACTGCTTGCAGAAAGCTGAGAGTGGCTTGCTGAGGAATGCAAAATAAAAACAAAACATGATTAACACAGGGTACGTATAATTTAGAGGTTGTAGTTTGGTAATGTTCACGAGCTCAGAGACTCATATTCATTTGCATGATACAATAGCAAAGCCATGAACTGTAGTATGAAGCAACTAGGAGTATCGCTACCCCCTCCTCAATTTCCGGCTAGTAGTCTGGCTGTATGTGGCAGACGCAGTGGCCTAATGGTTAGCGTGTTGGACTCCAGATCGAGTGGTCCGGGTTCGAGCAATGGCCGGAGTCACTGTGTTGTGTTCTTGGGTAAGACACTTTACTCTCACAATGCCTCTCTCCACCCAGGAGTAAATGGGTACCAGTGAATTGACAAAAATGCTTGGGGTTTACCTGCGATGAACAAGCATCCCATCAAGGGAAGTAGCAATACTCCTAGTCGCTTAATGCTACAGAAACCTGGAGTTAAGCGCTAGCGCTGGCACTGATGAGCCTCTTGGCTCCTCCGATCAATTTGATTGGAACAGACTTTAACCACACCTAGTCTGGGCGCACGCAGTTCACGTTACCTCTGACTGTGAAGGACTGCCTGATTCAGAATCACTGTTTCCTCCTTGTGAGTGATTGTTCCCTGATGAATTTCCTTGACCTGCCGCCCCTCCAGAACTATTATGGAAAATACATAACACAGCACAGTCAAACCTTGATTTTACAGACTTTTCGATGGTCCAAGTTTTCTCTGTGGTCATGAATAATATTGTGGTTTCTTTTTATAAGAATATTTTTCGAGTATCCAGACATGAGTGCCAGCAAGTTCAGATGCGTGTAGTTGTAATTTGACAGTATTTAGAGCTGTCAAGCTATCACAAAACTATGAATATTAACCCTTTCACAGGGTGCAAAGAAAATGTACTAGCCAAAAGTTATTCTCACTAGCCCCAAAAAATCTCACTCGCACGATTATTCAATTAATTAACTAATTAATTAATAATTCATTGAATTAATTAATTATAATTAGTTAATTAATCACTTAATTAATAATAAAAGTATATTATTTGTAATTTGGTAAGTTTTTATTAACTACCAGTTGGTAAGATACTATTCAAACACACAAAACGTCAACAAGGAAAGTTGTCAGCAACAGCGCTTGATTGTGCTATTTACCACCAAAATAATATTTGCCGCCAGAAAGCCTTCAGTTTGGCTCTCAGTGATGTGTTTTTTGGTTTAATTTACCTCCAAAGTTACAAACTGGTTTGTGGGTTTGTCCCTAAGAAAAATATTTGGCGGTTGATGTACAATGCCTATCACCAGATACACAATCCATTGGCATACATGACGTATTTTATGGTTTGCATGGCTCGCAATGCATTATAGGGCGTTTTACAAAAATGGCTGTCTGCTGAGTCAAAAGAAACTTTGTTGACGCGTTTTGGCCGATATTTATCGTGATGAAGGCAAAACAAGACCAGAGAAATTCTTTTTTAACTTTAATTTATTGTGTGACTGATTTTATGGCAAATTTAGAACTGAAAAAGCAGGTTTCCCTGCCGGGCGACCGCCGACTGGTAAGTTTATCACAAAAGCTGCGATAAAAATACTCGGACCAAAAAAAAAGATCTCTTTACGGTACTTTTGTAATTTAAATTTCCTTACTTTTTCCACAAAAACTTTAAAAACCCTCTATTTACTTGCCCGTTGGGCAAGCGAAGGATAGAACCCACTAGCCCGACAGAAAAATCCACTAGCCCGGGGCTATTGGACACGACTTTCTTTGCACGCTGTTTCACTCTACGCCCAGCCGCCATCTTGAAAGTGGAGTAGACCTGGGAACGAGGTTGCTCCCAGAGTGAAACCTTGATTCAGTAAATGTGGTTGTAACTTTTGAGTCTGTGGATAAAACCCTAGGGTGTGACCATTCAAATGAAAGCTATTGAGCAGCACTTTCAAGTGGTGCTATTTGTTTTTGACAATTTTGCAAAATGAAATTCAAGATTTTCCCTAAGTTTTGAACTTAGCACTCTTGGGAGTGAAAGGGTTAAGACATGTTAATCTATTGCAGAATAAAGCTCTCTTTTGCATCCGCCAATATGATCCTGTATCCTGAGCATTATATATATTATTATTATTATTATTAATCTGAACTATTTATGTTGGCTATTGGTCAAAAATTCAGGTATCACGTAATGCGAGTTTGCACTGACATTCTTTGTCAAGGTCACACACACGATTACTGATAAGTACCACCAGTTTGTAAACATTCCGCAGTAGTTACATTGGTTTTCGTAATGAATCTCTGCTGTTTTCGGTTACCGATTAATTTTCAGAATTTTGTGACCTTGACTCAACGTAAAATGAAAGCAATGTACGTAAACACTGAATTTAAATTGGGTGATTTGTTAGCCAAATTTGGGTTTTAGATGGGGCCAATGTCATGATATACAGACTGAATTTAAATTGGGTGATTTGTAAGGCAAATTTGTCTATTGGGTTTTACATGAAGCCAAGGTCATGATATCTTAAATATAAGCAGTTGGCGAATTTTTCATGTCATACAGAGCAATATACGAACAACGTTAGCATTCCATCACGTCAATAAACTGAATCGATCTGCGGATTATGACATACACAAGGATCAGATTCAGTATTAAATATATAGCCTTCCTATCCACTAACTTTATTTTGTTAGATTGAACTACATGTACTTGGGAAAGAATGAATTGTAATTCTGCTCTAGAAATTTAGACAACGATGATTACTATTATATAGAAAAAAATTACAACACGGTTAGAAGATGCAATGTGTGACAAAAATTAATCAATATTGAATCTCACTCGAAAATAGCTTTGCTAATGCTAATATGAAGTTGAAGCCACTAGATATAGAGAGGACACTTCATATAGTTTGATTAAAACTGGGAACTTGATGATGAGGGTATATAGGAGAGCCTCTCTCATGGAATATATGGGAAAAAGATGATAGTACATACATGTACACGTTTGCCATTCTAACGTCCTTCAATTAATAATGGTACACAAGATTGCGATCAAACAAACAGCAAAAATTAATTTGGTTTACTTCCCACAAGGTCGGCCTCTTGAGTCAAAATGAGGAAAATATCATTTGCGACTCTTATCAATA